>CM055107.1:50303877-50413226 GCA_029204225.1 Diphasiastrum complanatum
CTCTTTACATTAAGTTTGATGATGTTGGTATTGTACTTTTACTCATTTATGTAGATGACATCATCATTAGTGGAAATAGTGTTGATGGTATTGAAAAAAATCAAGATAGATCTATCCTTAGAGTTCAAGATGGTAGATCTAGGGTTCTTCACTTCATCTTAGACATAGAAGTACTTAGAGTGTCTGATTTTATCTTTATAAGTCAAGTAAACCTATGCTCAAAGTCTTTTGAAGAGTTTAAGATGGAAGTATGCAAAAGTGTTGACACACCACTGGAGCAAGATGTAAAAGTGCCCAAGAAGATGATGAAAGATCCTTCATGGACATCACCTTTGTTTAGGCAACTTATAGGTTCCTTAATCTGGATCATTATAACTAGACCAGATCTTAGCTTTAGTGTATGTAGGTTGAGCCAAACCATGCAAAAGCCATTGCAATCCATTGGAAAAAGGCTAAGAGGATTCTAAGATACATCACGGGTACATTGGATTTGGGATTCTATATAGAGGAGATGTGATTACCTTCAATGCATTTAGTGATTCAGATTTTGCATGGGACAAGAGGGATAGGAAATCAACAAGTGCCTATTCAACTTTCATAGGAGAAGGTGTGGTTTCATGGCTTTCAAAAAAGCAAGAAACTATATCTTATCTTCAACCGAGGCCGAGTACAAAGCTTTGACAACCACTACAAAGGAGGTACTTTGGATCAAGAGATTATTGGTGGAACTAAAGATCATGGATTTCACATATCTTTTGTAATAACCCTCGAGCCTAAGAAGGTCGTAAGTTGGGGACACTGTAGTTGGTGCCATCATGGCTAGGAGCATAGCTATTTTTTCTGGATTAGTTGCCATGCCGTACTTGCTAATGACATTGTCCTACCAGTACCCCGTAAGGAACTCCGAATAGGCACTTGTTAGCATTCAAGGCTATACAGGTTACTACGCACTTTTGAAAACACTTCTCTAGCATGGTGAGATGTTCTGTGACAGTGGTTGCCCCACAGAGGTCATCCATAAAATTTGAGATTTTCGTCTAAGATATCCTTGAAGTGCTTGTTCATAAACCTAATATAGGTTCCAAGGGCATTAGTCAACCCAAAGGGCATGACGTGGTAAGCGAAAACCACGAACGTGGTTGTGAAGGTGGTCTTCAATTTATCCTCTTCTGCTATGGCTATTTGATTATAGCCTGCAAAACAGTCCATGAAAGAGTACTGGTCTCTTCCCGTCAATTTCTTCTAGGACTTGGTCTATGAACGGTAATGGATAGTAGTCCTTCTTAGTCTGTTTGTTCAACCTCTTATAATCCACACATACGCGAATGCGTGTAGAGTTCTTCTTGGTGCGAGGTACTATTTGGGAGCACCACTCGGTGTTCTCTATAATCGCCTAGTTCTGCATTAGAGCCTGTGCTCTCATAGCCTCTATAGGGCATCTGTGCTTGGAGCCTTCGTGCATCTTGTGTTTGCACATTCCTACCTTGTCGAGTTCAATAGCCTATATGGGACAGGGTTCCACTATGGGGTGTGCTCCTATAGTTGCGATTGGGCCTCCTCTCCACGTTTCTGGGCTTAGGTTCAAGTTGTTCACTGCTTGCGATAGGTGGGATGCATGGGCAACCGCAATCTATGCATCTTCTACCACGATTGCCTTCTCTACTGCCTCAGCCAATGTCTAGGGGTTACTCTGATGTACAATCATTTGTATGTCATTCTTGAGCCCTCGCAGAAAGAAGGTCAGTAGTAATAGGGGTGGTAGTAACACAATGGGTTCCACTTGGAGAGACAACTCTGTCAAACGACACCAATATTGTCGGATGGTTTTGTTACTTCCTTGTTGTAGGGAAGTCAGTAGAATAGTAGGCCATCAGCCGTTCGGTTGGGGAGCATACTCAATTAGAAACAGTCTATGGAACTCCTCAATGGTGTGAATTGAGCCTCTCTGCAGACTATGATACCAGTCCTAGCCGTCCCAGATAAAGTGCTCGCTAAAAACATCATTTCATGATGTGGGTTGTGATGGCACTGGTAATGGAGGTGGTCCAAAAAGCATCAATATGCTCTTCGGCACTTTCATACGGTGCTCCATGAAACTCAGGAGTGGATCCACTAAGCTTGGGTAGTCCTCCTGTCTCCGGGGGTACTACGATTGGTTCAGTCAAATGTCATGCCATTCTATTGGCAACAAGTTCTGTAGCAGCAGGTGTTACGTTCACTAATGGTGGTTCTGTAGTGTCGGTTGGCTCAAGTTCTGGGTTGTTCTTCTATAGGTTCCAATGTATCATCCAAGTCCATTATAGGTGGGTGAGACTCATCATTTCAGACTGGTGGGACAAGAAACCCACGATTGCTTCTTCTAAGCCCTAAACGCTCTCTCTAGGGATTAAAGTCTCTCCATGCGGTGCTCCCATAGACCTAGGTTTCCTTGGTATACCTATGATGTCTCGTCTAGGGTGACACTAATGATTGCTGCATAATAGATTTCTCACTTACGGATAGCAATCAACTGTCGTTGCACATGCATTTTGTGATTTTCCCACGTTATCCCACAGGTCATCCATCCTTCATCCACTAATACTGCATACGACCTAACTAACTTTACTTGGTCGTTTTCTGCTCAATCCTAATCCAACCATACCCATGTATAGTTTTTCTTGGTTCTTTGTACCAGGTGCTGTCTCTACGGGATGCTAGGGTTGGTGGGTCGTAGGTAATGACTTTCGACTTAGGGCTCTGGTTTTCACTTTTACCCTAGGCTTCATAAAAAAACCCCATTCTCTGACCTGTCCCATCACTCTATGAAAGATTTCTAGTAGTACTTGGCATCACAGCCTAAACTACCTGCTGATGAAAATTGTATGTAGTCTCTAGTCCAAACTGTATTCCAAACTGTTGGAAGTAGAATGGCCTTGGCAAAGTCGGATCACATGCAGCTAGGGTTGGGATTGTGAACTCATAATGTATGTCATCAGCACACATCACTGTGTGATGCTAACCACTTTGTCTTGTGATCAACGTGTGGTACTAGCCGCTCGTACGGTCATGCTAGCTTGCGCTAATGGTTTAGATAGTGGAATTGTTTTCAACACACGCACTCTAGGACCTATGAAACTTGTAGACTATTGGTAGTATGACAACTAGTTCATTGTAGACCAGTGATATGGATAACTACTCTTTCAAGCAACAGCTCCTGAAATTTTTTGACTCCCGGCAGACACACCAATGTTAGGGCCATTTTCGGTAGGGGATTGGTCTAGCCAAGACGTCCTAAAAACGTCAAGGGGCACCACTACTGATGGTGGCTATGCCCTACTCAGTAATGAAGGTCCTGCCACATCCAATCCTGGGGCTTCCTCTGTTACCCCGTGCTCTTGAGCCAATGAGAGTATTTCAGGCTCTCACAAGTATGATTGTAAGAAGGGGGTGCTAGTACTTTTGATGCAATGATTCACTAGCTTTCAAGGGTCCTAGTTCTGTAAAACTTCTGATCACTAATTCATGTTAGGATCTTGCTAATATCTCTTTCCCCATTGAATTCGGCTTACAGTTAGTAACGTATGTTCTAGGTGTGGGAACATCACACATCATTGTGTGATGCTAACCACTTCGTCCTCTGATCAACGTGGTACTAGTCGCTTGTACGGTTATGCTAGCTTGCGGCTGACGGTTTAGATAGTGAAATTGTTCTCAACACACGCAATCTAGGACACGAAACGTATAGACTTATGGTAGTATGACAACTAGTTCTTTGTAGAACAACGATATGGATAACTACTCTTTCAAGCAACATCTCCTCAAAATTTTTCGACTCCCGACAGACGCACCAATGTTAGGGCCATTTTTGGCAGGGGATTGGTCCAGCCAAAACGTCCTAAAAAAGTCAAGGGGCACCACTACTGATGGTGGCTATGCCCTACGTATTGAATTCAATTTGTTGAGCTAGATCTTTTGTAGATCATTCTAGATTATTGAAGATGTTCAAATCTAGTCTCTTGAAAGTCACAAATTACATTTGTAGAATCATATCACAGGTTTTTATTCACATGGCATCGATAGGTGGCATCCTATTGAAGGAAAGAAAGGATCCTAAGTGCAACCTTTGTGGCAAGGGAGGATATATTTTTTCAAGATGCTACAAAAAGAAGACCAATCCATCCAAGGAGAACCAAAGCAAGGGGGCCAAGGTGAAGGATGGAGCTTCAAGTTCGAAATGCAAATACAAGAAGGACAAGTACAAGGAAAGGTCTTTCCTTTGTGGAAAGGTGAATGAGGCTTGGAGTCTCACAAGGACTTGCAAGATTTGTCTTCAAGAGTCCATCACAACACATGTCAAATCTTTTGAAATTTTGCATTTGGAAGTGCATTGTTTGGTTCAAGATGCAAAGATAGATGTCACTTTCATGAAAGTAACTTGGATTTATTTTATGTCCTTGGAAATTATTTTGCTTGGAACTTTAGATAAGTTCAAACTTATTGTTATGATCCAAGAGAAATCAATCAAGAATAGGGAGCAACAATCACAAAATGAAAATATATAAAGGCACACAGAAAGCAAAGAAGAAGAGATGTTCAATAGAAGAACAAACATAAATAGGAATCCTCAGAAAAAGCAATTGTCCACCATATTTTGGTGAGGATACAGAGTGGGTCAATGGCAGAAAGCTCTTGTGAGCTTCACTCCTTCACTGAGCCACAATGCATTTGCTTATCAACCATTTCTCAAGCAAAAAACATAGCGATCGCTTATCAAAGCATAGCCAAAACTACAAACAGCAGTAGAATAACATCCGCAGAACAACAAAAGCCCACAAAAACACTGAATCATTTGCTTCAATCCACCTCCAGCAATCATCAGCCCATTCTTACCCAGCCCACAACCAACCCAACAATGCACACAATACCTTTCTCGCATTTCCCATTCCCTCTCTCACTCTCTCGCTTTCTCCGTCCCTCCCTCTTTTTCTCCCTCTATTTCCAACGAAGAAGAAAAACAGAAAAGATTAGCCTAATCCACAATTACACTACCCTGCAGTCTGAAGAATTGGTCGTTGACGAGACGACCAATTAAATAGGCTCAACAATATTGTCGGGCTGTAAATTCCGAAGTTCTCATAAATACCAAAAATACAATAAAATCCGTTTTTTTTATTTTCGCATTTATTTTCCAGACAAAAAATAGAATTAATTTATTATTTTAAGCATTTCTTTTATCCTCCAAGTACCTGGAACAACACACCTTTAACGTTCTTTTAAACCTTAAAAAAATAAGCAAAATTCACAAGGCCCGTCAACTGACGACTGTTGACGAGCTGTCATTCAACAAGGACCCTTTGTCGGTAAAGGGCCCCTCCCCCTGCACCCCCTCCACGTGGCATTTCCTTACTGGGTGGGTGTCTTTGCTTGTAGCTTTCTCAGTCTCAAGAATAGGCCCAACAGGTACCTATTAGAACTAGAGAAGTAGGCCTTTTTTAATTCTTTTTTTATAAATTTACTATTATTATTATTATAAATCAATTATATATATAATGCAGCTTATAAGTAAGCAAAATTTGAGAAAAAAATTAATAATAAATTGTATCTAGATAGAGGAAGATATTTTCTGTCAACCATGTATATTTTCTCATACTTAAGAAGATTTTCTCATGTTCCACACATCAATTGCCTGGAATCGATGTCTGGAATGAGTTCAGTTCGTATGCTATGAATAGGTGCCACATAGCAGAAAAGTTGTGATAAGACCTACTTTAAAGTACTGGTGATTTTCTGACCACTATGTTCATGTGAGGATCCTGACTCTGAGTACGCATGATTCAAGAAGAACATTTCTTACGTTAGTCCACGTGATGGTTGACTAGATGCTACGGTCCAACCTATCGCTGCTAGGAACACAGGCAACAATAGCAATCAATTATAGTGTTCACTAAGCAACGGTAGCAATCAATTTTAGTGTTCACACATTCTATGCTTCATGGAGTATTCAAGCAAATAAATTCTGACACGGGTCACCAATAGTTAGTACATGTCACTCAGATTATTTTACGGTGAAAGATAGCGTCGGTCCATGAACAGCTAACAACTTCCCTGCACCTGTAAAAAACGATTGCTCCGGTCACTTTTTCAGTTGCTAAAAATACATACACCATAGACTTGTTGTATGTATTCTTCAACCAAATGAACGCATTCATTTACTTCTAACTGGTGGGGCAGGCACTGGAAAAACATAAACATTACTACTTTTAGCTCAGGGATGGCTTCGACATTATTATAGATACCATTCCACAGATGTCAAATTACCAAAGGCTTTGTTAATGGCATATACCGGTAAAGCCGCATACAACATTCGTGGCACTACCATTCGTTCATCGCTGCATATACCTATAAATGCCAAAAATTTAACATCGTTGTCTGGTGACAAGCTCCAAGAACTAACTACTAAATATCGTGACATACAGCTTGCCATATTTGATGAAATATCTTTGATAGGCCGTCGTATTTTCCAATTCGCCGATCAACAACTTCGATCAATAAAACATAGACCAATCTCCTTTTTTGGAGATCTTGACGTAATAACTTGTGGTGATCTTTTTCAAACAGGCCCTGTTTTAGATGCATGGATTTTTTAATCGGATGATGCCTCTTTCAATGCATTCGAAATATCGTACTGGAATAAATTGTTGCATTGTTATGAATTAACACAAACAATGGGCCAAACTGATGACACATACATTGGGATATTGAATCGAATAAGAGAAGCCACTCAAACTAGCAAAGACATTCACTGGATTAACCAACAATTTTATAAACCCATTCCGAATACGCCGAATATTCCTTACCCGTGCCATACTAACAAAGAAATGGCAACACACAATGAACAGGCTTTTAAGCAAGCAAAGGGCACTAATTTTTACCTGCATGCAAAGGACACATGCTCTTGCACATGTAGCAAATCAATATCCATTCCTGAAAAACCAAGAAACACTGCTGGTTTATGGGAAACTATAGTTGTCAAAACAGGCATGCTTGTTGAAATATGTAGTTCAAACATCAATATTGAAGATAGTCTTATAAATGGTGTTGATGGTCTATTTCAAACAAAAACGACCATAATGGCAATTGATATTATTTGGATTCAATTTCTCAATTCACGCATTGGCCAAAAAACACGGCTTGCCCATACTCACTTCTATACAATGGAACATATACCAGAAACATGGACACCAATTTAAAAAGTTAGTAAAGAATTCCAAATAGGATCCTCATTTTTAAATACCATTACACGAAACCAGTTTCCTATACAACTTGTTGTTGCTCGTACTATACATCGTGCACAAGGTCTAACAATGGAACATGCAATCCTACCGGACCAATAAGCATGGCTTGACATATACAACGCTATCTAGAATACGAAATATTAAAAACTTATATTTAACCACCCCGCTCCATAATCAACATTTGAAAGTCGACCCATGTATTAGAAAAGAAATGCACCGCCTTCGCAATCATGCAAATTGGTGCATTCAAATTCCTATCATGGAGCAGTTCAAAACTACACACCTTGTTATTCAATCTTTAAACACTGTCTCATTGCAAAAACATGAAATCGATATTTTAGCGGACTACAATTTGATGAGCTCAAATATCTTGTTTTTCCAAGAAACAAGAAACCACAACCAAGCATCATACTTGACCAGGAATTTCCATGTCATACAAAATTACCTGCTTCTCTGGCACAACCTATACTATGATCGTACCCAACAATTGCATTCTTATGACATACACAATACAGATGTCGCAGAAATTATCAAAGCCAGCGGTTTCTTTCCTTGAAGGCACTCTTCGAGTCACTGATCCACGCATTTCAGACTCTCTATCCGTTTTGGAGGTTAAGAGTAATAACTCTCAGTCAAAGCTTTCCAAGTTATTAGTTGATCAACTTGTAGAAGACCTATCACAAGATGATGCTTTGGGAAAACGTTAAAGGCCGTATGAAGCCTGTAGCCCAACTCAGCCGCCTGTAACTCAGCTCAACCGCCATGTAGATCAATAACACCGAAGTCGCTTATTAGCACGGGAGCTTAGTGCGACACGTGGTATCGTGGCCCCAGACGCTGCCCGAGATTTGTTTGATGGTCCGAGATTTTCAAGAGCAAATTTTTGCGTCCCGAAGAATTTGGCTCAAAA
This sequence comes from Diphasiastrum complanatum, assembly GCA_029204225.1. Classification (NCBI taxonomy): domain Eukaryota; kingdom Viridiplantae; phylum Streptophyta; class Lycopodiopsida; order Lycopodiales; family Lycopodiaceae; genus Diphasiastrum; species Diphasiastrum complanatum. The sequence continues at coordinate 50,312,062 of CM055107.1, forward strand.
ATCCCAGTTACAATCGCGTGAGCCGCGAATTTTTCCAGGCATGCGGGTTTTTTTTTCAGGCATGCGGGTCACAAATTTTTCTTGGGCACGTGGGAAGCTTCTGCAAGAGAGAGAGAGAGAGACACACACACACATTCAAGGTCTTTTTTTGTTTTTCTTTTAACTATACATATAGCACTGAATTTTCTCCCAAGTACTTATGGGATTATTTTACAGATGTCACGTGGCACTAAGTGGGCTTAAATTTTGAAATTTTTTTGGGCACACAAGTACCGGGCATCATAGGGGGGCGCCTGGGACACATGGGGAGCAGAGAACGTTGTCGGGCGTAATCGCTCCCGTGCTAATAAGCTATGAGCGGTGGTGAACGGCCAGGGAGCGTAGAAGCAGCGCCAACTAGCGTTTGAACATTTTGGAGCCTCCGTGTTTATTATAGTTGCACTTCAATATTGTTTGATTATTCAATCTTGTTTGATCAAATTAGTTTATCGTACATTGTTTCTCAAGTTTATTCCATCATTTGTTCATTCATTGCTTTCAATAATAGAGACTTTACTCACATGTAATGGATTTTTGGTGACTATTCTGCCCATTTCTGAACAGATTAAAAAGCAAAATAGTCACCTGTTTTTTTAAAAAAAAAAATTAGTTCAGATTCTGCCTGCGTCTGCCACGTGGCAGCATCGGATTGGTCTCAAATTTTTTTAGTGCTGATTCTGCTTGCACCTGCCACATGGCAGCTAAGGATTGGTTTAAAAAGGGTCCAAAAATCCATTACGTAATGGAAGGGGCCGAGCAGAGGCCATTTTGCCTGGTTCGGATTTCCAAAAAATTTCAGGCTCGGCCCCTCTGGGCCTCACCTAAAAAAATTCTAGAAATCCTTACCGAGCAGAATGGCCTCTGCCCGGCTCCTTCCATAATGTGTACCGTTATTTTGGATTAATTATTTCCAAAATGGTGATGGTCAAGTGGTTTAATACTTATGTTTGTTCTTAATCTCTAATCTGAATAATGTAATCATTGCCTTTCATTTGATCGTTGCACAGTTTTGAAGCTAAATTCTTAAAATTCTTAAGGAATTATGATAGAGCAATGTTATGCAGATTTTTTTGTTTGTTTTGGTGCTTTTGGGTCTTGGTGGCTGTGCTTTCAAGCACAAAAGATTGGTGTTCTCAATTTTGGGCATTGGATGGTCTAAGCGAGGAGGAAAAAGTAGCAATCTTGGCACTTGCTAAAGTAAAGACAATCAAGAGTCATATTAAAGAGACAAGACTGAATAATCAAACAATACTGAAGTGCAACAATAATAAACACGGAGGCTCCAAAATGTTCAAACGTAGTTGGCGTTGCTGCTACGCTCCCTGGCCGTTCACCAGCCACTCGCGCAGGCAACACGTACTATGCATCCTTCATGAGCAGGCAGCAGCAGCTTGAGGCGCTGGCGTCTGGATGGTTAAGATTAGACTTTGTTCTTGAGCCATGCTATGGCGTGAAATTAAGCTCCTCTACCAACCACAATATGTTTGTTATTATTAACCTTCACAAATGCTAGGAACGTTAATGCCAAACGCCCTATACCTCTAGCACTACGCATCTATCTATATAGTATGTACTTAGTGCATGATGAAAACATTGTATGATAAAGAGAGCTCTCCACCTAGGATGACATTGTAAGTGGATCCTATCAAGCTACATCAAAAGGAGGAAACTTTCTCTTTTTATTAATAAAAGATGGGTTTCATGGGAAACCCATTGGAGAACAAAGGAATGCATGTAGAAAGTGTAAAGGCAATAAGGTGAATTGAGATACTCTATAACTATAACAAAGCAACAATCTCACAAAGTATTTACATAAAGCCTACTGCTTGATGTAAGTCGCTAGTTAAGATAGTTGGAAGTTTAGGTAATGCAGGAAGCTGTGAAGTAGTCGTTCCTACAACTATGGCATTTACATAAACTTCACATTTATCTCATTGCTTTTTTATCACCTCTTGCAACTTTACATTTCTCTCATTGCTTTTTGATCACCTCTTGCACATTGGCATTAAGTTGAAGCCCTCTCTAAATTATTTGTTTTATCTCCACGTAATGGATTCTCTGTGCTGATTATGCACAATTTTTGGGCTTTTAAAAAGCATAAAATGTCACTGGATTTCTTTAAAAAATTTCAAAATTCTGAAGCACATTCCAAATGAGCATCGGTCCACGTCAGACTGTGCACGTCAGACTGCCACAGGGCAGTTTCGCATTGGTCCAAAAAAACCCACACTGTTGATTATGCTTTGTAAATGGCATGTGAAAAAGTCAAAGATTCCATTACGCAATGGAATGAGCCGAGCACAAACCATTCTGCCCGGTTCGGCTTTCCAAAAAAATTTAGGCTTGGCCCCTCCAGGCCTCGCCCAAATTTTTTTGGAAATCCTAAACGGGCAAAATGGCTTGTGCCCGGCTCCTTCCATAATACGTAACAACCTCCAAATTTATTGAGAGTGTATTTGGAGGTTGCCTTAATTGGCATAATATTGCACTTGAAATTACTATTTGAAAATTATATGAGCAATAAATACCTTACAAGTTGTAAGGTACCTTTGTTATTTTTAGAAATTTTCAAAAGCATCTTACAATCTTATATGGTTCAGTTGCTAAATTTAGAAATTTGCATCATGTATTTATTGTTATTTTTGGAAAACTAAATATACACAAACAGCTAGGACTTGCTATTTTGGAAAGTCGAAGACGTTCAAAATTACTATATTTAGATACATGCAAGTAATTACCTTAAACTTTCTAAAACTAGAAAAGTTCATTTGAAAAACAAAAAAAACAAAAAATCCGTTGGTTTTCATGGCATAGAAAGGGCCCTGATCGGGGGCCTTCCGCAACTGGGAGGTGCCCTCGCAACCGGGCACCTCCAATCATAGAAGGCCCCCGGGCGGGGACCTCCCCCTATACTAAAACACTTACCCTACAAGGGAAAATGTTTCGTGCAATATTTGTGCTGATAATCACACCATGAACGAGTGTCCAACGTTGAAATGATGAACGGCTGAATTTATTGTCATTGTACAATTCTACTAGCCACAAGATAGTATTTTTTTTGTTTAACCCAGGATTATCCAACAAACATATCATAAGTTTGGTTATCATGAAGGTCCAAAATGGAAAGCTCTAAATGGTAAGGTGCATGGACTAGGATATCCTGAACCATTAGCTTTACCTACACCACGACAACAAGCACCTCGCGCCAACATGATGGAGCTGAAACCTTCATCAAGCCAAGAAAAGTGGAATCATGCCCCAAAGCAAGGGCTGCTATATGTTAATCTGATATTAACTAAATTTAGTAATTTCTAGGATAGATAAAACGAGATGGATGAAGAAACTTCAAATCAAGTTGTAAATCCTGGTGCACCATCTTACATGGTGATTTGTCAGCAGTTGAGTACAGTGCTTAATGATATGAATAATCGTAATCAGATGAGAGATCAGCAAATGGAGGTCATGTTGAATCAAGTCAAATTGATGTCTTCACCCAATCTCGGTTTTCAACCAGAGGTTTATGCGAGGAAGAAAAAGGAGAAGAAATCTGAAGTCATCGAGGACTGGCTGGCCAAGTGGAGTAGTTACTTCAATTTGCACGGAGTTCCTAATGAGAAGAAAATCGAAAGCGTCGTGCTGTTTTTACGTGGCAAAGCGTCATTGTGGTGGCGAGATTTACCGGTGAAGCCAACTACTTGGGATGCATTTGCGGAAGTTTTCAAGAAAGCTTTTGTAATTGCTGATGACGTTGACTACTACCTGAAGTTCATGACCTACAAGATGGGTACAAAGAGTTTACGCTCTTATATCCAGGAATTCATGGACCTATGAAATAGGGTTTCATCATTCGATGCGAAGTTGGCACTTTGGCATATTGTCCTAGGTTTGCTAGCCGACTATCAGAATGAATGCAGGCGAAATGTGCTTGAAAACCTTGAGGATGCGTTTCGGATCGCGAAAGCATATGATTCCATAGTGGTGGCATCTAGAAAGCAATTTGCGCAAATTCCAACCACTTTGAAAACCGTGAAGGGTAAGAAGCGCAGTCCAGACCACGAAAAATATTTTGACAAATTTGATCAAGTAGCGTCGGAATCCAGGAAGCCAAAGAAAAAGAGATTTAAGAAATCTTTATCCCGGGAAAAGTCTAAGAAAGAGAATTTGTGTTTCATCTGTAAGAAGTCTGGACATATGATGAAATTTTGTCCAGAATGTCAGCCCATATGATTGAGATCTCAGGTGGCAATGGACTTTGGAAATTAACCTGACTGATTGTGAGTGTGAATGTTCTTTCAGTACTACTTCTTTCTTGCCTAATGAACTCTTTTGTTTAACTGGCACAATTAAAGATCAAGAAGTAAATACTCTATTGGACAGTGGTTCAAATCATAATTTTGTTAATTCTCATCTTGTGCAGAAACTCAGCTTGGAAACTGATGCCAGGAATCATAGATATAAAGTTTATCTAGAACGTAAAAGTCTTGAAGCTCCCAATTTTGATGCAAGGACACATGGAATTAGTTAATTTTCATGTTTAAGACCTAGCCCGAACTGATTTAATGAGAAGCATGTTCTCACTTTCAAGGAGGGTGATAAGGTAGTTACCTTATTTGGCAGTAATTTTGTACGTCCGTTGGATCAGATTTCTACAGTTAATGAAATGGAAGCATTGGATTATTCTGAGTATGAAATTTTTTTCAATATGTGCTATTCCAGTTGTGGATGTTCCTGAAATGAATCTAAATGGTTGTGAATTCTCAGCAATTCTTAGCTCAGTAAATTTAGATCATGAACAAGCAGTGAAAGAACAAATCATAAATGAACTTAGAGATGTTTTTCCATCTAAATTACCTCATGGTTTACAACCGTCTAGATCAGTAGACCATAGGATTGAGTTAATTCTAGGGAGTCAACCTGTCTCTAGACAACCTTATAGGTTTTCTCAGAAAGAGGAGACCGAGATTTAAAATCAAATAGAAAACTATCTGAGGATGGGACATATACAACCTAGTAAATCACCATTGGGTGCTCCTGTTCTTTGTAAAGCGAAGAAAGATGGAGGTTTCCGGATTACAAAGGTCTTAATAAAGTGACTATAAGAAATAAATATCCATTACCCAGGATGGATGACCTTGTAGATCACTTGGATGGAGCATGGTATTTCACCAAGATAGATCTCAGGACAAGGTACCATCAAATAAGAATTAAGTCAGAAGATGTCCAAAAGACAAGATTTCGTTCTAGATTTGGTCATATGATTTCTTAATGTTGCCACTTGGATTAATGAATGCTCCAGCAACATTCCAGCAAATGATGAATGATTTATTTCGTCCATATTTGGGAAAGTTTGTGGTTGTAATCTTAGACGACATTCTCGTTTACAGTAGATCCTTGGTGGAACACATAGAACACTTAAAATTCATCTTGATGAAAGTCTGTCGGGAGTTACTCTACGCTAAAGAGTTTAAGTGTGAATTCTTTAAGCAAGAGCTACTTTATCTCGGTCAAAGATCACAGTAAATGGGATCAAGATTGACGAGGAATAAATCAAGATTGTGATTGAGTGGCCAATTTCGGGAACTGTGAGGCAGGTAGAGTCATTTTTAGGTTTTACACTTTTCTTCAAAAGGTTTATTGAGGATTATGCTAAGTTAGTAGCACCACTTAATAATCTGACAAAAGGGTTTGTTAATAAAAAGAAAAAGAGGAATCAACCTGGTCCACCTGTTGTATGGAACGAGGAATTGAATCAATGTTTTCATAAACTTGAAACAATGATTGTTTCAACGCCCGTGTTACAAATTGCAAATCCAGATTTACCTTATGTCATGAGAACGGACGCAAGTGATGTTGTAGTTGGAGCGGTTCTATTACAAATGGATAGGCCACTAGCATTTGAGATAAGCATCCAATCAAACTCTAGAAGCCTCACCCCCAAGCCAAGGAACAAGAAGCATGAATATAGAGTGAGAGCTTAGCAATGAATCCAAAATCATGATGAGGAGTAGGACGAGTTTGGCCTCAATATATAGAGCCAAAAGCAACCTGGGCACATATCCATGCATAGCCCTAACTTCCCTATACATAGATTCACCTAGAATAGAGTCCTAAGCATGGACCAACTATTCATAGAATTGCTATTGATAACTCTACACATGCATACACTGTCTCATACCTTGTCTAAACTCCATTTAGTGTGTTCTGGGCCTCACAAGGATATTAGTTAATTTTGGGTCACATCTAGTATGACGTGGCATAACTAACAGCTTGTTTCACTGGAGTACTGTGTATCCAAGACTAGGAGTATACTGAATCCTATGTACTGATCATGGACATGACATTATTCTCTCCTTAAACTTCTATCCTTAGAAGCTAAACTTCTGAAAATTCTTCTTTATGTTATCAACTCTCTCCCAAGAATCATCATTCTCGGTAAAACCTTTCCACCGAATTAAGCACTCGGACATAGAATGATTTCTCAATTGTTTATCTCTGGTTCTGAGCACTGTCTCAGGATCCAAAGGTACACTAAGCAACAAATCTTTCAAATGGGATAAATCTTCATACGATCCAAATGTATCACCATCATGTAAACTTAGTCTCAAACGACTTACATGAAACACTGGGTGTGCAGTCGATTTACCTTGAAGATCGAGTTTATATGCCAAAGAACCAATTCTACGTACAATATAATGGGTAGACAACTTATAATGCTTCCATGTACGTAACGTCTTAGAATCTTTTGGAATCATAAGATATACCCAGTCATCAACATTAAAATCTCTTGGAGATCTCTTAAGATCGGCATAGTGCTTATTTCTATCCTGAGCACTTTGGATACTATCCTTAGCCACTTGCAACATCTCTTACATATCATGCAAAAAATCAGCAACCTTCTGGATCTTAACATATGCATAAAAGGACTGTAACCTTTAGCAGAATGTTTTCTACTATTACATGCAAACTCTTCCCAATGAGATTGTCTATGAGAAACATACGTTCTCAAAATATCTTTCATAGTTTGATTAGTCTTTCTGTTTGGCCATCTGGTTTAGGATGATCAAAAGAACTTAAACTCAAAGAAGTTTCAAGTTTATGGAATACTGCTGACCAAAAGTGACCTGTGAACTTAGGATCTCTATCACTAACAATGTTACTCAACAGACCATACAACCGAAATAATCTTTCAACAAATATCTGGACTAATTTAGAAGCCTTTATAGTTGACTTGACTGGTATGAATGTAGCTAACTTAGTTAACCGATCCACTACAACCCAAATACAATCATTTTGCCATTGGGTCTTTGGAAGTCCAACTACAAAATCCATAGGTATGCTTTCCCATTTCTTATCAAGGATATCACGGATGCAATAAACCACTAGCCTTATGGCGTTCATGTCATAAAATCGCATGTGGGCGTGAGCGGCAGCGGAAGCTCGAGGATTGAGCATGGCGTGTGAAAACGGAAATGCAACAATTAGCAGCAGAATTATTCAAGTAGAAGAATTCATACAGAATGCGTAAATGAACGACGTAGTAGTGAGACAAAAATTGCACTTTGATTAATATCAATAGTGAGTACAATAGCTTGAAGTAATAACTTCAGCTTGCTGAGCGTAATAACGCTAGCTACAGATAACTCTGATTAAAAGAGAATTTCAAGTAACACTTACATAGCTTGATTCAGCTAGTATCTATATTTACAAGTGTTGAGAGAAAAATATCTCATGCCTTAACTGCCATTTACTCCAGTTTTGCATCTATACAAAAGTTGGTAACCGCCCTTAGGATATTTGTTTCTCAAGCCTTTTAGGGTTGGTGATAAGTTGGTGACGTCGGTCTACCAATGTAGCAAAAACGCGAAAAACCCAAAAAAACCCAAAGGTGCCCGCTAGACTGAAGGTATGCAAATCCTAAAGGTGCCCTTAGACTTAAGGTGTGTAAATCCTAAAGTCGCCCTTAGATTCAAGACAGCGAAAAAGTCGAAAAAGGAGAAGAAGCTAAAAAAGTGCCTTATATTAAAGGCAGCGAAGAAGATGAAGGTTCCTTAAACTAAAGACAGTGATGAAGACAAAGGTGCCTTAGTTTTAAGGCATTTTGGGTTCTTTGTCGCATTTTTCGCAAAGAGGCAAAAAAGGCAAAAAAGACGAAGGTGGTCCAGAAATGGTTTCTAAGTCATTTTGGCTAGTGTGTCGCATTTTTTGTGAAGGCACGAAAAAGGGTGAAGAAGGCGAAAAAAAAAAAAAAGGTGCTTTAAATCGTTTAAGGCATAAAGGGAAAAAACTTTAAAGGAAAAGTGTGAAGGTCCAAAATCATATTGTCGACCTTCTGTTTTCAAGATGCTCATTACTTAACGATTTCTAAGGCCAAGCATAAGAAATCTAACACTCCCCCATGATGAGGCTGTTGAAAAACTTTGATCTTTAGATTTAACATATCGTTACATCTGAGATGTTGCTCCTTTGATAGAGCCTTTGTGAAGTAATCTATCGCCATGTAGTTTGTTCTACAGAAAACCAGTTCTACTTCCTTGTTGTGCACTTTCTCTCTAAGGTAATGATATCTAATTTCTATATGTTTGCTTTGAGAGTGAAATCTCGAATTGAGAGATAGCGCTATTGTGCTTTGATTGTCACAATAGATTGTTGTAGGAAGCGTTTGTGCAAGGTTCAGGTCTGTAAGCAGTTGCCTTAGCCAGATTGCCTCTTTCGTTGCATCGGTGACAGCTATGTATTCGGATTCCATTGATGATAATGCAACTGAGGCCTTCCGATTGCTCCATAAGATTGGGCCTTGGTTGTATAAAAGTACAAATCCAGAAGTTGATTTTCCATCTCCTGTCCAATCTGCATCTGTTTAGGCTTCGAGGATGTTGGCAGTTTGGCTGCCTCCCTAGCAGATGCTGAGAGTTGTCGTTGCTTGGATGTACTTCATGACCTTCGTTAGCGCTTTCCAATGAGCTACGCCTGGATTTGATAGGAATTGGCTGAGTGTACTGACCGAATATGCAAGGCCTGGTCGAGTGTAGATCATTGCGTACATCAGTGAGACGATGATGGATTGAAACGGATAGCGCTTCATCTCCTCCTTTTCTGTCTCAGTTTGAGGAGACTATTCCTTTGATAGCTTTAAGAGACTGGGTTTGCAGTTGGCCATTCCATATTTTTTCAACACGTTATTGAGATATCGTTGTTGACTAATAAAGATCAGTCTGCTGGGTCGATCTCATTGAATTTGGATTCCGAGACAATAGTGGGCTGGACCCAGTCATCTTGTATTCTTGGGCCAACATGCATTTTGTATCCTTCATCAGATTCAGATTATTACTGAATAAGAGTGTATCATCTATGTAGAGAGTGATGATGATGAAGTAATCTGATACAGACTTAAAATAGACATTTGAGTCTGCTGAGTTTCGAATGAAACCATTCTCTATCAGAAATACATTGATCTTCTGGAACCAGGCTCTGGGTGACTGTTTCAACCCGTAGAGCGCCTTGTGGATTTTGCATACAAGGTGATGTTGCTTGTCGTTGAGTTCGTATCCCTCTGGCTACGTCATGTAGATCTTCTCTTTGATGGTTCCATTGAGGAAGGCGGTCTGGACATCCATCTGGTGGACTTCAAGGTCTATCACGACTACAAAGGAGAGGAGTAGGAAAATCGACGCATGTTTGACGACTAGGTTGAAGGTCTCTGAATAATCCAGGTCTGGTCGATAAAGATAAGGCAGAAATTATAAAGAATTTGAAAGAGCTGACAAATCTTCGTGAGCTCAGAGGATCGCTGGATCACATTGGTTATTATCGAAGGTTCATTCAAGACCATGCATCTATTGTTGTTCCACTTACACACTTATTAAAGAAAGACATTTACTATCAATGGTCTGTTGATTGTCAACAATCATTCGAGTTACTGAAGTAGAAACTCTTGGACATCCCAATTTTGAGACCGTCTGATTGGGTAAGGAAATTTCATGTTTATGTGAATGTTTCATCATTTGCAATCGGAGTCACCCTAAGTCAGAAAAACGATGAAAAATGGGACTATCATGTCTACTATGCAGGGCGTCAATTGAGCATCTAAAAAAAACCTATTCGGCTACGAAGCATGAAGGACTCGTGATGATTTTCTCAGTGAAGAAGTTTCGATACTATTTGTTGGGATATTCCTTTGTCTTCCATGTCGACCACTATGCACTCAAGCATCTGGTGAATAAACCAAATCTATCGAACTAATAAGCAAGATGGTTGTTGTTGCTCCAGGAATTTGTTTATCAAGTGGAGGTACGACAAGGGAAGTACCACACTAATGCAGATTATTTATCACACTTAAGCATAGGATCTGTTACTGAGAACCTAAGCGACAAATTTCCAAATGAGAATATTATCTATTGAACATTCTCTGTATCCGGAAATAATTGACTACATTTAGAATCAAAATTATCCTCCTGGTTTTGATCTTGAACAGAGAACGATCTTTCAACATAAAGTTGGGCCGTATACGATAAGGAATAATGTACTTTATAAAATGGGACCTCACTAAGAGCTTCGCAGATGTCTCGAATTAATCGATATTCAAAAGGTTATTCGAGCCTTACATTAAAAGATGTTGGTGGACATTTTGCGATGGTCAATATAGTGAAGAAGATCTTAAACGCCAAATACTGGTGGCCAATGAAGTACAAAGATGTTGCAGCGTTTGTAAAAACTTGTGACCCTTTCCAACGAGTTGGGAAACCAACTCCTTCAATGTATTGGCTGCTTACACCAATACTTCCACTAGCACCATTTGTCCATTCGAGTTGGTAAGTGACGACGAGGTACACATTTTTTAAATGATACAATACGTTTGCTTACCAAGCACTTCATGATTAAACATCGGAAGACAACTCCGTACAACCCGAAGGCCAATGGCCTGACCGAAAGAGTCAATGGCATTCTGTGTAAGATCTTAAATAAGATCACCACAACGCACACATCTAATTGGAATAAGAAATTACCAACTGTCTTATGGGCATATCAAAATTATCATTTGTCCTATGGACATAAAGTGACCACAAAACAAACATCGTTCTATTTGGTCTATGGCATGCACCTGATATTGCCAATTGAAGTTGAAGTACCAACATATCGTGTACATGTCTTGATCTGACGATCACTCAAGCTTAAAGGAGAGATTCTTATCGATCGAAAAGCTAGAGGAGAACCGTAACCAAGCGGTGATCGACACTACGAAGACACAATTGCGATGAAAGAAGAGCTTTGACGATTCAATAAAGAAGGTCATTTTGCGCGAGAGAGACTTTTCTCTCCTGTGCGACAACCGTCATATTAAATTTCTAGGAAAGTTACGCACTCGTTGGATGGGTCCATATAAAGTAATTGAAATCTTTGATAATGGGTCCCTTCAATTGGGCGATCTTCAAGAAAATTTGCAGCCGACGAGAGTTAATGGCTCCCGCGTAAAGAATTATTACCTGTAAATATTTTTGTTTTATTTATTTATTTATAATGTAACTTATAAATCAATTTGGTCTGTTTGTTAACTTATTCCCGATTGTTCGTTCAACAGATCGAATAAGCTATCCCGATCGTTCGTTTTTTATTTTTATCCCGAGCATTCGATATTTTATGGTATCAAATACTCGGTCTATTGATCCTATATTTATTTTCCTGATTTGATGTAAGACTTGTAGTTAATGCATGACAATGGACGCTTTGTTCATTGATATGTGTGCCCATAAAACCTTATGCCACCTTTATTACTCATTTTCTGACCGTTTTGCTACTTACTCCAAGTTTCTCGTCATTTTCCTTTTACCTCACCAAACATTCGCGATCGAACCTTCATGCTTGCTTGCTCTCTAGACGCTACCATCGCCAGTATCAACTATCAATATGTTTGCGATTAAGCTGAATTATATACTATCCTAAAGATGGCTACTGGATTAGCAATTCTAGCTAACATAAACTGGAAGGTGAGGAGTAAAATGGATCTCGAAGAACTCCAAACTCTTGTCGATCAATGCAAGTTGGGCTTTTTGTTGCAGATTGATCCTTTAGCAGTATTGATCAAAGCCAGTAACGAGTTCATCCAAGGCTTGATTTGATGGATGGTCACGGATTCTGTAGTCTTAACGCAGGTTCGTGGGCAACGTATGGACATTTCTGAAGCTACATTTGTTGCGGCAATTCACCTGCCCAACCAATGGTGTTGTTCCTCCAACTCTATCAATTAAAAAGCTTTAACCTTGTCTAACTTCTGACTGAAACTCTTATTGTTAAACTCACTAGTATTATCAATCAATAAAAATAGCCTTTACCTTAAGAACATGATCTGATTAATTTTAATCTGCAACAATAAAGAATATCAACATTCTTGGAAATGAGAAAATGTAAAAAATTGAGGAATAGATTCCTAAGCACATTTGCAAGAGGAACATGCATCAGCAATTTGAAAGATCTTGTTGAGCTTGCTCTGGATGGGACCAGCCATCTGAAAAAAATTTCATTGAAAAATCTTCAGTTCCCCTATTGAAATATTCAAGTGCCTGAATCTCTTAATCCACACGGCATCAATATCCTATCGATTTGTTTACAGATCAATATCTTCAACTTGGTAGCATTTTTCTGAACTATTGAACTTGTGGAGCCAAGAAACAAATATGTACCTGTGAGCCATTTTAGCATTGGAAAGAATCCTGACTTCCAAAACAATGACACACTTGGTTTTTTATGTAGAAAATTCTTTTCTTAAAGTAGAAGGTTACATGTTCCAACAAAAATAGTCACAAGATTTCAAAACCCCAAGTTTTCCTAGCATGAAAAATTAATTGGTCTCACTATGAAATTATATGCATTTTGATATATAGGGGAGGGGGCAAGGTCTCACTGTGACATGTTGAGAATTTTGAAACTCTTAGCATATGCATTTTGAAACAAGGTCTGAGAAAAATTTAGGAAAGCCCCTTCTGTGGACGGAGCTCACAAGGGCAAGAAAGGGCTTAAAGGCCTTGCCGGGAGGCTTCACCCAGCATAAACACTAAAAAGGGCGGCCTTTTGTTCTTTTCCCTTGCCCAGATTTTCATGGGTGTAATGAGCTACTTACTCAGGCTGGCATTCTGAGCACATTGCCCTGCCCGAGGCTTGCTCCAACAAAATTTGTCGGCAACAACTAATGTTTGAAGAATTTTAGGCTGGAAGAGTCTTGAGTCCTCGCATTTTGAGGGTAAATCTTTTGCAGACCAACAACCTTCAAAAAAACTGCAAAAAATTAAGAGGTAATCTCTGAGAAGGTATAGGTATTCATTCCTTCCAAGCAATTCAGTTCAGGCCTGCAGGCGTGGGATGCACCTGAGGTGTTTACAGAACAACTAATATTTGAAGAATTTTAGGCTGGAAGAGTCTTGAGTCCTAGCATTTTGAAGGCAAATCTTTTGAAAACCAACATCCTTAAAAAAACTGCAAAGGATTAAGAGGTAATCTCTGAGAAGGTTTTCCAAGCAATTCAGTTCGGGCCTGCAGCAGCCTTAAAGGGCAGGCCACACTGCATGGGGTGCACCTGACTCCTGCCTGGAATACAATATGACATTCATGCTTTCTTCTTGTACATAATGGAAATTGGGGCTCACATTGTCCATCAGAACAATGCAAGTTTCTCGGGCTGATTTTGCTTAGAAGTTGCAAGATGAAATCAGTGAATTATGTTATGAAAACACTTGATAACTGTTCAACTCAAATGCACAGTTCTATTGCCGAAGATCACCAACAGTAGAGTCTCAAACACAGAATTGGATTCAATTTATCATGAGATACAGCATCTCTGTAAGCCATAGCTTGACTGGTAACTTTTTCTTCTTAGCAAACTTGGCAGCAAATAGATCCATATAAAAGAGACTAATCAAGAGTAGACCCCTCAATAGCGATAGTTAGGTGGCTTGTATGGTCCTTCCACAGGCACATTGATGTAGGCAGCCTGGTCTGCCGTCAGCTTTGTAAGCTTAGCACCCAGCTTGTCAAGGTGAAGTGCAGCAACTTTCTCATCCAAATGCTTGGGTAAGACATACACCTTCTTCTCATACTTGCCAGAACTTCTCTCGTTCCAAAGCTCAAGCTGAGCAATCACCTGTTCAGCAAACATAACAAAGATTCAATACATCTCACAGAAGAGCCAGATGCATTTTCACCATGAAAAAACACATTGGAAACTGAAAGTGTATGCAAATTTCAGGCAGCTAATTACGGTATTTTGATGGCAGCTAACTACAGTATTTTGATGCCAAATATGGCATTGAATTGTATGCTCACATTTCAAGCTGTTGTTTAAGCAGAAAGCCTACCTGATTGGTGAAAGAACAAGACATCACAAAACTTGGATGCCCTGTTGCACAGCCCAGATTCATGAGCCTGCCTTCAGCAAGAACGATGATGCCAGACCCTGTTTCAGGAAACACCCATCGATCCGTCTGGGGTTTGATTGTGATTCTCTTGATACCGGGATAAGTTTCCAAACCTTGCATGTCTATTTCGTTGTCAAAGTGGCCTATGTTGCACACGATTGCATTGTTTTTCATTTTTTTCAAGTCATCGACCATGATAATATCCTTGTTTCCGGTAGTTGTTACAAAAATATCGGCTTCTGACACAATATCACCCAATGTAAGAACTTGGAGGCCTTCCATGGTGGCTTGCAACCCGCAAATGGGGTCGATCTCAGTAACAATCACACGGGCGCCGGCTGCTTTCATAGCCGCAGCGCAACCTTTTCCAACATCTCCATAACCAAAGATTACTGCAACCTTTCCGGCGATCATCACATCAGTAGCTCGCATGAGGCCGTCAGGAAGAGAGTGTCGGCAGCCATACAGATTGTCAAACTGCAGTGAAATCAACGATTCACGTGCATCAAGTTTCGGAGATAATCACAAAATTGATGTAGAGGATTTTGCCGCTAAAATAAACATCGACTAGGAATTTTTTATCCACCAAAAACGTTACACAATAAGGAAGATGAGATGTTACCTCGATGGCAAAATCGAGATCTGAAAAATGAACTTATCTTGATAGAATACATTGGAAAGTAAAGTAAATTAGCAGAACATTCACATATCTTACCATTTTAAAATCCACTTGAATATCAATTCTAACATGGCAGAGTGAGGGCAACAAAAAAGAAATGCAACTTTTGAACCAAAGTTTTCCAACTCTGGTACAATGGCGGTGTCGGTAGCTCAGATGCAGGCTCCGCTATACAAAGAAATGCTATCTAAATTCTTGGATCTGAATTTAGGCCTGTAGAATGCTAGTCTAGACCCTACTGCAACTTATTTCACTCAATTTGAAATTTCTAATCATGAAATACAAGCTTCCAAAAAACAATGAATACGGGTACGAGCAAGAAAGAATTGACTTCTCTTGCATCACTTCAAACAATAGTATAGTCGCAGATCTACTGTCTTACATGCCCATTTAGACGTCCAAATAAGATGGCATTAAAGCCTAGCGCCTATCGTTAACCTGATGGCTTTCTAATCCATATCTTAAGATCCTAAGGAAGAGGGGAGAGAATCTCTATAATACAAATGTTGAAAGTGTATTGTACCTTGCTCTTGGTGACTGAATCGTTCACATTGATTGCAGGAAAAAGCAGGCTCCCGTTGGCTTGCATTTGATACAACCTCTTCACACCAGTGGTGGTCTCTTCTGAAACTCCGACAAGCCTTTCTACCATGCGGTGGTATTTCTTCGGATCCTCCTTGATCCCATCCTTAAGGATAGTCAACACAATCTGAAATTCCTGATTGGTAGTGGAGGATGGATCTGGAAGGGTGCCATCCTTCTCATAAGCTTTCTCTGCTTTTAAACCTTCGTGTATCAACAAAGTGGCATCACCTCCATCATCGACAATCAGATCTGGTCCACCACCAGGGCCCCAGTCCAAGGCGCGCTCTGTGCACCACCAGTATTCCCAAAGGTTTTCCCCTTTCCAAGCAAAAACGGCAGCACTGTCACGGGCAATGGCTGCGGCCGCATGATCCTGAGTGGAAAAGATGTTGCAAGAACACCATCTCACCTCTGCACCCAAGGCTGTCAGAGTTTCGATCAGCACTGCAGTCTGAATGGTCATGTGTAGCGAGCCTGTGATCCGTGCACCTTTGAAAGGCTGCGACGGACCAAACTCAACCCTGGAAGCCATCAATCCAGGCATTTCCACCTCCGCCAGATCTATCTCAAGCCGACCGAAATCAGCCTGGGACATATCCTTCACCTTATACTCCCGTCCACCTGAGGTTTTCTCCACTGCCAAAGCCATTCTTCCTCCTTCGCAAACAACAAACCTCCGCTAATATTTCAGAAAGAAAACAAATCCCTGCTCGAAGCGAGCAAATCAAAGCTGCTACAACTCAAATCCCAGTATTGTTCTTGCACAGAAAGCTCTGAAAAACTTCAAGAAACCACAGCAAAAGATCAACTGCTCAAATCTGCCAAGAAAACAGACATTAAAATAGCCTCAGAGCTTAGCAGACTGCTAATCAAAGCTGCATTGAAACACCAATATTGCTGCCGTGCAAAAATCTCTGCTAAAACTTCAAGAAAGAAGAAATCAAGAGCTCAGATCTGCCAGAAAAACATACCAAAATTTCTAGCAGACTGCTGATCAAGACCAGCACGAACGCAGAGGAGATGAAAGCATCCCCAGCACCGCAGCAGCAGCAGCAGCGATGGAGGGGAAGGCTGCTATGCAATGCAGAAGTAGAGGCATTCCAGGGTTTGTATAGAGAAGGCAGGTGAGTTTTACGTACGCTAAAGAAGAGGCTATTGTTTTCGACGCGCCACTGCCACGTCCGCATGGCTACCTGTGGTCACCCCTTTCTCTGGATATGTGACCGTCGTGGCCGGTGGGTCAAGTGAACCCATTTTGACTCACCGGTGGCCTAACCAACTACCCACCAAAAGCCCCCACCCCCCCCCCCCCCCCCCCCCCCCCCTTTGTCTTGGATAATTTACCTACTACATCACCTTGCTATCAACCAATCAAGTCAAAGCTCAAATGCTATGTAGCTCATCTGGCCCCCACAAACTAGGGAAAAAGGAGAGTCTCTCAACCACCAAGCACCATGTTGCTAATTATGGATTCGTTTTTTTTTTAAGTCATTTTTTATACACACTTGTAGACGGTATGCTGAAGTAATTTGAGAGGGATACAAAATTTGATTTGCAAATGTGATTCTAAGGCCGGTTCAAACTAGGGGAATGTCTTTGTCGAGCCCTTTCAATTGTTGCCCATTTTAAAACCTTAGCAAGTGAGTTGAGAGCAGGCAATGGATCACCTCCCTGTCAAACTTGGCTCATAAGTGCTAAATCGAGGGCCGCAATTTGATTGACCTGCTTAAATCCTTGCCATACCAATGGTCCATTTCTAGTAAGTTGCCCTTGACAACTCAACATGCTAGGCAATGTTCCTAGGTCCAAAAATTGGGATTGAGTTGCCCCTACAAATGGGAGAACTACATTTTTGAACTTGGGACTTGCAGAGTAGTGTAATATGAAAGCACCTTAAGGGTGGGCTTAGGGTTGGTTTCAAATGAAAACGAGGCAAGTCAATTTATATTCTTCTCTTTTTATTGGTTGGGAGATATTCACATGCCCTTAAGGGTCTTCACATTCACCCACATTTACTTCAAGTAGAATTCACATAAGGACAACTTGGAGCCTTGCAAATGTCACTGAGACTTCTGAGAGGGTCACTCCTCTAGTGACTTAATAGAAGTTAGCTGGGCACACTAGTAAGCAAGAATGTTGTTCCTATGGTAGAGAGTTTTTACCTAATTGATTTTCCATAGAGAACATGAAAAATAATTTGAAAGCACAATAAAGCAAAGACTTGCTCACTACACAGCCATGAGCAGCCAATGATCTAACACTCTCCACTGAACCGGAGGAAGCATTAAGAAAAATGAGGCACGAGATGGTTTGTTGTGCAAACTAATCCGCAAATCCAATTCCTGAAGCTAGCAATATTTTTGGCCCACATTGATTTGCGCTCATAGAGATCCATGACCTTAAAATTGGTTATGTGGCATGTTAATCCCAAATTGTGTAAATTTGTTTCCCCTTTTATTATCAATACTGAAGAAAACCCGAAGTGAGAATTTATCTTTTTGATTTGATGGGCCATTTCAAATCATCAAACGGGTGGGAGAACTAGCATCTGAATAGGATTTACCAATCATAACGAAAATGCATAATGTGTTTCATGTCAGCTTGTTGAAGAAGCATATTGGTAAGAATGTTTCAAAGAAGCATATTGGTAAGTGGTTGAACTGCCACCAATCAACGAAGAAGAGAATTTGGTAGTGGAGCCAGAGGCAGTGGTTGGTTATCGTGACAAAGAGTTATGGAATGGAAGGCAAATACAACAATACCTAATCAAATGGAAAGGGCTACGTCCTGAAGACAAAACATGGGAAGATCATTCCTATCTAAAGAGATGGCCTGCAATCTTGGAAACAACTAGAGGTCTTATGGAGCATGACACTTCATGTATATCTACATGGTCATCATTTTTGAGGACAAAAATGCTTAAGCAGGGGAAATGTCATGTCCTAAGTAAAATTAGCCCATGAGCGCATCCAAAGAGTTTGCTAAATATAGCCATAGTGCTAAGTTAGAGTAGGTTTATGTCATTATGTTCGTCAATAAAGCAACCTAGCCAACCACGCCATATTTGTATTGGTGGGAATTATAATAAGGGTTGTAAGGTCCAAATTAAGGTAATAAGGCCCCAAATTCAATTTAGAGCACTAAAGGACCACTATAAATAGAGGCTAGTTTGGAGGCTATTCTACATTTGTGATTTTTAAACTTTTGGTGATCTTGAAGCTTCTCTTTGAGAGCTTTCTTGATTGTGTTTATGCTTCATGTGCCTAAAATCACATGAGCGCTATGATCATGCTCTAGTTTCAGGCCTAATCTTGTGAATGATCATTAATGGTGAATAATGGATCTATACTTTGCCTATTTTGGTGAAGGTTAGTAAGAAGCAAAGTACAATTGTTTTTTTCCACAACAAAAGCAGAGTATAAGGCAATGTGTAGCACAGCAGAAGAAGCCATTTGGTTGAGGCAAATCTTGGATGAGATGGACATGAAGCAGGAAAACCTACAACTATACATAGTGCTAGTCAGAGTGGCATTCAGTTGGCAAAGAATCCGGTGTTTCACATGAGGACCAAGCACATCGAGATTCACTATTATTTCATATGTGAAAGGTTGATGAGTAAAGAAATAAATATTGTTCATTGTAGTACAAATAAGCAGTTAGCTTAACATTTTCCCTAAGCCACTCATTAGAGAAAAGTTTGATTAGTCTAGATCAAAACTTTATGTACTTAAAGTTTGTTAACTTTAATGCTATGTATATAAGTGTGTAAAAAGTAGATTCTACTTTTAGTGATAGAGTTAGAATAGAAGTAGAAATGTTGTGGTACTGTGCTGTGGGTCCAATCGGTGGATTAGGCCCAGTTGGCCTCGTCAAGAGGCAAATCAACAACACACGCGTCACATCAATGACAACTTGGGCCATGCATGGGTTGCCAAAGAAAGAACTATGTGTACAATGTACTTGTTTTTTGAAAATAGAGTTGCTATGTGAGCTTAGTTAGAGTGGGAGAGTGCTTTCTATGTGGATGTTAATGTGTTTCATGATCTGTGATCCTATTTTAAGCAAATTTTAACTCAATTATCAGAAAGCACAAGATGACAAAAGCCTGGTTTCTTGATTTCGGAGCCACTCAGCACATGACCAGTCACATCGATTGTTTCCAGTCCTATACACCTTATAGTACCAAAAAGTATGTTCACTTCGGTGACAACAACACACATGCTATCATAAGTGAAGTCACTATAAGATTAAGCTTCTAGAATGATTAAGTCAAATTTCTCTCTAAAAAAAATTTAAGTACCTAATCTATCTACAAATCTGCTTTTTGTCAACAAAAGTACTGATTTAGGACATAGAGTAGAATTTGAATCTGATCAATGTAGAATTGTTGATAGGACAAATAAGATTTTTGCACTCGAAAAGAGGCATGGATACTTATAAAAAATTGAGTCACTATTATTCTACCAATAAAGAATTACTTTGACATTATAGACATGGTCACTTAAATCATGCATATGTTTTGAACATGTTTAGAAAATGTCTTATACTTCATCTCGACTACTCAGATAAAAAAGTCATAACTCCCTGTCTGTCAGAGTTACATCATCAGAAAGCAAACTAGAATCTCTTTTAGATCAAGACATCAGCATAAAGCTTCATATAGACATAAATGGCCAATGCAAACCTTATCATTGGTAGGTGTAAGATTTTTCATTATTTTTATTGATGAATATTCAAGAACAACTACATATTTTACTAAGCGTAAATTAGAGGCATTCAACCTCTTCAAAATATTCAAGGAGCGAAGTGAAAAGGAAACTAGTAAAAGAATTAAAGCATTGAGGTCCAATAATGGTGAAGAGTACATCTCAACCAAGGTCAAGGAGTATTGCCTTAGTGAAGATAGCGAACAACAATTCATCACTCCTTATACGCGTTGGTTCAATGGACTTGCTGAGAGGAAGAATCCAACCTTAGTTGAGTCGGCGAAGCGTATGTTTATTGTCCTAAAAGACGAGTAAGATTCCAGACAAACTATCATCAACTCCTGCCATCGACATGACAATGCGAGTCTCAAGTTCGAATATGTCGACAAACGAGCAACTTATCGACAATGAATCCAAATAAGATGTTGCGACTCCAGAGCAACAAGACTAAAGACAATATTATCAGCCCACGCCACCTCCAAGAAGATTGACAAGAGTGTCCACACAACCTGTTGGAATTCGATGCTCAGTCTCAAATCCATTCAATAATGAGCATCCTGAAAACCAAAAATAGAAGGCTCAAATTTTTGAGCAAAGGAATGAAAAATTCAGGATCAAATTTTTTTAGAATTCTTCGATACCGGATTGACTCAAAAAATTCATTTTTTGAGTCAGTATTTTTTGAGTCATTGTACATTTTTCGATACTTGTAAATTTTCAATATTGTCGGTTTAAAATCCGACCCGATGACTTCGCGTTGACAGTCCACCCACTTTGTACATGCATTAACTGTAATGAGGCGGTTGTAATAACTGCAACAAAAGGTAGTTGTAGATATTTTTGTAGGATATCAATCCTAGAAACTTCATCAGAAATCTTCTTTTGGTTATTCGAGATTCTGTAACTAGAGTTATCACTCTCAACGACTATAAGCTAAAGTTATCACTTAAAATATTGTACTCACTATTTGATATCAATCGGAGTGCAAATTTTTAGACCTACTTCTGTATCATTTCATTGTGCATTTGTCTGAATCATTCAATTTGAATATTCTGCTGTTGTTTGTGGCATTTTCGATCCTACACGCACCTATTCGAGCTTCCGCTGAGTAACCTCTCGATTTACGACATGGTATCAGAGTAGGCAATTCAGTAATCTGCATTTCATTGTGGATTATCAAGTCTTGTTTCTATCAAGACATATTTCTAGCAAGCATGCAACCAACAATATCTCGAAATCGTTGTCTCTACTGATGATCTCACTCATCCAGAATGGATTATCTATTAGTTCTTCTCTAATCGACAAACTCGATGGTAGTAACTACCATCTCTGGAAATTCAAAATGAAGGTCATACTACTGGCCAAGGAACAATGGGACATCGTTGATGGCACAGAAGTTAAACCTGAAGGTGATGCAGTCACTATCACCAAATGGAGGTTGAAAGATGGCAAGGCTTTTGCCATGATCACTCTCAACATCAAAGACAATCGAATCAATCACATAAGAGCTGTTCAGATTGCTAAGGATGCATGGGACATCCTAGCAACACTCTACGATATTAGGGACGTTTCCTCCAAACTCCATTTGAGGAAGGAATTATTCTCCTTGAGAATGTTTGAAGTAGCAAGTGTTTCGAGCCGCATCAACACTTTCGAAAATCTTATGAGCAGATGACTGCAACTAGCTTAGTCATTGAAGATACCGATGTTGTTATGACTCTATTATCGAGTCTTCTTGAGGCCTATGAGAACTGGGTCCTAGCAATTTCGATCCATGACAAGATCACCCTTTCAAGAGTGATTTCATTACTTCAACAAGAGGAGGCCAGAAAATTTGCAGCCTCCTCAGGCACAGGGTCAGATCCTCAAGATCTATATTCCAAATATTAGAAGTTTAGATCCAAAAAGAAGAACAATATGCAGTTAGGATCGAATTTTGACTCATGCTCAAATTTTGGCTTTGGGTCGAATTCTGGCTCTGGGTCGAATTCAAACACTTGATCTTTCCAACCAAAGCAGAAACTATTCTGCAGATACTGCAAGAGAACTGGACATGAGATCAAGGACTACAGAACGTTGAAATTCAACAATGAGAAGAAGAAGCAGTTCCAACCACAAGCAAATTCTGGAATTTAAGGAATTCTGCAAGGCCAACAAAATACATCAACAATTCACAACTAGCTACTCATCTCAGTTCAATGGTGTACTCGAACGGCAGAATCGAACACTCATCAAGAAAATTGATCCATCACCAAAGCCTTGAATGGCAAGACATCTTATGAAGTGTGGACAGGATCGAAACCATCACTCAAGAATATAAGAGTGTTTGGTTGTATTGCTTATGCTCAGATCCTTGAAGATCTCAGAAACCAATACAGCCTCCATCCATATTTATGGACAATGTAGTCTAGTACTTGGTGCAAGAACCAAATACAGTTTCGGAGGTGATGTTTTTACCTAATGCTGATCAATGGAAAGTAGCGATAGAAAATCAAATGTGGACAGTCACTGAGTTGTCAAAGGGAAGAAATCCAGTTCCATTCAAGTGGATATTCAAGACGAAGTATGATGTTGAAAGAAGGTTGAATCGATATAAAGCCAGGCTAGTCACCAAAGGCTATTTCCAGATTCTAGATCTGGACTATTCCGAGACCTTATGCCCAGTTGTCAAGCATGCTTCAATCCGTTTGCTACTCAGCTTTGTAGCTTCAGCAGATTTCGAAGTCCATCAAATGGATGTCCAGACCATTTTCCTCAACGGGACCATTGAACAAAAAATCTTTATGTCACAACCAAAAGGATATGAGCTAAGCAGAAAGCAACACCTTGTGTGCAAAATTCACAAGGCACTCTATGGGCTGAAACAGTCACCCAGGGCCTGGTTCCAGAAATAAATACATTCCTTATTGAGAATGGTTTCATTTCAAACTCATCAGACTCGAATGTCTACTTCAAGTCTGTATCGAATTTCTTCATCATCATTGCTCTCTACAAACCTTGAGGTACATCAACTTGATGTATAAACAAATTATCGGAATCGAACAATCGAAGAAAATATCTACATGGTACAGCTCGAGGATTACATGTTGAACGGAAAGGAAAATCATGTATGTAAATTCCATAAGACAAGTCTTTATGGATTGAAACAATTAGCAAGAGCTTGGTTTCAGAGGATCAATATCCTTCTCATCCAACAAGGTTAAAGACCAAGCACTACCAATTCAAATGTCTACTCCAAGTCAATACATCCTTCTTCTATTATCATTACTTTGTATGTTGGTGGCACAATACTATTCAGTGACATTGTCGATCTAATAAAAGATGCTAAGAAGATGTTGTCCTCAGAATTTGACATAACAAATCTGGATGAAGCTCATTACAAATTCATAGATCAATAGAGGTACATTCATAATACACTTAACAAGTATAATATGATGAATTGCAGGTGATCTCACTCACAATGGAGGCCTAAGATTGTCAAAGGACCAATGTCCTCAAACAAAGAAGGAGAAGGAGCAGATGAGAGACTATCCCTACCATTCTATTTTAAGTTCTCTCACGTATGCAATGGTCTATACTAGATTCGATATCTCTTTTGTAGTTACCTCCCTAAGCCAATTCATGGCTAATCTTGGTGTGATCCATTGAAAGGCTCTTATTAGAGTCATGTAGATACGTTCACTGTTATGAAGGACCAATGCATCTACTATGGAGGAGTCGACATCAACAAACTCCATTTTCTTAGTGAAGCAAGCTGGGCAGGAGATGCAGACACTCATAAATCCACATTTGAATTTACATTCTTCCCCAATGGCGGTCCTATCTCTTGGAATAGTCGTAAGCAAATCTCTAAAGCTCTTTCTTATACAGAATTAGAGTATATTGCTGCTTCTCAAAAGAAGCAATATGGTTGAGAAGTTTGTTATCGACATTTTTTTGAAACAACATGCTCCAACAATTGTGTTGTGTGATAGTTAGAGTGCAATTGCCTTATTGGCCAACACAAGATTCATTCTAGGAGTAAGCACATTGAAATTAAATATCACTACATCAGGCGCAAAATTCTTTTAAAAGAGATAAGCTTAGAGTACCGTTGCATGCAATACATGACATTAGATACATTCACCAAGGCAATGAGCATTGATGCACACAACAGACTATTGTGAAAACTAGTGAATTGCAACTTGATTATTCTGAGGCCTAAAAGTATAAGATGAGTTCTAATTAATCATGTAAAGTTTCCCACACTTTTAGCAAATGTAAAAATTTCAAGGGAGGCATAAACCATTATCTCTTATTGATCTAAAGTGTAGGAGAAACATAGGCCCTTGAAATTAGTCAAGATTGTCACATTACCATTGATCTTGATCAAGGGAGGAGATTGATTTGCATATTGAGTGTGTGGCCAAGATTCATTTGGGCCAAATCACATTAGAGAAGCCTTACTACTATAAGTGTAATGTGTTTGTACATATTTTATATTGAGTATTGAAGAGCTCTTTGCTCTTGATGTGGCAGCCTCTATTTTTCTATCCCTTTTCTCTCTCCCTCTCTCTCTCTTCCTGTGAGATTGTGCTAGATTGTGGATAGTGTGATAATATATGCATAGGCATGAGTTATGAATAATTTCAACCTACTCCTAAATGGTTATGGATAAGATCTAAAGCTTTATTTATGTTTCATATTAAGTTTATGACATTAATGCTCTGATTATACCTACACTTCATGTAATTTTGCAAGTGCTCTTGCCTAACAATGTGTAGAATTGTTTGTGTTCATTGACCATTACAAGGTTTGATGAGGACTTGTTCTTCAATGGCCATTCCTTAGCTAAATGGCTGCTTTGCCACAATTAAAGAATAAGACTTGCTTAAAGATGTCTCTTACCGATGTCTTAGGCTTTTTTTTTTAATTTTCTAGTAAGCCATGGCTTCAAGTTCATCAAAAAACTTCTTTGGTTTTTTGTTTGGATGTGTTTTCTCCCTAGTGGGAGGTGTGGGTACGTCCCTTTCTATGAACTTTTTGTGCAATGCATCCGAGTTCTTCCTAGTTTGCATGGGGGTACCATTATGGGATGGAAGCCTTGTTTTTTCGGGCTACAGTTTTGGCTTTTGGGTTTTAGGTTCAAAAAAATGTATTATTGGCTTGAATTTTATTTGAGTTAGTGCTAAGTGTGTTAATGTCGATTTTGATTACTGAAACCAATTTTTGATTTGTTAGGGGAGAGAGAGAGAGAGAGAGAGAGAGAGAGAGAGAGAGAGAGAGAGAGAGAGAGAGAGAGAGAGAGAGAGAGAGAGAGAGAGAGAGAGAGAGAGAGAGATTGATTAAATGTGAGTTGATGTTTTTTTAGATTGTATGTAAAAGAGTGTATGATAGAGAATGTTACATTTGTATTTGTTATTATAATTTTCTTATGGATTGTGAATGTTTTAAAGTTATGTGCATTTAGGATTGTAATTCATAGATGTATTTAAGATTTAGTTTTTGAAACTAAATATATGTTGGATCTATTAGATTTATATTGATTATTAAAAACATATTGTAACTTATGTGCATATTGTAACTAATGTGAGTTGATGTTTTTTTAGATTGTATGTAAAAGATTGTATGATAGAGAATGTTAAATTTGTTTTTTAAATTTTAGATTAATACATTACTTAACTTACTAACTATTTCATGTTGGTGTTGATGTTGATAGGCCATCAGAAGAAGATCAATCACAAGTATCAACAATCATCAAGGGAGACAATGAGGTATGTTTCAATATGCTCATAAATAAATCATTCTTTGTTTGATTCATTAATTGTTTGATATCAAAGACAATCATATACAAAATTGATACAAAGACAATCATGTACAAAATTACAAAAATCTTTTATATTCGTGATAAAGAAAGAGTACATAGATTTGAAAATGGGGTACCAAAAGCCCCAATTTATCTATCACATTACATAATAAACCAAATAGATAATCATCTTCAATGGAATTTGCATCTTCATCTTCATCTTCATCTTCCTCTTCCTCTTCCTCCCCTTGATCCAATGGAATGTTTTCATGATCGGCCTCTTCGCTTTGTGCGCTTAAAATATTTTCATCATCAGCCTCTCCGCTTGGTGCGCTTAAAATGGATCCTTTCTACAAAATTCAAAAAATACAAGCATTATATTAAACACCTTTTAGATTTAGTAATTCTAAAACACAAAAATCAATAAAAAATTAATTCTTACCAATGGCAATTCTCTTTTTTCTTTCATGTGATCCACCAAAGCCGAGTATCCTTTCATAAAAGCCCTTCCAAAATCATGAATCTAAAGTCACAAAACAAACATTGATTAGTTAATAAAACAATAATATAAACCATAAAAAATCTAAATTTACTTAAAATGAAATAAAAAGAAAATTACTTACAAATTGGACTTGAATATTGGCTTTGCCCCCCGAACCAAGATGTGATTGCCCCAATAGGGCAATCCTTGACCGCGTGGCCTCCCTTTGTTGCACAAATCGATCGGGATTGGGATTTTTTTGTTTCACCTCAACTTTGCGCCAATCTTTTTTGGAAGCCTAACCAGAACTCCGCTTTCCCGCTGTAATAGCCCTCCGTAGGGCTTGTCATTTGTGCCTAATATGAGTGCACATATTGGTTAAAGCCCAATTTCTATCAAATTTTTCATCTTGATTAAATTCTCTATGAAACGTGGCAATGATTCTATCTTTGTTGTCCTCATCTTGATTAGCACAAGGGCTAAAAAAGTCATTGCCAAAGTATTTCATGGCAAGCTCTCTAATTTAGCAAATTACAACATTGACTCATGCATCTTTAATAATGCTACCATCCTTGTGAACATCATAATAACGATTGTCAGATTCTTTACTTGGTGCATCTTGCGGCACCCTCTCTTGTTTGGATTCTCCTTCGGAAAGGCATAGAAATTTCATTCTATTCCTTTTGTCAATCGTTCATGAAAATCGCGAACTCGGTCTCCCGAGCCCGAGCTTCTTGCTCCTCCACTTGAGGAGCTTCGTGGCCTTCTAAAGCCACTTCCACTTCCAAATGTAGACATTTTGTGTGTGTAGAGAGTGTGTGCGAGAAAGAAATAAAGAAAGAAAGAAAGATCTTTAATGTGAGAAAGAGAGAGGGAGAGAAAGAGTGTGTGTGTGTGTGAGAGAGAGAGAGAGGGAGAGAGACAAAGAGAGAAAGAAATATTGATGTCAAGAAAACTAAGAATAATGTGTGAAAGAGAGAGCGCTTAAAACTTAAAGCTAGAGAGCATGAAAGCTTAAAGAGAGAGCACAAAGAAAGATCACAAAGAGCACAAAGAGAGAGCAAAAATGAAAGCAAAAAACAAAAATGGAAATCCGAATTGAAAAAAGTCCAATTTATAGACAAAATGAATTTCAAGTGGCATGTGGCAGAGCCATAGAAACTTAGGTTGCCATGCGTGGCTCTGCCACGCGAAGTGCAATCATGATTGTGGCCGTGGGACTCCATGTGAAAATGTCATTTCTACAATAAAATGTCAACTGTCTTGTCGATTGTCATGTAAAAAAAATGTAGAAATAAAAAACATTTTGAGTGAAATGTCATGCAGTAACAAGGTACAAATAATGACAAGATATGTCTTTTGTACACAATTATTTTATCCATTTCTATGTCACCAAAATCAAGAATGTTTTGTGTGAGGTGGCATGAAACAAATTAAGGGAATAATGAAGTGTAGGTGGATAAAAAATTAAAACATGATATGTGTTTTATAGTTACTTGAATTTTCTAAGCTCGTGATTTTGAAGATTGACGACATGACACTTGCTTGGTTTCCTAAATAGTTAGTTGAAAACAAATTACACTTCTATTTCATAGCTCACTGTTAAAAATTCACAATTCTAGCTTGACTAGTTTTGGTCATATGACTTGTAAATAGTTAGATGGTCATGATGTGGCTTGTCACACGTGCCAAATAGCATAGGATTCCATTCATAAGGATGTTCTCAAGTAGACCTAAGTGTTAGAACCTTTGGAATGAGTCCAAATTATGCTTAGATACAAGGGAGAAAAAATAGGAGCTATTTTTGGTAATTTTTGCATTGTTGAGGGATCTCCAAGATTCCAACCCTAACTTGGCAGGGATGAAAGATCCACCAAAATTAGCATTAGGGATAGGTTTAGGGCTACTCATACCTGCCCAAAACCGTGATGGATCATGTATATATAGGTGATGATATCTCACCAAAATCAATCAAGCAATTTCATGTTTTTTCTCTCATAATGGTGCAATTGCTCTCTATGTTCATAATTGTTTGAGTACTTGTGATTACTAATGATTATAGGATTGAATGTAGGTCTGGTGTACAGTAATCAGACTGTGGGAGGCCGTACTTTCACACGTGTGAAGCCTTCTTCAAGGATTTGGGCCATTTAGTGAGGTTCAAGCATAGATTTTTGATGGATTTTGATGGTTCAACTTGTGCTAATCTTATGAAATCATAATCTATTGTTTCCCTCATCATTTCAAGTGTTTTAGGATCCTTATTTGCTGTAATTTTTACATGGTATCAGAGCCTAAAGGCTGAAATGAGCTAAATCCTTGGTTTTCATTCAATTTGATCACAATTTTTGATCTAAATCTTGTGTAGATTGGATCTTAGCATCTAGTATTGATTCTAGAACTCAAAGTGAGTCAAATACATTGGAGATTGGTGTTGTGTGACTTCATTTGCAGGTGTTTAGGTGTCTAAAACCAGAGGCAAAGTTGAATTCAATTCACATTACCAAGATAGCAAGTTTTGCTTGCTCCAAGCATTGATTTCTAAGCGAGTTTTGGAGGTGATTTCATAGAGAAGGCTTTCTAGCATTCAAGGAGAGGGAAGATCAGAGTTTTGGGGACTCTTCAAGGCTGTTCTAAGGTGTAGTAGGCACCTCCTAAAGTGATTTAGGTTCAGTCCAACCATTGCTTGACTTATGCACCAAATTAGATCAATTTTTCATCAATTTTGATCATTTTTTGCTTGTGATTGGATAGTAGATTGTGTTGCATCCTCATTAAGTTCCATTTAGATCTTTTACAAGTGATTTTGGAAGTATATTAGGTTGCTGAAATTCACTCTTGATCAGATCATTTGGAAGCTTTAATGTTCTTTATAGAAAGAGGGGCAATTCTACTAGTATTGTCTACTTCAATCAAGCAAGTGCATTGTTTCTAGTATTCTATGATTTGATTTTGTTAGAGATCATTCTTAGATCTTTATAGGAAGTCTATTACTGATCTTTTCAGGTCCCTAAGAAGTGGGATAAGGTAGACCTTCAATCAAATCAATAGAAGTAACCTTCATTTGTGTCAAGTCCTTGATTAGGAGACTAGATGGCATCTATAAATGCATATCTTTTGGATACTAATGAAAGGCTCAACAAAACTAACTATTCCATATGGAAAGTTAGAATGGAATCTATCATGATCATGCAAGATCTGATGGAAATTGTAAATGGTAAGGAGGGTGAACCTATTCATCCTCAAGAAAAAGCCAAATACATCAAGAGGTGCAATGTTGCACTACATTGCATAAAAATGAATGTTGCAAATGAACTCTTAAGAGAGGTAGGAGATTGCACTTCAGCTCAAGATGCTTGGGAGACTTTGCAAAAGGTCTATGAATCCAAGAACCAAACTAGAATGTTAGCTTTGAAGAATCAAATCTATAGAAGCTATCAAAAGAAAGGAGAGAGTGCACATACTTTTGTCCTAAGAGTAAAGGAATTGAACAAAGAGCTAGCCTTTATAGGTGACCCTATCAAGGATGAAGAGCTTGTTCAACTCATATTGAATGGACTAAGCTTTGAATTTGACAATTTGGTTTAGGGATATGCAATTATGGGTAAGCTACCCATACTTGAAGAACTCCAAGGCACGCTCATGGCCGAGGAATCAAGAAGGAGCCAAATGCAAGAGAGGATGGATAGGCTTTCCATCCAAGGTGGAGATGACCAAGCTCTCTTCACCAAAGGCAAAGGCAAGTCCAAAGGCAAAGGATCAACATTCAAGAAGTCTACAAAGTTTGAGGATCAAGAAGGACCCCCAAAGGCATCTCCATCAACCACCAAAGTCAAGAAGGACAAATCAAAGGTGAAGTGCTACTATTGTAGCAAGATGGGGCATTATGCCTCGGAATGCTTCAAGAGGAAGCAAGATCAAAGCCAAGCCAACATGAGCAAAGAGGAGGAGGAGGAGAGTTCACATGAGGACTCTCTCATGATGTCCATATTTTCTTCAACAAGCTTCAAAGGAGAAGATCCTTGGTGGATTGACTCGGGTGCTAGTTCACACATGACTAGTAAAAGGGAGTTTTTCTCTTCTCTCTTATCTTATGATGGACCTATAAAGTCTATCTATACAGCAAATGATGAAGCTTGTAAGATTGAAGGAGTTGGTAGCATTCCCCTTTGCTTAGGATCTTCCAAAAAGATCAACATAGAAGGTGTTTTGTACATTCCTACAATAACAAAGAATCTACTAAGTGTTGGCCAAATGGTAGACAATGGTTTCAATGTTGACTTTGCTTCAAATGAATGTTTCATCAAGAAGAAGGGTAAGATAGTGGCTAAGGGCACTAGACTTGGCAAACTTTATAAGCTGGATGCATTTGTGGATACTAATGTTGTCATGTTGGCCAAGAAGAGCAAGATATCTACCTTTACTTTATGGCACAAAAGACTTGGACATGTCAACTCGGGCTCCATGGAGGCTATGATCAAGGAGGAGTATGCTTTAGGCCTACCAAGGTCTATTGGGAAGGAAGACAAGGTTTGTGAAGCTTGTGCCTTATCCAAGGCACATAAGAAGGTGTTTCCTAACTCCATCACAAAGTCATCTCATCCTCTTGAACTCATACACTCGGATGTGCACATTGCTAGCACCAAATCTAATGGAGGTTCATCCATGTTTTTAACCTTCATTGATGACTACTCAAGATATTGTTGGGTGTTCTTACTTTCCTTCAAGTCTCAAGTATTTGATACTTTTGTAAAGTTCAAGTTGTTTGTGGAAAAGCATCATAATCATAGCATCAAGATTCTTAGAAGTGACAATGGTGGAGAATTCATCTCCAATGAGTTCAAGGCCTTTTGTGAGGAGGAAGGGATCAAGAAAGAGACTTCTTGTCCTTACACTCCTCAACAAAATGGAGTTGCTGAAAGAAGGAATAGAACATTATGTGAATGTTCTAAGGCTTTAAGATTAGATGCTTGTTTGCCCAAATCCTTTTGGGGTGAGTCTCTTGTATGTGCAAACTACTTGATGAATAGGGTGTCTTGCAAAGCAATTGAAGGCAAAACTCCATATGCGATGTTGTATGGAAAGAAACCCAATCTTAATCACTTGAAAGTTTTTGGGTGTATATGTTATGTGCATGTGCCATTGGAAACAAGAACCAAGGAGGATCCATCTTCCACAAGAGGGATCATGCTTGGATATGCAAGCTCAAGCAAGGGCTACAAAGTCTATCTCCCATCCTTGAACAAATTTGTTGTTTCAAGGGATGTCATCTTTGATGAACATCATATGCATATGCTTGAAGAAAGCTCAAGTGCTCCAACAATCAAGAAGAAGATGGCCGAGGAGCAAGATCTTGGTTTTGAGGAGGAGCTCATGGAGGAGCAAGCACCAAACCCACCTATCACACCAAGGAGATCTTCAAGGGCAAAAGTGGAGCATCAAGGCTCACATATCAAGGCAAAGGACAACAAGTTGAGGGTATCTCATCCACTTCTTATGCTTTATCTAGTTTTGAAGAACCGTCTAATGTTGAAGATGCATTGAACTCCAAAGAATGGTATAAAGCTATGTTGGATGAGTATGATGCCTTGATTGAGAATGAAACTTGGTTGCTTGTTGAGAGACCTCAAAGGAATGTAATAGGATGCAAGTGGGTCTTCAAGCTTAAGTTGAATGCAAATGGGAGTGTTAACAAACATAAAGCAAGATTAGTTGCAAAAGGTTATGCTCAAGAGAGAGGGATAGACTATGAGGAAACTTTTGCACCCGTGGCCAAGATGGTCACAATAAGACTAATCATTGCACTTGCATCACATTTTGGATGGATTCTTGTCAAATGGATGTCTCTAATGCTTTCTTGAATGGTTTTTTGGAAGAAGATATCTATATGGAGCAGCCACAAGGGTTCATCAAGCATGGAATGGAGAACAAAGTATGCCATCTCCAAGGAAGCATCTATGGCTTGAAGCAAGCCTCGAGATCTTGGAATTCAAGACTACATTGCTATCTTATTTCACTTTCTTTTGTTCAAAGTGAATATGATCCCACTCTTTACATTAAGTTTGATGATGTTGGTATTGTACTTTTACTCATTTATGTAGATGACATCATCATTAGTGGAAATAGTGTTGATGGTATTGAAAAAATCAAGATAGATCTATCCTTAGAGTTCAAGATGGTAGATCTAGGGTGTCTTCACTTCATCTTAGGCATAGAAGTACTTAGAGGGTCTGATTTTATCTTTATAAGTCAAGTAAACTATGCTCAAAGTCTTTTGAAGAAGTTTAAGATGGAAGTATGCAAAAGTGTTGACACACCAATGGAGCAAGATGTAAAAGTGCCAAATGAAGATGATGAAAGATCCTTCATGGACATCACTTTGTTTAGGCAACTTATAGGTTCCTTAATGTGGATCACTATAACTAGACCAGATCTTAGCTTTAATGTATGTAGGTTGAGCCAATCCATGCAAAAGCCATTGAATATCCATTGGAAAAAGGCTAAGAGGATTCTAAGATACATCTCAGGTACATTGGATTTTGGGATTCTATATAGAGGAGATGTGATTAACCTTCATGCATTTAATGATTCAAATTTTGCAGGGGACAAGAGGGATAGGAAATCAACAAGTGCCTATTCAACTTTCATAGTAGAAGGTGTGGTTTCATGGCTTTCAAAAAAGCAAGAAACTATATCTCTATCTTCAACCGAGGCCGAGTACAAAGCTTTGACAACCACTACAAAGGAGGTACTTTGGATCAAGAGATTATTGGTGGAACTAAAGATCATGGATTCAGAGGAGGCACCAATCATCTACAATGACAATATATCAGCCCAACACCTTGCATCTAACCCAATCTTCCATGCAAGATCTAAGCACATTGAGATATGCCATCACTTTGTGAGAGAAATGGTGCAAGCCAAGGAGATTGCTTTGGAGCATGTTCCAAGCAATGAATGTGTAGCTGATATACTTACTAAACCACTTCAAAAGACACCTTTTATGAAGTTCAGATCATCACTTGGAGTGATTAGTAAAGCAATGATTGAACCAAGCTAGATAGTGAGGAGGAGTGTTAAAAATTCACAATTCTAGCTTGACTAGTTTTGGTCATATGACTTGTAAATAGTTAGATGGTCATGATGTGGCTTGTCACACGTGCCAAATAGCATAGGATTCCATTCATAAGGATGTTCTCAAGTAGACCTAAGTGTTAGAACCTTTGGAATGAGTCCAAATTATGCTTAGATACAAGGGAGAAAAAATAGGAGCTATTTTTGGTAATTTTTGCATTGTTGAGGGATCTCCAAGATTCCAACCCTAACTTGGTAGGGATGAAAGATCCACCAAAATTAGCATTAGGGATAGGTTCAGGGCTACTCATACCTGCCCAAAACCGTGATGGATCATGTATATATAGGTGATGATATCTCACCAAAATCAATCAAGCAATTTCATGTTTTTTCTCTCATAATGGTGCAATTGCTCTCTATGTTCATAATTGTTTGAGTACTTGTGATTACTAATGATTATAGGATTGAATGTAGGTCTGGTGTACAGTACTCAGACTGTGGGAGGCCGTACTTTCACACGTGTGAAGCCTTCTTCAAGGATTTGGGCCATTTAGTGAGGTTCAAGCATAGATTTTTGATGGATTTTGATGGTTCAACTTGTGCTAATCTTATGAAATCATAATCTATTGTTTCCCTCATCATTTCAAGTGTTTTAGGATCCTTATTTGCTGTAATTTTTACATCACTTGCACTTCTTCTTTTCTTCGTGAATTAGACAAGGTCATTTCATTCAAGCAAATTGACATTGTGAGGTATCTGAATGTTTTAGTGATATTTGTGGATCTTGCTAAATTTGTGTGTACATCAATTTTAGTTGTATATTTTGATATATATATTTTGTCAACATCACATTCGTAAATAAGATTTAACATTCTTGTTGAAAAATTAAATTTAATCGTTGATTAGCGAAAATGTCTTTTGATGAGAAAATGCTTTGAAACAAGTATATTTATTCAATGTACAATAGATATTATGTACTTAACATTTGAATTTGCAACCATGTGTGTTTAATATTAATTGTTTGTTTTTTTTTCTACGATTGTTAAAAAGTTTCATAGTCAAGCTTCTAGGTGTCATTAGTAGATTGAGCCATTTTTGGCTTTAGAGGTCAATCAGTGAAGTACACTTGTTTTGACATTATTAGGCCAAAAGCACAAGTGGAAAACTCAAGCTAAATAGGTTCTTGACAAGTGTCTTTAGTTAGTTTGATGTGTGACAAGTCAAAATTCAAGAGGTCCAATAGATTTAAGAGGTGGAAGTACCATTGGTCCAATAGGATTTGAGATAGGCTTAAGAATGGTCCAATAGAATGGAGAGATGGATGCATCAATGGTCCAATAGGATTAGGATGTTGTAAATATTGAGGTCCAATCATGTTTGAGCATTGTGTTAGCTTAGGGATCTATAGTCTCATTGTACTCCTCACTTTGATCTAATTGATTTTGAGATTGAGTGGATTTTGTGTGTAATTAATTTTCTAGCTTTCTCTCTCTACCCGAGAGCTCATGATAATTTTATCTCTCTACCCGAGGAGAGCAACTTGTTTTTACTTAGAATAATTTCTTAACACTTCCCACACGTGTGAGTGAGAGTTGGAAGTGAGTGAACACATAGATTCTATCTATCTCATGACACCTCACATTGATTCTATCCATCCCACATCACCTCAAATACCTTGTGTAGAGTATCCTCCTCTTCCTATCTCATCTAGATCTAATCCATTAAAAGAAAGAACATGACTTGGACGCATTTTGACAAGATTTGAAAATGAACAACCAAATTTACGTATTGTTGACTTATCCAAGAATATTTTAAATTCATTGACTGAGTCTCCCCTTCGTCCCTACCTAGAAGCATTGGTTAAGCCCTTTGATAGAAAAAAATATTCATGTTGGCTTGATAGAGTACCACTACCATTATGTGGAACATCATTTTCATATGTACATGATCAAGCCTAGTGCACACTTTCCTAACATTGGATTGGGTTTATTTTCTTTGACTAGCATTGATGTCCCTTTGAATAGTGTTGTCACATTAATGCCTTATGCATGACCTCAATACAATTGGGGTGATTGGCATGCTTTGTGTCATCACCAATGGAAAATGCAGGTTTATGGCTTGAATGCAAATACTTGTTCTTTGGAAGAGTGGCGTATGCAAGGAGAGAATGTTGTGACATCACATCGTATGTACATTGATGGCGTCTAGAAAAACATGGCAATATTGCTGCATATATAAATAGTTCCATTGGTCACCCTTCATTAACTAATTGTGATTTTGAGGAACACACCAATGGAAGGGAAGATTACTTTTTTAGGAACTCAAAAGGTACGTAATGGTATGTGTGATAAGGCCCATTAAATGTAGTGAAGAGCTATTCATCAAATATAGCTTCAATCGTCGCCTTCCTAGATGTGTACAAAAGGCTTTGAGTCAAACTCAAACATATACCTTGTGAATATCAAAATACATTTTTTCTATTTAGTGGGAATAAGGTTTTTGTTCAATTGATACATCTAGTACAATTAATGCATGAATCTTACCATATTTGGCATCATGGGAGTAACACAACCCAAAATCCTTCATTTTCTAAAGGTACTATAGGATTCACTTCGCAATCTTCCAGTGTATAGGACCTGTGTTCACATTTAATTGGCTCATCCTAAACACGACATAAGCAATGTCGGGGTGTGCGTGATACATCAACGATCCAATTAGCCTCCTATAAGGCGTGTGTTGCATGGCCTCCTTCTCTTCGTCGGTCTTCGGACCATCTTTGTCTGTCAGAATCGTTCTTGCAAGCATTGGGGTGTTGTCCCTTTGCAATCTGTACCTGCACTAATGAAGGTATAGCTTTCCTTCATCATAGTCATGGTCGATTTACAAGCCTAGGTAGCATCTGGCTTGTCCTAGGTTTGTTATCTCGAAATGTTTTGAGGTGTTGCTCTTCACTTGCGCAATCAGTTCTTCGCTTTCGCATAGAATCAATGTGTTGTCCACGTAGACAACAATGATTATGATATCCCCATCTATGACCTTTACATATACATTGTAATCGGCCATCAGTGGTTGAAATCCCAAGGATCGTAGAGCATGATCTTTCTTCTTGTACCACTACCATGTGGATTGCTTCAAACCGTAGATGCTCTTATGCATTTGGCAAGCGTAGGTGGCAAGTGATGTACAAATGTAACCGAGAGGTTGGTCGATGTAGAATTCTTCGTCTAATTCGCCATGTAAGGGTGTGGTTTTCTCATCCACTATGTGGATCCTGAGGTCATAAGCGGCTACATATGCAAACAATAAATGTAGGGATGCATGCTTGACTACTGGAGAGAAGGTCTCAGTGTAATCGATACCGTACTTCTGAGAGAAACCCTCGCTACAAGTTTGGCCTTGATCTAGACACATTTTTGTTCGGTCCATACTTCAATTTGTATACCCATTTGCATTGCATAGTTTTTTGCTTATCTGGTACTGGTTGCAGCATCCATACCTCATTCTTCTTCATGGATTCGATCTCCTCATTCATGACTTGCACCCATTTGTCCATGTTTGGACTGTCGATGGCTTCCTCATAGGCTTACAATAAACCGCTGGATCCGCAGAACTCTTTAGATGTTGAAGCCGAGCTACTTGGCACGAATCTGATTAGTGCTCTTCATTCTCTTGTTGATCTCCTGGGAGATTCTTCAGGTACTGCAATGTCTTTGTCTTTGTCTCTTCGGCTAGGTGAGGAACCATTGACTTTCCTAAGATTTCGTAGCTGACAAAATTATCATTGGCCATTGTTCTGATTTCATCAAACTTTGTTGTCCCTTATGTTAGCCCAACATAGGAATTTATTGTGACATGTGTTTTGTAAGCCCACAAGTAATTCAGATTAGGAAAACCTTACACTTAGACCTTTTACAATTTAAGTTTAATTACTACAAACAATCATTTGTAATGGTTCAACTTAGAAAGTCTAAGTTTAAGATCTAATTCCTAAGTTCAAGTTAAGTTTAATTCTAAGTTAGTGTAAGTGCACAAGTTAATTAGCTTTAAGTTTGGACTTAGTCCCATAAGCATGTTTAAGCTTAGGCCCACCACTCTTCCCATATATGGGAGTGGATTTGGGCCTCCAACATCACTTGTTTCCAAATATGTGTCTATATACATGTAGCACACTTCAAAAACTATACATTCT
This sequence comes from Diphasiastrum complanatum, assembly GCA_029204225.1. NCBI lineage: Eukaryota > Viridiplantae > Streptophyta > Lycopodiopsida > Lycopodiales > Lycopodiaceae > Diphasiastrum > Diphasiastrum complanatum. Next base: position 50,350,002 of record CM055107.1, read on the forward strand.
GCCAAGCCATGGATTCCAAGGCATTTTGTGCACTTGAAGATACATCAATAAAACTATTAAGTGCATACATAATGTTGCCAAAGACAACTTGCCTTGCTTGATCCATATGATTGAGCCTAGATGGCTCCATCTTGATACTCAAGGTTCTTCTTGGAGTCCTCGGGTCTTGAGCTTGCTCCTCTACTTGACTTGACTCCAAACCATCAATGAATTGAATAAGGTGTTGATCCAAAGGTGCTTCTTCAAGTTTACAAATCTTCCACTCTTGAAAGATCACATTTTCACCATTGACAAGTTCTTTGGTTGAAAACAAGTAGATTTTACAATCTCTACTTGAAGAGCAAAACACTAACATTATTCCTATCATCGAAATAGGATAATCTTTGGTCCTTACATTGGAATAATCATGCACAAAGCATGTGGACACAAAGATTTCCAAAGCAAATGATGTTTCATCTTTTATGACTCTATTCAAACTATTACAAAAATAATTATCCAATGAAATTGCTTTATCAACAACAAATGTAGATTTCAAAGCATCCCATTTCATTGTCTTGTCATACAAAGTAATAAACACTATGAATCTTAAAGGTAAGAAACAAGTCACCTCATATCTACTACTACTTTCCAAAAAGTATTCAAAGATAGTAGACTCTCCAATGCTCACCACCCTTGCATATGTACACTTGAATGGACAATTTGCATGCAATTTGATGACTCGGCCATTGAGGACCTGGCAATGAATCAACCAAATAATGATGGAGTAGGGCAAATTTGTCCTCCTTATATAGGCCTAAGACCATTATCGTGTATCAAACATTCTTCATCTATTATCGTGTATCCAAGTCTAGGACAATACCGAATCCTATATACAGGACATGGACATAACATTCTTTCCCCCTTGATTTGAATCTATCCTCACAATAGGAAAGAAAATCAAAAACAGCTTTTTTAACTTTCAATATTAACCTAGAAAATCATTATCCTTAGTCTGACTTACATATCAAACAAGTACTCAGAGACAAAACTGTTTTTAAAAAAAACCTCTGCCTTGGAGTACAAACTCAGGTTTGAGAACTACACTAAGCAAATTTTCCATCTAAATGTCACTCTCTATAAGTTAGTAATAGCACCTTCATGTAGAACACTTATATGAAACACTGTGTGATGTATTACCTAACTCAAGAGATTATTATTAAAGAAAACTAACAATTACAGTCTGAAATTATCCAAAATCTCTAGCAGACAAATCATAAAGGCTTCCAAGTACAAATATCCTTAGCATACACAATTCTAAGATATAATAATTCATTCAATTAGAACCTCTAGGAGATCCATTAAGATAAAAAATGGTTAGACTCAATTCTGAGTATCCTAGATACAACCTTGAGCTAAATGCCCCTGTTTCTAGCATCATATGCAAGATAATAACAACCGTTTATCTTAACAGATTTGGCTGTCTTCTATAATAACTGGAGATCTAATAATAAAAAAACTGTACTCAAGCATCTACAGACTATAATCTGTACCAGAATATGATCCACTTGATTAATTAAATTCTCCACAAATAAAACAACTTACCTGGTGAAAATGTTTGTGAGATCTAACTCAGATAATAGATGAAGAATTAATCGCCACATTTAAGAATCATCACTATACCTTATCATCCTCTGACAATAATTATTTAGATCCTTATGATTTGTCAATCATAATTATTTAGAGCCTTATGATTCGTCAATCATAACTCTTTGAAATCCAAACCCATACTTAATCATTCAAGGGTACCGGAGTATATGTCCAATATAACTCAAGAAACAATAAGAATCATTCTAAAATCTTTTCCACCAGGACAATAATGGATTTTACGAGTATTCTCCAAACCGGATTCTTTAATAGAAGTGCAAGATATTCAAGTTCTATATGCCACAAGTAATTAAAGACAAAGCATACCAAAATGATAATGACAACCATCTTCAACAGATTACCATCTAGAATCAAATCTAGACACCCAGAGTCTTGTTGAATATCAGTTCAGTTATTATTCTTGAAATCATTATGATCTGCTATCCAATGAGCTCTTTGGTATCCAATCACTAATGGAATGAGTCTATTCCTCAATTAAGGAATACTCAATACCAAGAATATCGTATATCCAATGCACATAATTTTAACTGATGAATCTTGATTGTTCACTCATAGGTATTACTTGGTTTCTGTTGTTTTCTAGAGATATTAAAGGTGGAAGCATGGAGGGATCATTTACATTCTATTTTGCTCTTCATGTTGGTTTTTCATCTTGATATGTAAAATAGAAGTACGAAATAGTGAAGTATCCAATTTGGACACTACCTTTTATATCAATTATGAAGTATTTCCATTTCATATTTATGATCCTCAAAGTAAAAGACTTATTTATAAATCATAGATCACATCTTGGATTATTTTCTAAATCTATGCTAAGACTAGTTGAAGAGAGAGTGTGAAAATTGTCAACTAGTTTTTTAGCTTTCTAGTTAGTTTGTCAATTTGAGCCTATATGAGGCCAAATTAGCAGATAAACTTCACATGGGTTTCTCACAAGTGTGAAATTAGTCAACATAACCAATTTTTAAGTTGCTTCCAAATTCACTTAGTCACTTAGTCATGCAAAAGTTCTTTTTTAGCTTTACTTGCAATTTGGCCATTATGACTAGTTTAGGGCAAGTTTTGGATAAGATTGGCCAAATGAATCACTTTCAGCTATAAATAACAAGTAGGTTGTGGAGAATGTAGAACCTAAGTGGCATTCCACTTTTGGAAGGTTTGGAGTGAATACTATCTCATTGATTTTTGTTCTCTTCTACTTATGAGTAGAATACTTGTTGTAAGCTTGATCTATCTCTATTGGAGAGTGGTAATAAATGATCTCTTCCTATTGTATGGCCTGTTAACAGTGAATTGGAATGTGTGCAAATTGTCAAGATATCGTGAAACTAGCTACATTGTCTTGCAATATCTTGTTGTCGGAATTGTACTAGCATTCTTGGCTGGTTTTGCTGCTGGAAATGAAGCTATTGGAGGCTCATTAGATCATTCATGATCAAGTCATTAAGTTTTGATAATATCTTATGGCAAGATGGAGATGGAGGCTCATTCATTGATTTTCATGGTGGAAACATATCAAGAACGGACAAAAATGGAGGAAACATGCAAGCATTTGTTGGGAAAACTTTTGAACGAAGTCCCAACCAACAAGAGAAAGACAATGAAGACTATGAAGAACAGTGATAACTATGTTTAATAGGATCGTAAATTACTTAGAGAATGGAGATTACGAGCTGTTCTTTTGTGTTGAATAAGATTCTCAGTGTAGGAGTCTTAGACTGTCGTGAAAGAAAAATTGTAGAAATGATTAGGCATCTGAGACAACCATGCAATCCTCTAATACTGATAACCTGATTATAAAGAGAATGTAGAAATAATTTAGGCATCAGAGACAGTCATACATTTCTCTTTATGTTGATGCTTGCGTAAGAGGAGTGAGAATTAATTTCATTCAACAAGAATACAAAAGGATGTAGAACAGTAGTGAATTTGTATAATAAAGTCATAGTAACAATGATCAGACCACAATACAATCACACTGATAAGCACGTGATCCTACTCACAGATTCAAAGCAATTGTTAAAGTTATGAATATCTCTCTCTCTATATAATCACTAACTCTGAGGAGTCAACTACTGAAAGAGCCGTTCTCACTACGACATTCTGGAGAATTTTTGACCCTATTACCGAGGCTTTTAAGAAGAATTTGTTTTTGAAAGAACACCGCATACCTCGGTAAAAACCATGATGTATACCTCAGAACGAGATCCTCGAAAAATTGCCTCAGTAATTGAGGCTTATTCACCTCATTTTTGTGTTGTTTATAGCACGCGTATACCGAGAGATACACCAAGGCCCCTCGGTATATCCCTCTCAACAAGCTATTGGTGACCCTCTCTATTCCAAGGATTATACCAAGGGATATCCCTTGGTATATCTCTATTAAAAGTTTACCCTGTTTCGAGGGTTTAAATTTTTTTTTTTTTTTAGGGCAAAACGGAACCAGCTTACTAGCTCCATTCTACCCTAAAAATGGACTCCATCCGACCCCAGGAGTCTTTTGCACCACTTCTTATGAAGTTGGTTAGCAAAATCATTTGTTCATTCATTATTAAAAAATTTGCAAAATTTATTTGAGTTACATTATAAACACTTAAAAATTGATGAAGGAAACTTAAATTCAACAAATATACATAAATGTTCCAAGTACAGAGATATGTTACAAATTGGATTATTGAAATATACCTAATTATAATTAGATCCAGCTGAGTCATCCTCGTCCTGGCCATTGACGTCACAATTGGACTTGTGTGACTACGATGCATGGGATTGAGACTATGATACCTACATCCAATGAATATAATTTAGTTATCTGAGAAATGTGATGAGAGTGAAAGTTAGACCACATGAATTTAGTGAAGTTAAAGTATATCTTGTAGCCATATATACCTCAGATCTTGAATATCCATCTGAATCAATGCACAAGGAAGACTTGAAGTTTGTGAAGAAAGGATTTCCTGAAATATCAGATCGTGTCAAACAACAACGGGAGGCTGCTAAGAAGCTACAAGAGACTTCAGAGACCTTCACACCTTGGGAGTGGTGGCCAAGGTTCTCCCATGGACATCATTACAACCCTGTCAAATGGCTCCATTCTATCTTAAAACTAAACTACATGCAATTAAAGAGCCATGTAGAGGACTTAACTTAAACAAATTATATATATTGATACATAAATATTTGAATTACAAATATATATCAGAATGAAATGCCTAATTACTAGATCCAGCTGAATCGTCCCTGTCCTGGCCATGGTCATCAGACTCATGTGATTGCGATGCATGAGACTAGGACTGCGATACCTAAGTGCAACAAAGATGTGTAAATTTTGTAAGTGATGTTGTTAGAGTGTCCGACCGAATGAATGTGGTGAAGTCAAAATATATGTTGAAACCATAATACATACCTTAGAATATCCATCCCAGTCAATTCTCATTCCTTGTCTCTCCAATAATTCGAGTAATGATTGCAAGTTGTTGGAATATGCATACTTGTACTCCTCTTTTGTGAGAGACTACTTTACGACATATTTCTCCATGAACCGACAAATCAGTGATTATAATTCAATTTAAACAAATCCACAAATAAAATATGAATTATGACCAAAACAAGTTTAACTTATGGGTGGGGAGACTTACGAAATGGGCATGAAAAGAACCTTGGCCACCGTTGCCCAGGTGAGAGGGCCATGCCGTCTCCATTCGCTTCTTAGCTACTTCTTTTTGTTGCTGGAAACATCTGGATCTTCTCAAAATTCTTTCTTTGTAAACTTCCAATCGTCCTTGTGCACGTTGTATGGCCTAGATTTGCCAGCTCTCACCGCATCTCGGATTTCTGATTTGCGATGGCTCATCATGCTTCCCATGTGTCGTCCCATCCATATTCGGTCAAATTCTAGATCAGGGGAAGGGACTGGAAATTCTCTATACAACTGGTCAATGATATAATTTTTTTCCTCATCACTTTCTTTGCACTAGTCCTTGAAAATGTCCCTATTGAAGACCACATGTGTGAGCTGCCTCATGCGAGTGATGACACGACCACCGCGGTCATCCTCCACTATGCGCTTCTTCGCATTTATGTCATAGGATGGCAAGACATCAGTTGACGGAGAGGTGGCAAAGGGAGTGTCAAGAGGAGTGGGGGAGTTGACTACAACGGGAATGATTTGGGGAGGAGTTTGAAGACAATCACGAGAAGAGTGAGGAGGGGTATTAAGAGGAGAAGCTTGGGGAGGAATTTGAGCGGGAGTGTAACCAACATGGGTTTGAATGGGAGAAAAAATGGGTGGAGTGGCTTGGCAAGAGGGATCATAGTGCCATGGAGACCCCATAGGGGACGTGGGTCCCGAAGAAGGAAAAATGTGAAAAACTCCACGGTGAAACATGACCCCACGACATATAGCCGAGAGGAAATGACTCAGTGGTAGTGGGTCTAGAGGGAGGGAAAATGTGAGTGGTAAAAGTGGGCATGCCGGGAATCTGAGGTGTGACAGATGTAGGAGTTGCAGTATCGTGTGACGTATGTGCTGCCTTCTGGGTCAGTGTATCTAGAAATAGGGACTCCCTATGACAACATGCGCTACACGGACATGTCATCACCACATCCTCCACAACAGGAGACACCGTGGTGGCTCATCCTCCTCTCCAGAGAGTGTCGAGAGGAAGCACTGGTTGTAGTGACAAGGGTGGGAGTGCAACCCTCGTTGAAGTGACTCTCATGGGAAGGGGAAACATGTGACTGGTCTACACGAGGAGTGGACTGAATCTCCTTGGTCGATGATGTGTACTCAACCAATCGAGATGAGCTATGAGCCTTGTGTCGAGCCCTCAAGTGTTGTAAGACCCTATCCTGCTGGGAGAAAGGCAGCTGATCAAGGTAGCTATTGAACTCACTCTCGCTCATAGAGAAAAAGCAGGATGACCCACGATTATGGCCTGACCTCTGATTAAGGGATCCAATATGTGACATAATAGGTGCAACAGAATAGGAGGGATAAATATTGTAGACAACCAATGGGAGTCTTAAAAATTAGTAAGAAAAAAACATCACCATCTCTCTCTCTCTCTCTCTCTCTCTCTCTCTCTCTCTCTCTCTCTCTCTCTCTCTCTCTCTCTCTCTCTCTCTCTCTCTCTCTCTCTCTCTCATCCCTTGGGCTTCAAAAAATAGAGTATTGTGAAATGGATGCCAAAACTTTTATGTATACTGCCTCATAGCTACAACGTCAATACCAACACATATGTATTGTCAATTCACGACCATTTCAAGTTCAAACAACAATGATGATCCAACTGCATGGTTGGAGTACTGTTGGCAAGGGGAGTACCGTGATCCATGTCGTACTATACCAACAGGGTTAATATAGATTTTATAGTAAATAATGTCATTCCCACAGAGGACAACGTTAGAAAGTTATGTTTTTGGTACAATTATGGCAAGTGGGTCCGAGTGTTATTATGGTTGTCGACAAACATTAATAAGTAACCAAATGGTAACCTAAAGTAGGCTCTAATACCATGTTGAATTTCACATGTGTGGATTGTCCACTACATGTACTTGTGATCTCCTAAGGTGTGTAGATGCACCAAGATCAAGAATAGATTGAAATTCAAGATCAATCTTAGATCCTATGGCAAAAACACACTACTACATGCATTCAATCACTTCCAACTCTCACTCACACGTGTGGGAAGTGTTCAAAAAATATTCTAAGTAAAAACAAGCTGCTCCCCTCAAGTAGAGAGAGAAAAACTATCATGAGCTCTCGGTAGAAAGAGAAAGCTAGAAAATCACTTACACTCAAAATCCACTCAATGTCAAAATCAATTAGATCCAAATGAGAATTACAATGATACTAGTAGATCCATGAGCTACCACTATGCTTAACTATGATTGGACCACACTTTGCCACCTCTTAATCCTATTGGACCATTGATCCATGCACCTCTAAATTCTATTGGACCATTTTCAAGCAAACCTCAAATTCTATTGGACCACTCATGGTTCCACCTCTAAATCCTATTGGACCTCTTAAACTTCATCAAACAAATTCATTACACTTGTCTACACTCTAATTGGCACAAGTTTGGCCTCCTACTCTATTTTGGCTGAATAGTGGCATTACAAGTGGAAATGGATAATTTGACATCTATGCCAAATTTGACCCTATCAACATCTTACACCTAAATGCTTGACTATGAAATTCTATGAGGCCCCTATATCAAACATTTTGATTTACTTTACAATTCTCCACACGTGGAAACATCCTCCACACATGTGAGATTCACTTACAAACTTCTATCATAAAAAAATACCAAGCTAGATTTTTGCCAATTTCTCACACTTATGTTTGGGATGGGTAATGTTAATAAATTTAGAACAACAATCTGGCCTCTATCGAATCAAATGAAGTGCGTTCTACAGATGATATGTTATCAGAGTAGTACAGCAGTACTACACTCTGGTTGATTAAGGTGTTGACAGAGAACCGAGAATTGTTCGATGTATTCGCAAATGTGCTGACAATTAATTAATCGCGTTCGCGAACTATTTGTTTCTAGACAGAAGTCCTCAACAACTAAAGCCCAACTCAATGTTTAAAGAACACAAAGAGTTTTAGAACACGTTAGAAACATATGTCAATGCCAATCAGGAAAACAGATCAGAGACTTAATTCTTCAGACAGGGACTGTCATCTCATATGTATACATACAGCTTTATTCAATGATTGTGCTAGACTGTACCAAAGATAGTCGTTATTCGAGTGGCGAAAAGAAAGTATTTGCGACAAACGAATAAGATGGTTTAAAGACAGTTCTTTAGAGCATGCTTTACGTAAACACAACAAACGACTGTAATGCACTAGAGCGACTGTCTGATCAGAGAGTAATTCATGAAATGCGTTAGAGATTGTTAGCAGACTCAAGATCACTCACACTCAGCAGTGCGGAGAACAGAGACAAGAGAGAAGAACTCACAGAACTCTATTCACTTCTTCAATCCCTTACATAAGCATAAACTCTTGTCTAGTTAACAATAAGACTAAAAATACGTTCAACTATCCCATAGGAGGTATACTTATTTATGAGTTAAAGTTACTCTAGTTTATCATGTCTTTTCGTATCTAGCCGTTTCATATGGACGACCTAGTAAAGGTTATCCAAGACAATGTCTTTTCCTTTTAAAGGTCTTGCCCTTAATTACAAGGCAAGTACTTAGGTGATATATTCCCGAAAAATGACTTAGGCCTCTTCATGATTTATACTTAATCGGCTCATATCTTCATTTTTGAGTATATCATGCCATATTTATGTTGATATTCAATATTTAACATTTTTGTGGCATCACATATCCGCTTCCTCAAATGTGAAATGTCCTCGTGAACATATCATCTTCATTTTGAGGATTATTCGAGGAACATTCTTGTTCGTCAGATTTTCGTTGAAGCGAAAAGATATTTCTTCGTGTATTTCATCCTTTAGATATTTCTTCATCTTAGAGAATATGTGTCTTGCTGTTTTTTTAATTGAATAGGTTGTTTTGAGTTGATCTTTGAATTGTTGATGAAAACTGGAATCAAACTTCAAAACATCTTTAAGCTTAAAAAATTCAGCATCCCATAGAAACATCACCACGACAAAGACACGAATGAATATTCATGAATGATTCAGTTCTTCATATAACTTCTGAGCAAGCTCCAAGTTCTGTTGAGCTTTGATCAAGAGCAAATCTTCTTTTAATTTTGTATAGCGGCCAACTGGTAAGTTGTCAAATTCTTCTAACTTAACCGGGAGTAATGTTTCATCGAACAGCTCTTGGGTTAACTTGGTAATGTCTTCGCAGCAAAGGTACCAAATTGCCAAAATGTATATGTACAGACTTGCTTATAACGGAATGACTTCCTTTGATCTTGCAAATTATGGCGAATCTCTGCAAAATATTCTGCAAGGTTTCGCTCCCAATCCACATAAAGACAGAATAATTCCGGATAAGCCATATTTATATTTATCAACAAACCTGCATCGTCGAATGCACCTAAATCCGCAACAGCTTGTGGCTTGTACAACTGAAACTGCGACTTTCGCTTCCAAACATTGTTAAAAATTCACAATTCTAGCTTGACTAGTTTTGGTCATATGACTTGTAAATAGTTAGATGGTCATGATGTGGCTTGTCACACGTGCCAAATAGCATAGGATTCCATTCATAAGGATGTTCTCAAGTAGACCTAAGTGTTAGAACCTTTGGAATGAGTCCAAATTATGCTTAGATACAAGGGAGAAAAAATAGGAGCTATTTTTGGTAGTTTTTGCATTGTTGAGGGATCTCCAAGATTCCAACCCTAACTTGGTAGGGATGAAAGATCCACCAAAATTAGCATTAGGGATAGGTTTAGGGCTACTCATACCTGCCCAAAACCGTGATGGATCATGTATATATAGGTGATGATATCTCACCAAAGTCAATCAAGCAATTTCATGTTTTTTCTCTCATAATGGTGCAATTGCTCTCTATGTTCATAATTGTTTGAGTACTTGTGATTACTAATGATTATAGGATTGAATGTAGGTCTGGTGTACAGTACTCAGACTGTGGGAGGCCGTACTTTCACACGTGTGAATCCTTCTTCAAGGATTTGGGCCATTTAGTGAGGTTCAAGCATAGATTTTTGATGGATTTTGATGGTTCAACTTGTGCTAATCTTATGAAATCATAATCTATTGTTTCTCTCATCATTTCAAGTGTTTTAGGATCCTTATTTGCTGTAATTTTTACATGGTATCAGAGCCTAAAGGTTGAAATGAGCTAAATCCTTGGTTTTCATTCAATTTGATCACAATTTTTGATCTAAATCTTGTGTAGATTGGATCTTAGCATCTAGTATTGATTCTAGAACTCAAAGTGAGTCAAATACATTGGAGATTGGTGTTGTGTGAATTCATTTGCAGGTGTTTAGGTGTCTAAAACCAGAGGCAAAGTTGAATTCAATTCACATTACCAAGATAGCAAGTTTTGCTTGCTCCAAGCATTGATTTCTAAGCGAGTTTTGGAGGTGATTTCATAGAGAAGGCTTTCTAGCATTCAAGGAGAGGGAAGATCAGAGTTTTGGGGACTCTTTAAGGCTGTTTTAAGGTGTAGTAGGCACCTCCTGAAGTGATTTAGGTTCAGTCCAACCATTGCTTGACTTATGCACCAAATTAGATCAATTTTTCATCAATTTTGATCATTTTTTGCTTGTGATTGGATAGTAGATTGTGTTGCATCCTCATTAAGTTCCATTTAGATCTTTTACAAGTGATTTTGGAAGTATATTAGGTTGCTGAAATTCACTCTTGATCAGATCATTTGGAAGCTTTAATGTTCTTTATAGAAAGAGGGGCAATTCTACTAGTATTGTCTACTTCAATCAAGCAAGTGCATTGTTTCTAGTATTCTATGATTTGATTTTGTTAGAGATCATTCTTAGATCTTTATAGGAAGTCTATTACTGATCTTTTCAGGTCCCTAAGAAGTGGGATAAGGTAGACCTTCAATCAAATCAATAGAAGTAACCTTCATTTGTGTCAAGTCCTTGATTAGGAGACTAGATGGCATCTATAAATGCATATCTTTTGGATACTAATGAAAGGCTCAACAAAACTAACTATTCCATATGGAAAGTTAGAATGGAATCTATCATGATCATGCAAGATCTGATGGAAATTGTAAATGGTAAGGAGGGTGAACCTATTCATCCTCAAGAAAAAGCCAAATACATCAAGAGGTGCAATGTTGCACTACATTGCATAAAAATGAATGTTGCAAATGAACTCTTAAGAGAGGTAGGAGATTGCACTTCAGCTCAGGATGCTTGGGAGACTTTGCAAAAGGTCTATGAATCCAAGAACCAAACTAGAATGTTAGCTTTGAAGAATCAAATCTATAGAAGCTATCAAAAGAAAGGAGAGAGTGCACATACTTTTGTCCTAAGAGTAAAGGAATTGAACAAAGAGCTAGCCTTTATAGGTGACCCTATCAAGGATGAAGAGCTTGTTCAACTCATATTGAATGGACTAAGCTTTGAATTTGACAATTTGGTTTAGGGATATGCAATTATGGGTAAGCTACTCATACTTGAAGAACTCCAAGGCACACTCATGGCCGAGGAATCAAGAAGGAGCCAAATGCAAGAGAGGATGGATAGGCTTTCCATCCAAGGTGGAGATGACCAAGCTCTCTTCACCGAAGGCAAAGGCAAGTCCAAAGGCAAAGGATCAACATTCAAGAAGTTTACAAAGCTTGAGGATCAAGAAGGACCCCCAAAGGCATCTCCATCAACCACCAAAGTCAAGAAGGACAAATCAAAGGTGAAGTGCTACTATTGTAGCAAGATGGGGCATTATGCCTCGGAATGCTTCAAGAGGAAGCAAGATCAAAGCCAAGCCAACATGAGCAAAGAGGAGGAGGAGGAGAGTTCACATGAGGACTCTCTCATGATGTCCATATTTTCTTCAACAAGCTTCAAAGGAGAAGATCCTTGGTGGATTGACTCGGGTGCTAGTTCACACATGACTAGTAAAAGGGAGTTTTTCTCTTCTATCTTATCTTATGATGGACCTATAAAGTCTATCTATACAGCAAATGATGAAGCTTGTAAGATTGAAGGAGTTGGTAGCATTCCCCTTTGCTTAGGATCTTCCAAAAAGATCAACATAGAAGGTGTTTTGTACATTCCTACAATAACAAAGAATCTACTAAGTGTTGGCCAAATGGTAGACAATGGTTTCAATGTTGACTTTGCTTCAAATGAATGTTTCATCAAGAAGAAGGGTAAGATAGTGGCTAAGAGCACTAGACTTGGCAAACTATATAAGCTGGATGCATTTGTGGATACTAATGTTGTCATGTTGGCCGAGAAGAGCAAGATATCTACCTTTACTTTATGGCACAAAAGACTTGGACATGTCAACTCGGGTTCCATGGAGGCTATGATCAAGGAGGAGTATGCTTTAGGCCTACCAAGGTCTATTGGGAAGGAAGACAAGGTTTGTGAAGCTTGTGCCTTATCCAAGGCACATAAGAAGGTGTTTCCTAACTCCATCACAAAGTCATCTCATCCTCTTGAACTCATACACTCGGATGTGCACATTGCTAGCACCAAATTTAATGGAGGTTCATCCATGTTTTTAACCTTCATTGATGACTACTCAAGATATTGTTGGGTGTTCTTACTTTCCTTCAAGTCTCAAGTATTTGATACTTTTGTAAAGTTCAAGTTGTTTGTGGAAAAGCATCATAATCATAGCATCAAGATTCTTAGAAGTGACAATGGTGGAGAATTCATCTCCAATGAGTTCAAGGCCTTTTGTGAGGAGGAAGGGATCAAGAAAGATACTTCTTGTCCTTACACTCCTCAACAAAATGGAGTTGCTGAAAGAAGGAATAGAACATTATGTGAATGTTCTAAGGCTTTAAGATTAGATGCTTGTTTGCCCAAATCCTTTTGGGGTGAGTCTCTTGTATGTGCAAACTACTTGATGAATAGGGTGTCTTGCAAAGCAATTGAAGGCAAAACTCCTTATGAGATGTTGTATGGAAAGAAACCCAATCTTAATCACTTGAAAGTTTTTGGGTGTATATGTTATGTGCATGTGCCATTGGAAACAAGAACCAAGGAGGATCCATCTTCCACAAGAGGGATCATGCTTGGATATGCAAGCTCAAGCAAGGGCTACAAAGTCTATCTCCCATCCTTGAACAAATTTGTTGTTTCAAGGGATGTCATCTTTGATGAACATCATATGCATATGCTTGAAGAAAGCTCAAGTGCTCCAACAATCAAGAAGAAGATGGCTGAGGAGCAAGATCTTGGTTTTGAGGAGGAGCTCATGGAGGAGCAAGCACCAAACCCACCTATCACACCAAGGAGATCTTCAAGGGCAAAAGTGGAGCCATCAAGGCTCACATATCAAGGCAAAGGACAACAAGTTGAGGGTATCTCATCCACTTCTTATGCTTTATCTAGTTTTGAAGAACCATCTAATGTTGAAGATGCATTGAACTCCAAAGAGTGGTAGAAAGATATGTTGGATGAGTATGATGCCTTGATTGAGAATGAAACTTGGTTGCTTGTTGAGATACCTCAAAGGAATGTAATAGGATGCAAGTGGGTCTTCAAGCTTAACTCCTGATCTGCAAAACCAGACACCACCATTTCAATATTAAAATTCATTTTATATATGTGTTCAACAACCATTTTCAAAATTTAGAAGCACGTTTATTGTTTACACTTACGGTTTGTCCGTTGATAGTGAACACAAAATTTGTGGGCACATCAGCATATATTAAACCAACCATAGCCCGTACATCTTCCAGACTCCATTCACTATTAACACAGACTTCCCACACTTCATCATTTGGCATATGGATGGGTAGTTCAAATTCTTGATGTCTCGTCTCTGCATCCAAGCTATCCCATCGACCGTGAGCAAACTTGAACCGCCTATAAACGAAACTGAAGGAGCACGTTTGGCGTGCAATGTGATATCTTATTGTCATCGTCTCATGACAAATATCACACCTTATTTAATCAAATTTGTGATCTACATTCCGTGAGTCCCAAGAAGTAAAAACATTGTCCAACAATGAGGATTCCGTCGCTTTCCATACCCATAATGTATTTGTTTTTCTAAATGGTATTGTTTTATATATGGCAACAAATACAGCGACAGGCATGCTGACACTAGTGTAAACACATTTGGATCCAAATGTTGGCTTCATATTCATTGTAATCTCTTTGACGAATTGGAATTTTGTCAATTCGATGGTCAATTCATCAACATAAGGCCAATCATGAGAATTGATTGTAGGCTCAGAAAGAGGCAATAATTTGCCAGTCCCAAAGTTCTTCTTTGGAGCTTCATACATGTGATTGTAAAAGTAAACCCCAGTCCTATGATCGCAGAAGACTTGAGCCCATTATATACTAGTACTCCATATTTTGCATGTATTGCAGAGAACTTTCCCGTAAACAATTTTACATGCTGTTAGTCATAGCTATCTGAAGGAAAAACATCTGCACAAGAGGTAATAGAATGAAGCAACAATAATTTACAAGTAAAATATCTTTGACATTCAAAGATGTAAGACTTACAATGCGAAAGTATATTTCTATCAACAACTGTCGTGTCCCACAAAATATCTCTATGCATGTAGACGTGTTGAACTCTGGCTAGGTAATCTCCATTGCAATCGACTTTGAATTCATGAATTCTTCCTCTCCAATGGTGCTCTTTGTTGTCACGTTTTCTCTTTGCAACCCTATGAATTCCTTTACCAGTGGGTTGCATATATACCCAATCAAGAGTCAAAAATGTCGTAGGCACCCACTGGTCATTGGAGTCTTTGATTGGTGCAACAACAGAGTTTAATCAAATCTTTGTTCTTCTTGGTTGACTAGAAGTCATGATCTATGAAAAGACAATGTGTCTGGTCTTGAGTTAGAGAGTGTATAATATACTGGAAAGATTGCTATGTCAATATGGAGAATGAGTAGAGTGGGAGGTCGTTTAGAGAGAGAGAGAGAGAGAGAGAGAGAGAGAGAGAGAGAGAGAGAGAGAGAGAGAGAGAGAGAGAGAGAGAGAGAGAGAGAGAGAGAGAGAGAGAGAGAGAGAGAGAGAGAGAGAGAGAGAGAGAGAGAGAGAGAGAGAGGTTGAATATTTTGAATGAGTAGATAAACTAGCCATTAGGTGCAGGTATGTTGGGTCTAGTTAATAGCTATGTGATAGGTGTAGTTAGCCTCCCATGTAGAGTTAATGTAGGGTTAATGCTAGAGGTGTACTTAGTGGTCCCACACTTGATTTAATCTACATTATGCAATTTGCCATGTCATATGGGCCATTGTTGCTCAATTGTCATTCTTTTATTGGCACACATGTCATCATTAACACTAATCATGATTAGTGAAGAGGCCCTTTTTGAGTCCAAAAAGGGCCCTAATGGAGGACGAACAGAAGATGGCAAGTATACCCTACCAAAACTTTATCGGTAGTCTGATGTACTTAACAATTTGTACCGGACCCGATCTGGCCTTCTTTGTTTACGCATTGAGCCAATTCTGTTCCAATCCTGGTCTAGCACATTGGAAAATGGCCAAACGAATCCTACAGTATCTGAAGGGTACCCAGAATGTTGGATTAACCTACAGAGCTAGAAACGAAGAGAAAGGATTCGAGCTGCATCACTGCAGTGATGCGAGCTGGGCGAGCTGACAAGTCCATTACTGGAGGATGTACGATAGCATGTGGAGCTGCAATCAGTTGGATATGCAAAAAGCAAACCTTGGTAGCTCAATCCTCTTGCAAAGCTGAGTATGTTGCAGCCTCAAAAGTGGCGAATGAGGTAGTGTGGCTACAAATGATGTTGGAGGCAATCGAGATACCATAAGAGGGGCCAAACACGATGATGATGGACTCTCAGAGTGCCATCTATCTGTCCCAGGATCCTGTCTTCCATTCAAAGATGAAGCACATTCCTCTGAAGTACCATCATATTCGAGATTTGATCTCGAAAGGAGAGCTCCAGGTGCAGTTTATAAAATCAGAAAATATGATTGCAGATCTCCTCACGAAACCGCTCGACAAGCCACTCTTTACCAAGCATAGAGAGTCAATTGGATTAAATGAACAAAATTGCAAGGTTTAAGAGGGAGTCAGAAATGGTGAACTCCTGCAACTTGGTCGTAGCACAAACAAGACATGAAGGTCGACCAATTCGTGGTAGTCAACATGACTTTGACTCGAAGCACAAACTAGAACAATTTGACAGTCAACGTGTCTTTGACTTGAAGCACGAACGATTCGCGAATCAATCGTGAATCACAAACACACCTCCAAGACCGCAAACTGCAAAAGGGACGTGAAACGAAAACTATGAAAAGAAATGAAAAAGAATGAAAGCAAACGGGAGATTACGAAACAGACGAAGAAAAATCTTTCGCGCTGCTAGTTGCCAGCTCAACGGGCTTCATGCCCAACTGAAACAAGTAGCAACGACAGAGACTAAGTAACAAGTCATGTGATTAGCATTAACTAGTCATGTGATTCGATGTTTAGCTATCTTGTAAACTCCACATAGTGGAGGTATAAACGATCCTCTCTGGATCATAATAGCATATGTGAATACAAAGATCTGTAAGAGACAGAGAGAGATGTAGCGAATAGAGTAAGAACGAAAAGACACCATAGTTGTGCATGAAAGTCTACCAACGAGCGGAACACAGCGAAAGAGTAGAATGTCATTTCACCAACGAGTGAGACACTGACAAATTCACTCTAAACTAGAACTGATAATTCAGTCACTCTATTTTTGTGCATCTCGTCTTGAGCTGTGTGTCATGATTGCTAGGATAGAATATGTTATGTGATGCGTAGTCGAGTGTCTGGGATCCTATAAGGGCTTCCGCACAAAAGAAAATTAAAAGACTAAAACTTTTTTGCGATAAAGAAGACGAAGTGAGGATGAACACGAATCAGTCCCACGCACGTGCTCCCAGAACAAATGATGCCTAGATGAGCCAAGATACCAAGATCCAAGAAAAGGATTAAAAAAAACAAAGAAAAGCCCAAAAAGAGAAGAAGAGAAAAAAGAAACTCACTCCCCAAGATAAGCCATTCCACTTCTAGATCTAAAACTAAGCTTGAAACCTTTAATTGGCTTAGATCTCCATCTCTACTACGTAGTTTAACACCTTCCCCTTTGGAACAAAGCTCGTTACTACACATGATATTCCCCCGGTTGGAGATCCAAACATATTCTTTGCCCTCTTGATCACATCGATTAGGGAGGCGTGGCAAGGTTCCAACAATCACTCAAGTGGAGATCTTGCCAAAGTGTAATTTTTCTAGCATTGAGGAGGAGCATCAAAGAGAAGAAGATCTTGAGATCAGCCTCAAACATGAGAATTTCAAGGAGGTCCTCAATGACAAAGCCTGAGTCATCAAATACTTAGAATTTGCTTCAAACAGGATTATAGATCATGCTACATAGTAACACAGACATAAAGCACTCTCCACACCAAGCTCGCGTAGCAACTATATTGCTCAAAACCAAAATACATTGTACATATAGTTCTTCACTATGGCAACCCATGCATGACCCAGGTTGTCGTTGACGGGATGTGTGTCCCGTCAACTCGCCTTGTGGCGAGGCCAACTGATCCTTATCCACTAATAGGACCCACAATATATCTACTTTAATTCTAATTCTCTCCCTAAAATTAGAATCTACTTTTTATACATCCATATACATAGCTTCAAAGTTAACAAAATTCAAGTATAGAAAGCTTTGATCTAAACTTATCAAACTTTTTTCTAGTGAGTAGCTTATTGAAAATGTCAGCTAGGTATCCGTCCGTACTACAATGAACAACATTAATTTCACGACTCAGCAGCCTCTCACGTATAAAGTGATACTGAATGTCAATGTGTTTGGTTCTCACATGGAACATTGGATTCTTTGCCAACTGAATGCCACTCTGATTGTCGCTATGTATAATCATGAGATTTTCCTGTTTCATGCCAACTTCATCCAAGATTTGTCTCAACCATATGACTTCTTGTGCTGCACTACACATTGCCTTATACTCTACTTCTGTTGTGGATAGAACACTGTACTTTGTTTCTTACTAGACCTTGAAAAGCAACTCTTACAAAGTTGAAATACATACCTTGTGGTGGATCTACGATCATCATAGTCACCTTCCCAATCCCAATCCACATAGCCACATAATTCAAGTAAACTCTCATGCTTTCTATACACCAAGCCATAATCGGAAGTGCCTTTGACATATCACAAAATCCGTTTGGCTGCCTTCCAATGTGTTTCCGTAGGTGCTGCCATAAACTGACTTACAATACCAACAACATAGCATATATCTGGTCTATTCGTGGTAAGGTAAATCAAGCTCCCTACTAACTGCCTATATAGCATAGCATCAAATGGCTATGATTCATCAAGCTTAGAAAGCTTTTTACCTGGCTCAATAGGAGTCTTCATTGGCTTGCAATCCTGTAGCCTGAACCTTTGCAACAACTCTCTGACATATGTCACCTATGTTAAACCCACCCCATGTCATTTTTGCCACACCTCTACTCCAAGGTAATGATGCATTAGGTTGGGATCTGTCATCTCGAATTGTTCCATGAGATCCTTCTTGATCAAATCTATCATCTCTTGATTATTTTCCATAATAATCAAGTCATCAACATAAAGAGCAACCAAAGCAATGATACCATCAAAGCATAAGACATAAAGATTTGGATCAGGTTGTGTCTTCTTTCTTGTTGATCTTCATAGCTCTCCCTGGCTAGATTATCCTGGAAAGTCATCCATGTCGTGGCTCCCCATCAATCTCTCAAACCACTTGGGGAGCTTCTTGTCAGGTGATCTACTTCCTGGTGAAAATGTATCCCACGGTACATCCTTCTCCTTGTGTTTGTCACCTACAACTTCAATTTATTTTGCACCAAAAGGTTTATCTCTACCTCTCCAACCTTTCTCTTGAGGTTGAGTAGTAGTCTCATGAGGTGTATCCACATGTCCATCACTAGGAAAGTCAACAAATGGATCATCATCAAGAGGAATCCTCATTGTACCATCTTTCCCATTGGATGTGTCCATCTTCTCAGCATTCTCATCTTCATAGATCTTAGATTCATCAACGATAATGTCACGACTAATATGTGTTTTGTTCTCCACTAGATCAAAACATCTATAGCCCTTACAAAATCATCATATCCTACAAATATGCACTTGCAATTGATAGCTTTTACATCAAGCTTACAGATTTCTTCCTTAGGAATGTGTACAAAGGCCTTACATCCAAAGATTCGCAAGTGGTTCATTTTTGGCTTCTTCTTCGTGAATGCCTCCTCAGGTGTTATCTTTGGTATGGCAATGGTAGGACTTCTGTTTTGAAGATAGACTATGGTACTGCATGCTTCTGACCAAAAATCTTTTGGTAGCCTCATCTCAACTAGCATAGATCTTGCACTTTTCACAATTGTATGATTCTTACGCTTAGCTACACCATTGAGTTCAGGAGTATGAGCTTGCATGAATTGTCTTTTGATCCCACATTGATCACAAAGACCATTGAAGTCAGTAGACTTGTACTCACCTCCACTATCAGACCTTAGGACTTTGATCTTCCTATCTGTTTGATTTTCGATCAATGCTTTGAAGCTCTTGAAAGCAACAAAAGCATCCGATTTCTTCTTTAAGAAGTAAATCCACGTCTTACGTGACATATCATCTATGAAGGGCATGAAATAAAAAGCTCCACCCATGGACATAGTCCTCATAGGCCCGCATAGATCTGTGTGGATCAAATCCAGGATGTTCTTCGCTCTTGCAACACCACCTTTATTGAATTTCTCTCAATGTTGCTTCCCATACACACATGATTCACACATCGTCTTCAAGTGGTCTTCCATCATAGGCAATCTTTTCACCATTTCCAGTTTTCTCATCAAGCCAAGGCTTCCTAGGTTCAAATGACCAAGTCTTTTATGCCACTTTGTGATGGAATGGACGAGATAAGTCCATGTTACCCCTTAATTGTAGCATTCAACCTGTACAATTTAGTGTAGGGCTCCCTTATACCATCCGCAATAACTTTGAACTTTTGGTTCACATCCTTCATAAATCAACGATCATGGCAAATTCTACTTTCAACATTTGATCAGTAATGACACCAACAAAAAGTAGATTTTTCTTCAAATCTGGTACATAAAGTACCTCCTTGATCGTCCTGCTTTTGCCATCAGGTAGTCGGATGGAAATGGTGCCTATCCCCTTGATCTTGTACACATCACCATTTGCTTGTGAAACAGATGTTCCATCGCCCAACTTTCTCAAGCTGTTGTACCAATCTTTGTTATCTATGACCATGACCAAGACAATGAGAGATGAACTGCATTCTATTCGTGAACGCATACATGATGTTGAGCTGGTGGACAATGCAATGTGTGGCATTGTAGAACCTTATCAGATGTTTGTGAGTGAGATAGCATCAAGAGAAAGATTGCCAACCTTTGATGAGCTCACATGAACCTTGATGTAGGAGGAGCAATGACGAGACATGGTGAAAGCTAGACATCAAAATATAGACGATCAAGCACTTGCGACACGCCAAAAACAAGACAAAGTCAAGGGAAAAAAGAACTCAAAGAAGCAATTCACCAAGACTCAGGAGGATGAGGGATCATCCAGAAAGACCAAGAAGAAGAGAAAATGCTTCCATTGTGGTAAAAAGAGCCATTGGAAAAGCAAATGTCGAAAATTCTTGGCGGAATCAGGTAAATGAAAACCAAAGCAAACAAGTAACCTTGTTGATGAAGGTAAAATTGAAGATTCTAGCATCTTCATATCAGCATTATCATCTAATCAAGATGATCAAGCGTGGTACATTGACTTGGGAGCCACAAGACATAAGTTTGAATGTGCCCTCCTTGTTCCATTTGAACACTATTCAGCTTTGACTCATAAACATAATCCTTAATGGATTTGACATCTCAAACTGCTCCTTTAGCACATCCCATGCCTGTCTAGGTGTAATGGCATCACTTATGTAGATAATGATGTGGTCTTTCACTGACAAGTTGATGAAGGTCAAAGCTCTCCTCGACTTCTTGTCGAACACTTTAATGTCTGCTTCATTTGGCGGTCTTCTCTCATCACCTATGATGACATCTCACAGTTCCTTCTCTATCAATATATTTTTCATTTTGAATCTCCACACTACATAGTTGGAAATCCCATCCAATTTGCTACTTTCACTCAAAATGGACTCTCCCATGTTTGCCATCCCAAAACTGCCTAAATCTACAACCGTAGGCTAAAAGAAGTGTTCTTAGCACAATGGCAATGTTAGTAGCTTATTTTAATAACTTGCTAAAATTTCACACCAGGGCGTCCCGTCGCTTAGGTGGGATTTGCAACCCAAGTCACTTTTCAAACGTGAAATGCTTCTTACCTCATACTCCTGACTACTTGCTCCCTTAAAGAGGCAAAAGAGATTTGATTTCCACTGAGTGCAATCTCCACTACAATCACTCTATTTTGCAGTACTATACTTGTAGGTACAGTCTGGGTGCCCTTCGTTTGGAGTCCGTAGCCCTTCATTTGGGTCACTAGAAAATAAGGACTTTTTGAATTTTTGAACTGTTTCTTTGCCTTGAAGAAACTTCACCTTTCAACAACTTGGGACCCAGCTTTTACTTCAATTTGAAAATTTTTAATGAGATTGAAGTGCCTTCTACTCTTCAGCCCCTACAATTGAAGTTTTTGGTGGTTTTGAGGCAATCCAATGGTGCCATCATATCCTACAACCCATTTCCATTTTCCATCATGCAATCTACACCGTCCATCACAATGGAATTCAATCCTATGGCTACGCACAACTTTGCACGCCCAAGCTCACTCCTTAACACCAGGCCCCCACTTTACGCTATAGTAGTAGCTCCATTGAGGGCGCGCAAGGCCCGCGCCTCCTCCACGGCCTGTTTCAAGATTCATCACTTCCTTTGAAAGCTTTCATAGATATGGCTGCACTTTGAGAATGTAGATAACCCGTTCTGTGATCCACGGCCATCTGCGGCCCTCTAGCATCCTCCTACCAGTGCTAGGGCGCCCTGCTATGTCTACTTACAACATCAAAATTAGTTCAGAATAGAGAGAAAACATTGCTTTTGAGTTTCCAAACACTAGGCCAGGGTTTTCCTTGCAAGTATTGATCTTGGCTGTGAAGAAACAAAATGTTTCTATTGCCAAAGCTTTGCTAACTTTCCACCCAGATTTTGACACAAAGGACACATGAAGCAAAAATGTTTGCGACACATGACACAAAATTGTTTCGCAACACATGACACGAAATTGTTTCGCAACACAAAATCATTTGTGCTCCACAAAGGACCAAGAAGATCAGCCAAGTATCATGGGGTACAAGTATTTGATAAGATATCATGACATCAGCAGAAATACTCTAGAACATGGCTAATCTGTTGCTCTTGTAATTCATGATTAGTTGTAGATGTTTAATCTTTCTGATCTTGGAAGTTATATGATGCGACACGAAAAAGTTTGTGAACTATATACTTTCTGCTTGATGCATAAAACTATATACAGAATAAATGTTCGCCTGTGAGCGAGACAATTTTGTAAGAAGATCAACATATCCAGAAGTCCGCTAGTAAGCGAGACACTATTTGTGAGAGAATTGTATTTCTCTCATGCCAATGCACTGTGTGGATCTGTCACACAGTGCTTAAAATCAGAAGATCAATAGATAATATTGTAATTGCTATGTGCATATTATTCTGAATGATTGTATGATTTTGAATGAATATTTGTCTGCTACTATTCGTGTATCTCATTCACTTGTTTATTCAATTCCGCACATTGGTTTAATTTTGTTGAATGCTATATCTAACTATAATGTAGATCATCAGTGTCTGTCTACATTCTGGAGGATTGTAGGAATGATATAGCCAGCAGTGACCAGCAATCATATTTGAATTCCACACGAACTGATTTTGCGCAAATGTTTTCACTTCGTATTTCGCTTCGCTTCGTTTCGCTTTGATATCACTTGGCTTTCAGCATAAATCAATCTCAAAGCTCATTCAAGTTTCGTTTCGCTTTGTTTCATTTCGTCTAGTTTTGTTTCGTTTCGTTTCATTTCGTTACAGAGATTGACTAATCTTTTTTCGCAAATTCTTCTCGAGCAGAAATTATTTGTGATCAGAATAGTTTTGCAAAATGTGAATTGTTTGAGAGACTCCTATTAGATCATTACTAGAATTTTACTGGAATTTCAATTTTTATTTTCTATCAGTGGTATCAGAGCTGTATTGTCATAATCTGCCATAGCCAAAAAAAGGCTATCAGATCTAGGAGGCTAAGCATTCAAACAAATAACCATTAACAAGTGAGAACGCAAATTCAAGAGAAATGGCTTCAATAAGCAGCATACAATCGAAGATCTGCATAGTCCTTGATTCATCAGAATCTAACTTCCTAGCATGGAAGGTTAAGACCTCACTGATACTAAAGGGAGAAGGATTATTTCCCTGGGTAGATGGCACCGAGGAGATGCCTCTCATCATTGTGACACGAAAATACAATCTAACCACCGACAGCTGATCCTTAATGCTCTCTGACTTGTAGAATCATCCTTGACTTTTTCTTTGTCTTTATTTAATAAGGGTGGCACATTCTTTGAATCAATCTTTTGAGGAGGATTTTCCCATTTGAGGACCATATTCTAGTGGTGCTTGGCTTGTTTCTTCATCATTGACCATGTGATCTTGTCTTTCTTCAATATAACTGCTTTTGAAAGTTTTATTGTTGGTTCATCAGGAATATTACACACTCCAAATCTAGTCAGATCCATATGATTTAGAATTTGCTCATCAATAAGTTCTGCATTGTCATCATAAGTCAAGGCTTGACTCACAAGAATGAGTTCATCTTCAATCGGATCTGGTATAGGATCCATTGATATCCAAGCTACATTCAGCACATTCAATGGAAAAGTGATGCGTGTATCCAAAGTTTGATCCAATAATAAAATCTCGTTCAAACATTACTGATTATCTTGTTGACACATATATCCTGCTGTACAATCAATCATTGCAAGAGCTTCATTCTAGTTGACAGTATCGGTTTGAGAATTGTGATGAACTCCCAAATTTTTTACTGATCAGTCACAAGTATGATCCATTGTTGATGAATCATCATCCTCTTTTTGAACCACTGGTTTGATAGTCCAAATTGCAGGATCAACCTTGACTGCACATTTGGTGCTTTTGGTAAGTCCATTACTACAAAAGTAATGACGAATTGTACTCCGACAATTCTGACAGGTATATCTTCAACCATTCCTCGCGGATGAACTGTCATTTAATCAGCTCGCTTAATGGCAAAAATCGCAGGCTTTATCTTTGTAAGGCCCCATTTTGCACATAGCTTTGTAGAAATCAGGTTAACTCCCGAACCACCATCTATCATAGCTGCTTCATTAGAAAATTGTCTATGCTATATTGTTAGGGTGATATTTTTTTGTTCACTTTCCCAAGCTACTCCGACATGGAGTACTTTATTAGATTATTCAAATCCAGCACAAAAAAGTGGCTTCTAATGGATCTGCTACCGATTCTTTCTGCTTATGTGTTCCGGTGACCACCATCAAGGGTACACTTGGTTTATTCTGAGCTATTGGTCTTTGCTTGATTGTTATCAAATTTATAGAAGCTGTAGCCGGTGGTGGCTTCGGGCTTGCTGAACATTCGTTATAGCAATGCCCATAACCACATTCACGACAGAATGGTACAAATTTTTTTTTTTATTTGAACATTTTGCAACTATGTGATTTTCTCCGCATGCAAAGCATCCAAGTGGTGCTCTAGTCCAGTTTCTGGATGCCTGTTGCACGACAGCATAAATAGCATATTGTTTTGAAGATCCACCTTCTTGATCATTACCATAGTTCCATTGCTCGGCACTTTTGTAAGGTCCTGGTTCCATCAAATTGGCAGGAAGAGCGAGGTGCTTTGGTGGGGCAGGTAAGGCTAACTATTCTGGGTATTCAAGAGCAGATGGACGAGGTCTAGTTATCGGATTTCCTCCATAATATGGTTCTCAATATCCACTCGACAAGAATCAGATTCCTATATTGTGAAAAAGATTTTGAAAATCAACCAATCGATCCTTTTCAAAAATGAAAAACTTCTCAGAATCAAAATCAGACAATATCAGATTTGACAAGGACTTGATCTAGAAAATCAAAATCTAAAAATAGAACTGGAAAAGGTTCCTCAGGCGAAGATTCACTCGGCGAAGGTTCAATAGTGCTATTTTTAGAAGAAAAAAAAACTCTCTAGTCAAGCTTTTTTGACAAATCTATGGAAATAACCTTTGCCGAACTTTCAGGCTCAGAATCTGACATAGATAAAACTAGGGTAGAACTGGCGAAGGTTTCTAGCACACAAAATCAAAATTTTTGTAGTTTGGTGAGGGTAAAAATAGAGATTTTCTATAATCTAGATAGGATGAATATTTGCCGAACTAAAAAATAGTAAATTACTATACATAGAAAAATCTAGAAACTCGGCAAAGGTTCTGGCAAAGAATCAAGAGTAATACTGGTATTCTTGCAAAAAAGAGACTTTTGACACAAAAATATGACAATATGACAACTGATCCTCTGAGAAATCTTCTATATCTGATATAATTCTTTGCCGACCTGGCAATAGATAGATGTAAATCATGTGAAAGATTTAACTAGTTTCATCACATTTTGCAATATTTCCATATTTGGCATATTGAGGCCAAAACTTGTTTCAGACTTAGAGGTTGACTTTTCAAAGTTCATTAGTCTAGATTTCATTTGAATAAACACTTTTTGAAAGTGTGGGAAAGATAGAATGCGAGTTTGAGTAGATTCAATTTGAATAAGTTGGGTACATTGAATCTAGACCCAAAATTGGTAGGGTTAGCATTTTGGTGGGAAAGCCAAGTGGCCAAATAGGGTTTGGACCTACTATAAAAGGATGTAACTCATGGAGAGAGTTATCTTCTCTCTTCCCTATCTCATTTCATGCTTATACATGGTTCTCTTGGGTTCTACTATCCATTGGTGCACTATCTTGGTGATTGCTTGCAATTCTATGTGTGGAATGATCTATATTTGTTATTTTTGGATCCACACGTGTGAAATACAGTAACTTTCTGGTTTTGTACGGAAAACAACAGTACATAATCATTTCATTCAAGTTTGATCAAGTTCTATTAGTGTTTGCATCTCAAATTGTGTGTAGATGCTGATTATTCTACATTGGTGTATTTCTCTTTCTAGCCAAAGATCATTCAAGTAGCTTGGATCTTAAGGATCTGAAATCTTTCACATGGTATCAGAGCTTGTGTTTCAGGTTATGAAGGAGGAAATCAGATCTATCAATGATTTGGTAAATATATCAAGTCTAGAGCATGCTAGAGAGGATTCTACACCAAAATCAGATTTTTTGCTTTTGTAGATTGGATCTTTTGTAGATCAAAACACTAAATAGGTCAATATACTTGTTCAATTCCGTTTTTTGAATTCACATGCTGGATTTGGCCGATTTTTGGATCATTGGTTCAGCCTAAGTGGTGGCTTATAGATTGCATATCAAATTTTCAGCATTTGCATGTAGATTTGGAATAGTCAATTTTTTGTGATTTTGTCAAAACCCTAATTTTGATTGGATCTCTAGATAGTGAGGTTTCTGGACCTCATTTGAGTGTGTTTCAATCTTAGGAAGTGGCAAAAGTCATTAGATTGAGGATAGATCATAGGTTGATCAAGATTCCATGATTCTATGTGTTGATTTGCTTGGATAAGTGCTAGAAGAGAATTTGTGAGATAGTTTCAAATCTTGGTGATTTCTTTTGAAAGTATTTGTTGTTGTTCAAAGGAGTGCTTTGTGCATTGAAACAGGTTGAAAGAGAAGATCAGGTCATTGCTACATGGCAACCTCAATTGGAGTCATATTGGAAGCCAACGATAGGCTTACCTCAAGTAACTATTCATTATGGAAAGTGAGGATGGAGTCACTTCTTGAGATGAATGATGTTTTGTATATTGTTGTAGGTTTGGAGGAGAGACCAGCAACACAACAAGATCAATTGAGGTATGACAAGAGGGCCAAGAAGGCTCTACACATGATAAAGATGAATGTTACCAATGAACTTCTCAAGGAAGTTGGTGAGTGCACATCATCTTTGGAAGCTTGGAATTCATTGAAGAAGCTTTATGAATCCAAGTCTACTTCTAGAGTGTTGACTCTAAGAAGTCAAATCTTTTCTTGTTTGCAAAAGAATTAAGAAAGTCCAAGTACTTTTGTTTTGAGAATGAAAGCATTGAATGATGAGTTAGATGAAAGCATTAAGGAAGGAGAGCTTATTCAAGTGATTCTTAATGTCTTGTTGGATGCTCATAACATTGTTCAAAGTATTGCTATTCAAAAGACTTTGCCAAGTTTGATGGATCTTCAAGAGATCTTGATCAATGAGGAATATAGGCTTTAAGCAAGAGCTGGATCTACATTGACACTTCAAGAGGATGCTATGTTCACAAAGGACAAATTCAAGGGCAAAACCAAAAGCAAGTGGCCTAAAGGGCAAGATGAAGTGGATGCTTCTTCAAGTGGCAAAAAGAAGGATAGATCAAAGATCAAGTGCTTCTATTGTGGCATCAGAGGACACTTTGCAAGTGAGTGCTACAAGAAGATGAGAGATCAAGGAGACAAGCAAGGTAATCTTACTCTTGATGAGGATGGTTTGGATGTGCAAGATGCAAATGATGATGCTTTTGTGATGTCTTCATGTATGCTTGCTAATGATGGGGATCTAGATCCTTGGTGGATTGATAGTGGAGCAAGTTCACACATGACCTTTCACAAAGAGTACTTCACTTCTTTGTTGGCATATGGAGATGACAAGAGGGTGATCTACATGGCCAATGATGGTGAGTGTGCAATCAAAGGGATTGGCACAATTCCTATTTTTCTCTCTACAAATAGGAATGTTCATTTGGAGGATGTCTTGTTTATTCCATCTATTACCAAGAATTTGCTTAGTGTGAGTCAAATGCTAAGTAAGGGCCTCAAGGTGGAGTTTGATGGAGATGCTTGTTTGATCAAAAGTAAGGATGTCTTGATTGGAAAAGGTAAAAGGCAAGGGAAGTTGTTCAAACTTGATGCTTGTGTTATTGCTAACCAAGTTGGATGTGTTGCAAGGGAGCAAATTTCTATTCAAGAGGTTTGGCACAAAAGGATGGGACACCTCAACTTCAAGTCATTGGAGGTAATGGCAAGGAAGAAGGTTGTGATTGGTCTTCCAAGTTCCTAAATAATGACAAGCATGTTTGTGAGTCTTGTGCTTTGTCTAAGTCACATAGACTACCTTATACTAGATCTATTTCTAGATCTACAAAGCCTTTTCAACTTGTACATTCGGATATTCATGGATTTACTACAATTAGCAATAGTGGAGATAAGATGTATGTAACATCCATTGATGATTTTAGTAGATTTTGTTGGATATATCTACTAAAGAGCAAGGATGAAGTGTATGATGTCTCTGTCAAGTTCAAGAATGCAAGGGAGAACCAATTCTCTTCAAAGATCAAGTGCTTGAGAGGTGACAATGGTGGTGAGTACATATCTAACAAGTTCAAGGCCTTTTGTGATGAGCATGGGATCAAGAGGGAGTATACAACATCAAGGACACCACAACAAAATGGAGTGGCTGAAAGGAAGAATAGAACTTTATGTGAAAGTGCTAAAGCTATGAGGTTAAGTGCTAATCTTGACAAACCATTTTGGGATCAAGCTTTGTTGTGTGCCAGTTTCTTGTGCAATAGGTGGCCGAGTGCTATTTTGGATGGAAGGACACCTTTTGAGATGCTATTCAAGAGGAGGCCAAGTGTCAACTTTCTAAGAACCTTTGGATGCACATGCTATGTCAACATTACTCTTGATGATAGGACCAAGGAGGATCCATCTTCAAGAAGAGGTATTTTTGTTGGATATGGTGAGGTGAGTAAAGCCTACAAGGTTTACATTCCTTCTACTAACAAAGTGATTGTTGGTAGAGATGTCATTTTTGATGAGGGAAACATTCCAAAGGTGTCTTCAAGCATGATTGATGGTAAAGTATATGGATCTAACATTCTTGATGTTGATGAGAAGGATCCTACTTTGGATGGTGGTGATGATGGACCTTCATCAAGTCAAAAGCCAAGAAGAATATCAAGAGAAAGACAAGTACCTTCAAGGCTCACATATGATCAAAAGGATAAGCACACGCTGCCCATCACAGTGTGACAGGCAGTGTGAGCTGCCTTGTGACGCTATTATTTTAATCAATATAGACATGTCAACCTTTAGCTCATAACTTATCAATTCATTATGACCTTTCCATGTTCACCATTGTAGGTTTGTTTATACAAGTCGCATTTTGCTAGTATAAGAAATGCTCATCAAAATAGACCAATTGCTAAAAGCATATAATCTCTTGGCATGTTTTCAAATCATTAACTCCACATAATTTCTTTGCAAGGTTTAAGGTTCCATTTTCCATCTTCAATTATATTTTTGAAAACTGAAGTCATTTCAACATCAACTTGGAGGGTTAAAGTGTGGCTTCAAATCAAGTGTATGACTTTGACTAGTACGTAAAGCTTAACAAGCAATTATCATATACCAATAAAGCACAAATAACATACATGTCTGTTTAACTACATACAAATGTATTCTAGCTCAACAATGAAACAAATGAGCTTTCAAGTGCCAAACTAGTTGTCTTATCTAAATTCATCAAAATAGCATGGCTAGTTTTACTTCCTAAGATGATTATTTTTTTTTTAATGAAGCAAGAAATGTATCCGCTAGGTACAATATGCGATTTTAACAAAATTGTATCATCAAGATTGTATAGTTGAGCATGCCTTGTTAAAGAAAATTGTCCCCATTAGCTTGTATGTACTTGTATTGACCACTTGAACATCCCATTAAAGAAATTGAAATATGAGTTAGAAGAAAAAATAATGGGATAACCATATATGTAAATTCCTCAATATGGTAAACTTAAAGCATGGTAAGTCATGGTTCTAATTACCACCAAAAGATTGCAAGAAAAGGGATTATTGGGCCATAGAAATTTTTTTTCCTTAATGAGGTGTCCAACAAAAACTTGCAAAAGATATATCAATCCTTGATGTACAAACAAGACATATTCCATGACTTGGTACTTTGTGGAATCCATTCTCACCACAGATGCAAAAGTTGTTATATTGGTTGAAAAAGTGTGGCCTAGAGGTAAACGATGAATTCAACTTCCAAGTATAGTGACATGTTTCCATATTTTTGTTGCATTTGGTGTTTGTTTTTATTTCTATGTTTGTTGAGACTAGTTTCAAATTTATGTTTTTTTTGTTCTCTCTTTTATAATCTTCACTCAAAATTTTTGGTAAAGGAGCCTTGAAGGAATGCAAGTTGACATATTGCCCATGGTGGACATATTTCAAGTGTAGAACTTGCCCTACCGCATAGACTAAACAATTTGGTTTACAAGAGAAAGGTAGACCGGTGGTAGAAGATTCAAGTGATAAGATGGCTCATAGTATGACATCCAAGCTTTTGACAATAATGGATATTGAAACTCCAATTTTAATATCTGAAATCAAATGAACAAAAAAAAAAGATAAGAAAAGTGGTCACAACAATACAAAATTAGAAAGCCAAAAATTGCAATAACACCTTTAAAGTGGCATCAAGAACATTATGAGTAATCAAAGTGAAGGCAATTGATGTAACTTTCAAATTTTTGTCTTTTGTCGAGTTCATCATAGGTGATGTGATTCACATTTGAGATACTTTGTCTCATGGTGAGAGTTCTAATGATCATTGTCACATACATTAGTTTCTAGAAAGTCATTCTTAGCTACAAAGAATGAGGAACAATATCACAACTAATAATCAATTTTTTTAATTTCCATCCAAATCCAATGTCTTACTTGTCTTGATCATGTTAAGAGATGTAGACCATAAGGCCAATCACATCAAGAGGTGTAAATCATTTGGCCCAATTATATTGAGTGCAAATCTTGAGTTTCAATCAATGATGAGAGGTGTAATCCATGGGGCTAATCGATTTAGAGGATGTGATATGCAAGAACTCGAGTCACTACTATATGGAAGTGAAGTCACTACATATAGCCTTTTTTAGAGAGAATGAATTTTTTTGACTTAGATAGTCATTGTTGCATTCTCTCTCAACCCAAGAGCTAGCAATTTTTCTCTCTCTACTCGAGAGCAAGGTACTTGGTTTGCTCTCTCATAGTGAAGTTTACTTAGCCTTTTTTCATGTGGATGTAAGAAACTTTCTTGACTTTGGATGATATCATAACTCATGTATGATTGAGCTCTTGCCTAGATTCAAAGTGTGTAACATAGCTCCTAAAATCCTAGTTGATCCATCTATCTTCGATCGAATGTGCAATCTCACATGCATGTAGGTCGTGTTAGACCTTTGCAACATCCTCAAATGTGCATTTTTAACATGGTATCAGAGCTATATCCATGCATGCTTGAATTTAGTTCATCATAAAGCTACTTTTGATGTGAAAAATCTAGGTTTGAGAGTGCTCTTGGATCTCAAGTGTGTACTAGCTTCAAATTGGCTAATGGTAGCTAGATTGCTGGAAATGGTGAACTCATGCAACCATTCCTTGCTGTTGCATCAGAAAATGAAGATCAACTCTGGCACAAAAGAATGTATTATTTGAACATGAGAAGCCTCTATGAGTTGAGCAGAAAAGACATTGTGATATGTCTAAAGATATCCAGACTAGACATCGACTTTTGTGAAGCCTGCCAAAAAGGCAAAAAGCATCAAAGTCCATTTATACATGAAGGAAAGAGAGCCAAGGAAGTACTTGAGCTCGTCCATTCAGATGTCTGTGGGCCAATGAAAGTTGATTCGCACTCGGGATCAAGGTACTTCTTGACATTCATTGATGATTACAGCCAAATGATGATGATCTATTATTTAAAGAAGAAATCTGAAGTGTTTGACTCTTTCAAGAAGTTCGTGGCATTCACAGAGAGACACACTATACAAAAAAGTGCAGATTGTCAAATTTGACAATGGAGGTGAGTACAAGAGCAAGGAGTTTTCAAATTTATGCCAAATAAGATATAGAGCATCAATTCACTCATGCATACACACCCAAACATAATGTTGTCACATAAAGAAGAAACATGACACTAGTCGAATGAGCCATATGCATGATGGCACAGGCTCAATTGTTGAAATATCGTATGAAATGTGGACAAGCAAGAGGCCCAATCTGTCATACATGCGTGTGTTCGAATGTGCAACATAAAAGCACATACCAAAAAAACAAACTCGATGAAAAGTCAGAGCAAACAGTCATGGTCGGATACTCGAACAGATCACAGGTCTACAGACTCTATCACCCAACCACGAAAAAAGTTGTGTCGAGTCGAGATGTGAAGTTCAACGAATCCAAATTTCTAGGATTGAAGGAAGACAGAGGCCATGAGATTTTCACACTACTACCAATTCAAGAGGGAGATTGAGGCCAAACATCAGATCAGAGCATTGAGCCCTAGACTCCTGAGTAGCAAGAAGCTGAAGATCAACCTAAGAAAGATGAAATAATTGAGCAGTGACAAACGGGACCTAGACGGTCAACAAGACAAAGAAGACCTCCACAACGATACACTGACAATCTTCAATGGAGCAAAGATACATAGTTTGAATTCTGCAAATTCACTGAAGAATCAAATACATATCAGGAAGGTATCTAGATTCCAGAAGGAGAATTTTGGAAGTAGGGAATGTTAGAAGAGATCGAGTCGATGAGGTCCAATGAGGCGTGGACACTCGAGCCACTTCCCAAAGACAAAAGAATCGTTGACTACAAATGGGTATACAAAAGAAAAGTCAAATCAGATGGCGCTGTCAGATGCTACAAGGCCAGACTTGTGGCCAAGGGCTACACACAAATATATGACATCGACTATTTGGATACGTACTCACCAATGGTCAAAATGGTGAGCGTTCGATTGCTCCTCGCATACGCAGCACAATACAATATGGAGATACACCAGATTGATGTGAAGACAGCCTTTTTCCATGGAGATCTAGAGGAAGAAATCTCCATGAAGCAGCTTGAAGGATTCGAAGACCTCGACAATCCACAATATGTTTGTCGGTTACAATAATGTATTTATGGTCTGAAGCAAGCATCACAAGCTTGGTGCAAGAAGCTCGACAATCTTCTGAAGTATCTAGCCTTCGCTCCTACTCAACCAAACTGCAATGTATATATAAAAAGAGTAGGAAGAAGTTTTGTGATTTTGACTATTTTTGTGGACGATTCCCTAGGAAACTCCTTGATACTAATTAAAAAAAGAAGAGTCAGATATTTGTAAGTTATGAAATCAAAAATCTGGGAGAAACAACTAAATGTCTTGGACTGGAGATAAAAAAGGATCAAATCAGAGGAGTATTGCATTTGAGTTAATCTGAATACGCCAAAAGGGTGCTGAAGCAGTAGCGAATGATGGACTACAAAGAAAATGCCACACCAATGATAGTTGGAGCCAGACTGACAAAGAAAGATTGCCCGAACACGGATGAGAAGAGATAGAGGATGGAAGGTATTCCATACCAAAACCTGATCGGTAGTCTGATGTACCTCGCAATCTGTACCAGACCTGACTTGGCCTTCTCTATCTATGCATTGAGCCAATTTTCTTCGAATCCTGGCATGGCGCATTGGCAAATGGCAAAACGAATTCTACAATATCTAAAGGGCACCCGAAATATGGGATTGAACTACAAAGCAGACAAAGAAGAAAAATTGTTCGAGCTGCAATACTATAGTGATGCAAGCTGGGCAAGCTACAAAGATGACAACAAATCAGTAATAGGAGGATGTAGCATCAAATGTGGCAAATGAGGTGGTATGGTTGAGATGATGTTAGATGCAATTGGCATACAACAAAGAGAACCATGCACCATGATGATGGATTCACAGAGTGCCATAAACCTATCTCAGAATCCAATCTTCCATTCAAAAATCAAACACATTCCCCTTAAGTACCATCACATTCGAGACCTGATCTCGAAAGGAGAGCTGAGTATTCAACACATAAAGTCAAGGGACATGGTTGCAGATTTGCTCACGAAGCTGCTCAACAAACCATTGTTCGAAAAACAAAGAAGAGCAATGGGGCTGAACAAACACAACAAAGGTTAAACGTTCAACAGGGAGTGTTGAAAATGGTGAACTCATGCAACCATTCCCTAGTGTTTTTCGTAGACAAAACAAAGGCCGAAAGAAAAATGTTCATTTTTGCAACTATGTGTTTGACTAATCGAACGCAAGACTTTTGACGTTCGTCCCAACAGCCAAACAATGAAGATGCCCGAACAGAAAACATGAAGTGAAGTAAAACAATTCGATCTGATAGTTGGCAGCTCGGGCAGCTCGACGGGTGTGGAGCCTTGAACTACCACTCTCAGCCGCCAAGGGCCACATCATCAGGGGACAACTAACTAATAGTTTAGGATTAAGCATGTCTTGTAAATTGTTACTTAGTGACTCACAAATTTATCTCATATATAATAATAAAATAGGATGAACAACGGAAGAGAGAGAGAGAGGAGAGACGTAGCAAAAGGAAGAATAAATACTCACAGAAAAACACTATGAGCTATGCATGAAAGTCTGCCAACGAGCAAAACATAGCGTATTGGTGAGAGGAGTGATAGGCCGCCAATGAGCGAGTCACTGATCAACTCACTCATAAAGAAAATACAAAATGCAATTGTTCTCTTCTCTCGATCTCTCATCATTCATGTCGTTTGTTTTGATAAGAATGATTTTGTGTCAGTGGCCGGTAGTCATTTGCTTAGGTTCCTGAATTAATTTCGCAAGCCAGCCCAAATAGATGGCAAAAGCCAGGTGTCGACAAGATCAAGATCCATGTCTGCCGAAACCAAAAACGTCGTAAAAATCTACATAGATTTGGTTGTTTCTTTGGATTATGTAGAAAAAATACTAGGAATTCTTCTTCAGAGAACACGATGAAAATTTGAATAAATCAAACTAATATCTGTGTCTTCAATCATGTCTAATTCTGGTTTATGTACTAATAGAGCAATTTCTACTTCGATTGAATAAAGCATGCGGATTTAGGAGATATATGCGTGAGTGTGATAGCCAATTTTAGATTATCAGAAACAACTGATAAAATCATCTGTTGAAAAACTTTGATGAATTGAATTTTTATAATTCTGATTCCGATTCTTCAGTATACATATCTTGCTGTCTTATTGTCTGTTAATTACAATGAATAAGTGCACATGTATTTATATTGTCACTGGATAGGTCTTTTGACCTTTTTCCATCTATAACAATCAATCTAATCATTAAGACAGTTGATATTCAACAATGTTATGTTTCTAGACTCGAAAGGTTTTTATTCAAGACAGTTTATCTGTCGAGTGCGTTTCGAGTTTGAATTCGAGTTTGAACAAGAATAAAAATGTTTCGAGTTTGGTTTCGAATTCGAGTTCTAGTTGAAAAATATTTCGAGTTTGGTTTTGAATTCGAGTTCAAGTTTCTCAGCCTTTGTCAATTAGATTGTGCACTTTGTTGGTAGAACCGATATTTGTCTGTTGAGGTGTTCTACAGCTCCCTCTCAAAGTGGGCAGTTGGATTAACCCCAAAATCTTATTCGCTGCTTCTCGAACAAAGCTTTATTGAGTGGCTTTGTAAAGATTTCAGCTATTATTTCCTCTGTATTTATGAAGACTGTCTTCAGAATCTTCTTTTCAACTAAGTATTGAATAACATGATACTTGATAGCTATATGTTTTGATCTTTCGTAAGATAGATTGCTGAAGTATTATCCATTAGTAAGACATAAGGTTCATAAATAGTTTCATCAAATCCTTTCAACATTTGTTTGATCCAAATCAGCTCGTTTGCCATCTTAGCTACTGCTACATATTTGGCCTCACATGAAGATTGAGCTACTGCTATTTGCTTCTTGATTATCGAAAGTATGGTTGTGCCAGATGCAAGAGTACAACCTCCTGAAATACTTTTGCTATTATCCTTCATGGATGCCTAGCTTGCATCACTGTAAGATTCAATCTGAAATCCAGTTTCCTTCGAATAACACAGTCTATAGTCTTCCAATTCTTGGAGATATTGCACTACTCTTTTCGCTAACTTCCAATGTAATGATCCTAGGTTTTGATTAAATTGCCTTAGCCTGTATATTGCAAATGCTATATCAGTTTTGATGTTGTCTGCAAGATACAACAATGATCCAATCAACTTTTGATAGGGTGTATTGGCCATTTGTTTTTCTTCTTCAAGAGTCTACGGACAATCTGCCTTACTCCGTATTGTTCCAGGTATCATGGGAGTATACACACCTTTGCATTTGAGCATGTTGAAATCTATCTACTAAAGAGCAAGGATGAAGTGTATGATGTCTTTATCAAGTTCAAGAATGCAAGGGAGAACCAATTTCCACAAAGATCAAGTGCTTAAGGAGTGACAATGGTGGTGAGTACATATCTACCAAGTTGAAGGCCTTTTATGATGAGCATGGGATCAAGAGGGAGTAGAAACTCGAGCCACAATAAATGCATAATGTCCTAAGTTTCCATAGTGACATGCAAAGCATGCAATCACTCTAATGGACACATGCATGTAGATTTGTACATGGCTAGTTGAGAAGGAGAAAGTAGGTAGAAGTTAGGTGCAACCTATGCATGCTAGCAGTTAGGTGTCAAGTTAATAGTTGTTTGCACTTGAATAGGTGTAGGATGTGCATTGAATGCGAGTACCACAAATTTTGGCTCTCCTATATAAGTACATATCATTCTCATTCACAGAGTAATGAAGAACCAAAGTTTTGTAGCTATCCCATGCTTGGTTGGATCTAAACTGTTCTTTCTTGTTATCTCTCTAGCTCTCTCTCTCTCTAACTCGTGTTGAGGCTAATGCTTATGCATTGTAATCTTGTACTTTTAATCATTCTTTGATTTATTGCTATCATAGTCTATTGATTAGCATGCTAGATTGTGAATTAGCCATATCTTCTGAAGTAGATCTTGTTGAACAATCTAGAATCAGGTTATAGTGCCAATCACAAAGCTTAATTAAGATCAGTCACTCTTGTGGACATTCCCCACACATGTGAATTTTGGAATTTTCAACAATTTGTACCAGACCCGATCTGGCCTTCTCTGTCTATGCATTGAGCCAATTCTGTTCCAATCCTGGTCTAGCACATTGGAAAATGGCCAAACGAATCCTACAGTATCTGAAGGGTACCCATAATGTTGGATTAACCTACAGAGCTAGAAACGAAGAAAAAGAATTTGAGCTGCATCACTATAGTGATGCAAGCTAGGCGAGCTGCAAAGATGACAACAAGTCCATTACTGGAGGATGTACGATAGCGTGTGGACCCTTGTCATTGATTGTTGATAAGCGGTGAAATTGGTTAGAAACATTGTCTGCATAAATGAACAATCAATACTTGGATCACTCATGTATGCAATGGTTGAAAGGCTCTTGTAAGATTCATGAGATATATACGAGCTACAACGGACTAGTGCATCTGCTATGGGGAAGTTGACAACGACAATGTCCATTGGCTTAGTGCAAGATGGGGAGGAAATAGAGATATTCGTAAATCCATGTCTGGCTTTACATTCTTCCTCAAATGACGGTCATATCTCTTGGAACAGTCTTAAGCAAACCTCTATTGCTCTTTCCTCTACAGAAGCAAAGTACATTGTTGTTTCTCAAGCTCTTAAAGAAGCATTTTGGTTGAGAAATTTACTGTAAGATATTAGTCTAAATTAGTACACCCCGACAATTATATTTTGTAATAATCAAAGTGTCATTGCCTTATCGGCCAACCCTAGATTTCACTTTAGGCGTAAGCACATTGAAATTTGATATCACTATGTGAGGGGTAAGATTCTTGACAAAGAGGTGAGCTTAACATACTGTCAGACACAAGACATAATTGCGGATGTGTTTACCAATGCATTGAGCATTATTTCGGAAATAGGATAGATAATAGTAGCGGAAACTTTCTACTTCCAATGCATGACTACACCTAAAAAAAAATGAACAAAACAGTAGTGATAGAATCACATTCAATCTTTAGCAACTAACTTTGGAATCGCTAGATACTAAGTGATTACGTAGCCAAACATGAAGTATTGAATTCTCAGACAATTTCTATCAGTTACAGTGAAAATACAGAGATGCATGCATTCTGACATATATTGAACACAATAAAGGATAGTATTGATTTAGAAAAAGAAATCAGATGCTAATGAGCGCAAGACAATAACGGATAAAAATCGTGCACTCTAAGTTGTCTCTGAGTAATTGAGAATAAGTCTGATAATACGTAGCTATGATGATAAGCAATAGCGCAATAACAACTCTAAAATATAACTTTAAAAGACTGAGCTAGAATGCTCAAGAGAGTTCAAGCTTGAATTCTTGATAGAGAGCTAACTACAATACTTGTTGATTGATCTCTTTGATTATTTTCTGAATTTTTTGACTTGAAATTGTATGAATATGAATAGCTATTTATACTACAAAATTAGGTTGTCAATTGCGATTGCCAGTTGGTTGATCTCCGCTGGCATCCATTTGGTTCCTTGTCATTGATTGTTGATAAGTGGTGGAAATTGGCTATAAAGCGTCTGTCTACATAAATGAACCAAACTGTCACTTCTATAGAAATGAACTAAAACAGCCACATAAGATAAAAACAACGTGTGCATTACAGTTACTATATCATTAATGATCTTTTTCTTGGGCGCTGCGTAACAAACTTGTCACACCATGTAGCGTGTCGGTGCAAGAGATACTACATCTCTCACAAATTATATCAGACAGTCTCGCTTACAAGTGGACTCTTGGACATCTGCTGGCAGTTCTATGCCTAGCTCACATTGATGTTCAACCGATTCTCTCGTGTTCATCTCATTTATATATGGATTAAGAGAAATGGTTTAGTCTAATCAGTGATTACAAGAATGGCTAGTTAAACATATTCTAACGGCACTCAGTTTGTCGTTGGCATTGTTTGTGGAGGTGGGTCTCCTCCTGGTACTTTGCTTGATCTCCTTTGTACTTGGAAACAACAAATGTCTAGACAATCTATTGTTCTTGATCTCGACTATCCTCGTGATAAAGTCAAGTTACCTGTCTATCAAGATTGTCTAGTTGGTAAACAAACTAGGAAACCATTTAAATCAAGCCATCAGCATACTACTAGAGAATTGTTAGACATTGTACATTCAGACATTTGTGGCCCAATGAAAAATCCTTCGCTAAAGGATGCAAAGTATTTTATAACTTTTATTGATAAATTTTCCAGAAGGACTATGGTGTACTTTATAAAGAAGAAATTAGAAGCCTTCAATTGTCACTAGTCGAAGCTCCTATTCATTGCAATATCATTGATTGCAAATGGATCTTTAAGATCAAATACAATGCCAATGGAGCAATTGATCAAAGGAAGGAAAGACTGGTAGCATGAGGATTCACTCAGATCCCCAATGTTGACTACAGTGAGACTTTCAGTCCAGTACTCAAGCATTCGTCGATCCGAGCCCTCCTATAATATGCTACAGCTGCCAAACTCAAATTGCATCAACTTGATGTACAGTCTAAGTTACTTTCTAAAGTCTTGTATGTACAAAATGTGAAAGATTTCAGATCCTTAAGATCCAATCTACTTGAATGATCTTTGGTTAGAAAGAGAAATACACTACCAATTTCACCAATGTAGAAAAATCATTGGTGAAAGTAGCTTGATCATCGATTTATTCAGTCATCGACAACTTCCAGGCTTTACTCGTTGGAAAAATTTCCAGTTGTAAGCCCAAGCTGTATATCATAATGGCTAATTATCAAATAGATTTTGCATTTGGTTGTCTCGGTACTTATTGCTTTCATGTAGTTCCATAACAATTTTGCCCAATGTTGGCTACTACGTGTTAAAAATTTAGGGGGCCATCACTATTAGGTGATGCCGGGAGAATTTCCAAGGAGATGGGAAAATTGTCTCACCCCACAAGAACTTCATTCATATCCATTTGCTCTACTTAACCGAGAAATTATGTTCAGTTAAGAATCAATACGGGTATAAGTTCTCTAATAAAGCAATGTCCAAAAAAACATAGTTTTTACAGACCATAACGTGCTTGTTAAAGTTATACCAATGAATTTTGCAAATGGAGTCCAAGCAATAACAATGCCGAAAAAACCTTTGTCGATGCAATGCAATCCAGTTTACACAATTATGTAGGCCATTACAACTTATTGTAGTGTTAACTGCATTAGCAAAATCATTGTTTGTATTCCCAATAAGTAGGAAAAACATAAAAAAACCATACCTGTCCCCCCCCCCCCCCCCCCTCCCCCCCCCCCTTTTTCCTCCATTACCTAACATTCAAACACACTACTAGTTAACTTAGAGAAAAATTAAAGCTTATCCACCCACAGAATAGGCAATCCTGTAAACCATACCATATGTATAATGGCTTTACTGATTCACATAAGCCTGCAAACACTGTTAGTTTGTCAAAAAATCCAACATAAACCTGTGAATCACCAAGAAACCACCATGAAAATCCTGTAAGAAACCACCAACACTCACAACCAGTGATTAGTCTTTTTTGTGCTTTAGAGGAATTTGAATTTTCACCACTTGTTGCTTACTCCTTTTTCTCAAAAGTATGTCAAAATTCCGTATCACACAACGGAAAAGTCCCCACACAATTCGAGATTCTATTTTGAACACACAACAATGGCAAAACATGCTTATAATTAGCTCTGATACCAATATAAAGTCCTCAATCCAAGGATCCTATTCTAAGCATGCCAATCACTTAGCAACACAAGGGAACATGATGGTGGACAAACCAACCCAACCAAACCTAGATCGAACGGATCTAGCCCCCAAGCTATGGATCAATTGCTCAAAGAGGAATGAGGCATCTCGCTAGCAACATCCTGCCACCAGTCATGCTATCAAGCATACACTAGTGAGAGTCTAATAGGTATACTTATACCCTCTAAGGCCCATGCACCACTAGTAGTGCACTGTGACACCTCACTGGACACCTTTGCAACCTATCTGGGCCACGTCATCTAGTTCCCCAATGACTCACTGATAGACCTATACCAATCCACCATCAAGTGTTTAGGCCTACAATCATTAATTATGACCATGTACACATAAGGGCCCCAATTCCCTTATAGTCACAATTAACTTACGGGTTGTCAGTCTACCGGTCCCTAGCGTGGACATGCTACCCGAGACCAATCATGGGCATGACAATAACCTTCTAGAATAGGTTGAGTTTGAGTTAGGTAGGTTCAATCTTGATGTCATGCAAAAGTTTACATTACATGCAAAGTCATTCAGAGTGCATGCAACATGCAAAGTATTTTTCATGATCTACACATGTCTAGGTAATCTTGAGAGTTGACATGCAGTACATGCAATATCCATGCATGCAATTTTACATGTGGATCGTTTAACTAAGTAGAGTGGACTTTCCATGCAACTCCACTGTAGGAATTTGAGCGTCTTTGATGTAGGAAAACTTTGGCATGTTTTGCCATATTGTGAATACTAAGATTTTGGTGTTTTGGGCTCATTCTCTTTCTACCTGAGTTTTATGTGTTGATTTTCTCTCTTTACCCGAGAGCAGGCTGTTTTCTCCATAGTGAGCACTTAGAATAATTTTTGATATCCATTTCTGATAGCGCATTGGAAGGCAACTAAACGCATTTTGTGTTATGTGAAAGGCACTTCAAAGTATGGCTTGATTTACAAGGAGCATGATGGTTTACCTAAGTTGTGTGGCTATGTGGATGCAGATTGGGGAGGTGACTATGATGATCATAGATCCACCACAGGGTATGTATTCCAGTTTTGTGGTAGTTGCTTCTCCTGGTCTAGTAAGAAACAAAGTACAATTGCTCTTTCCACCACAAAAGCAGAGTATAAGGCAATGTGTAGTGCAGCACATAAGCTATATGGTTGAGACAAATCTTGGAAGCAATTGGCATGAAGCAGAAAAATCCGACGACTTTACATAGCGACAGTCAGAGTGGCATTCAGCTAGCAAAGAATCCAGTGTTCCATGCGAGAACTA
Source organism: Diphasiastrum complanatum (assembly GCA_029204225.1). NCBI lineage: Eukaryota > Viridiplantae > Streptophyta > Lycopodiopsida > Lycopodiales > Lycopodiaceae > Diphasiastrum > Diphasiastrum complanatum. The sequence goes on from CM055107.1 coordinate 50,392,488, forward strand.
AGCACATTGAGATTCAGTATCACTTTATACGTGAGAGGCTGTTGAGTCGTGAAATTCATGTTGTTCATTGTAGCACAGAAGAACAACTAGCTGATATTTTCACTAAGCCACTTACTGGAGAGAAGTTTGATAAGTTTAGATCAAAGCTTTCTGTATTTAAAGTTTGTTGACTTTAAAGCTATGTATATGACTGTATAAAAAGTAGACTCTAGTTTAAGGAAGAGAGTCAGAATTAAAGTATAATTACTGTTTTACTGTACTGTGGGTCCTATCAGTGGATAATGATCAGTTGGCCTCACCACGAGGCAAGTCGACGGGACACGCGTCCCGCCAACGGCAACCTGGGTCATGCATGGGTTGCCTGAGTGAACAACTATATGTACAGTGTAATTTCATTTTGAGAAATGCAGCTGCTATGTGAGCTTGTTGTGGAGAGTGTTTTATGTCTGTGTTACTGTGTAGCATGATCTGTGTTCCTGTGCAAAGAAAATTCTAAGTCTTAGGCCATGCATGGCCTTGTCTGGATCTTGTACTACATGCACTTGTCAAAACTTGTCGAGCATGCTTGCTACTAAAAAGTAATTCAAACCTTTGTTGGATTAGCTCAGACAACAACCATAGACTATGATTGAGCTGCAACAAATCCAATTGTATAGAGAGTACTTAGTTTGATTCAGGCAAAGGAAACTGCAAAGAAATTGTAGAAAAAATAGTAATAATTCCTCCACAAAGAACATGATGAAAGTTTGAATAAATCAAACTAATATCAGTGTCTTCAATCGAGTCGGTATCTGATCTATGTACTAATAGAATGGTATTTGCTCTGATTAAATATGCGTGCGAAAATAATATGCAGAATTAAGAGACAACTTAAGACAATTTTAGACAAATAGAAACTATTGATCAAAAACAAATTTTTATAACTTTGAATTTGAATCACCAATATACATCTCTTGTTGTCTTATCTTGATGTTATGTCTCTGATTGAATGAGTCTGAGAGTATCTTCAGTGTGAGAGTGTGAGAGTTATGGTTGATGCATGAATAAATCTTCTTCCAATTCTGCGTGCAAGAAAGCAGTCTTCTCATCCACAATATGGATTTTCAGATCATGAGCCACTGCATGTGCAAATAACAATCAAATTGATGTATGTTTGACTACCGGTGAGAAAGTATCAGTGTAGTCGATCCCATACTTCTGTAAAAAACCTTTAGCAACTAACCTTGCTTTATATATGATGTTTTCACCATCAAGAATTGTTTTGATCTTATAGATCCACTTCCATTTGATTGGTTTTCTGCCATCAGGTATTGGTGCAAGTGTCCATACATTGTTCTTATACATGGATGACATTTTGTCCTCCATTGCTTGAATCCAATGATCTTTATCTGGTCCATCAACAACTTACTCGAATGTTTGAGGTTCTTCTGAGAAACCACAAAATTCGATGGCTATATCAAAAACATTCTGACCATACTTTTCTGGTAATTTTTGTTGTCTGTTATATCTTCTCACAGGTGGTTTCGAGTTTGATTCTGCACATTTTGAGTTTGATTCTGCAGGTTTCAAGTTCAATTCTAATTCGACCTTTTCTGCTGGAATTCGAACTAGTGATTCAAGTCTGTCAAGTACTCGATCTTGACCTCCCTCTGAATCTGGTAGTTCTTTGCTTGTTTTACTTCTGTCGTCATTGGTAGCTCATAATAGTTTCTGAGAATTTCATAGCCGACTAGATCACTGTGTACTATGTATTTCGACTCATCAAATTTAACATCTCGAACAACTTGTATCTTGCCAGTTTTTTGGTTTGCAATTCTTCCCATAAATCTTTTGCATTTGAAATTGATGTAAGTTCCAGCATTATGTTGTCTTGCACTGAAGACGCAATAATTGCTATAGCTTTGTCATTTCTTGAACTCCATTCTCGAAGTTCTTTGCCAAGAGTAGCTACTGGCTTCTCCTTTATAGGTTCTACCTGTTAAAATTGAAAAACTATCCATATTGATTCCTTGGCTTGCTACAAATGTTGTACCATGCAAGTGTGTAGCTCATAAATACAAAATGCTAAGTTTGGCCTACATAGAACTCGAGCTACATGGTTATGTACCATCTTGATTGATTATTACAACTTGCATTTAGTTTGTACATATAGAAATATCATGATTATGCTTGTAGAAACTCGTGGCAATTCACATGCATTAAATGTAAGTGATCCATAGTGACATGCAAGGCATGCACAAAGTGTAATGGACACATGCATGATGATTTGGACATTTCTAGTTAGAACTAGTACACTTGTAAAAAGTTGGTAGAATTTCATGCATGGCAAGTGACAAATGTCACATAGACTCTAGATGTCACTTTAGATGTCAGTTTGGAATGGATGGATGTGGTTCTACCTCAAGCTACCTCAAACTCCATAGATATGTGTAGCTTTCCACACAATCAATGATGAAGAACCAAAGTATTGTAGATATCTCATGCCATTTTGGATCCAAACTATTTTGTTTGTTATCTCTCTAGCTTTCTCTCTCTAACTCGTGGTGAAGCTAATGCTAATACACTAAAATCTTGTACTTTTGTTCATTCTTTGATTCATTGCTATCATAATCTGATGCTTGGCATGCTAGATTGTGGATAAGCCATTTCTTCTGAACTAGATCTTGCTAAATTTTATCATGGTATCAGAGCCAAACTAAGCTTTGCATGCTAACATCTCTGATTGTACAAGAAACTGAGAGCTAAATCAAGCAAAAAGTAGTTTTGCACTTTTTCTCACCTTTCTCTGAAGTGTATTTGGATCAAATTGGACTGGAACTGAATGTTCAGACTTGAAAAGAAGTAGTATGGAATTCTGGAATTCCGCACGTGTGAAAATCAGAGATTTTCAGTCCTTTTGTTCTCCTTGCTTATGGATCCAAAGATAGCAGTGTTATAGCTTAATCAAAAGCTTATAATCTGTAATTTTTATAGAAATTGAAACCAAATCAATCTGATGTGTCTAGCAAGAGTTATAAGCTCTTAAAGAGGATAAGGATAGGTCCAAAATCCGAGTGACAGCATTTTGATTTGATTCAATCTTGCTTTGTTCTAAATCCATTGTTTTGAGCATCCTATACAAGAAACTGAAGATCAAGACTGAGTTTGAAGTAATGAACACTTTTGAGCCTTCTGAGAGTCAATTGTGTTTTCTTTTGAATCATTTCACACGTGCCAAAAGTAGGATTCAAACTAGCCAAAGTGTCTCAATCCACTTTGTGTGTCTGATCTAGATAACTTGTTTTGTGAGAGTCATCTCAAATACAGTTGCAAGTGTTTCACATAGGAAGGTAGCACATCCTTTAAAATACCTATAGTGAAAGAGAGTAGCAACTTTAACTCTAATTGGAACAAGCTCAAACATATCTCAGTCCAATAACTAAGAAGTCTTCATTAAAATGGCATCTCGGGGAGGATATCTTCTAGAAGCCAGTGAAAGACTAAATACTTCTAATTACTCAATTTGGAAGTTCCAAATGGAGTCTATCTTGATACTCCAGGACGTTATGGATATTGTGCTTGGTGTTGAGGAGGAGCCTCAAGCACAGGCTGAAATTCTTAAGTACAAGAAAAGAGCTAGAATGGCTCTACATTTCATTAAGATGAATGTATCTAATGAAATTTTGAGAGAGATAGGATCTTGCACTACAGCCAAAGAAGTTTGGGATGCACTAAAGTCTATCTATGAAGCAAAGAATACTTCTAGAATACTCACTCTTAGGAATCAAATTTTTCAAAGTTTCCAAAAAAGTGAAGAGAGTGCATCCAACTATGTTCTGAGAGTTAAAGATTTACATAGAGAGCTTTCCTGTGTTGGTGTTACCATTAACCAAGATGAGCTAGTTCAAGTCATACTGAATGGCTTGAAAGATGATTATGATAATATTGTTTAGTCTTTTTCTATTAAAGAGGAGTTGCCTAATCTAGAAACTCTCCAAGGAATTCTTATTTCTGAAGAAGCTAGACAAAGCTATAAACTCTCCAAGATGAACAAACTCGAGCATGGTGGAAGTGACAAAGCCCTCTTTGTCAAAGGCAAGCCAAAAGGAAGGAGTAAGAATTAGTTCTCTCAAACATCCAACAAAGACAAAGCCAAAGATCGAGACAAAGATGGTGAAGAGGATGATACATCTCATCCTTCTAACTCAAAGACCAAGAAGAAGAAAGTGAAGTGTTTCTTCTGTGGCAAGAAGGGGCACTATGCCTCTAATTGCTTCAAGAAGAAAAACCAACTCAAGCAAGCTAATCTCTCCAAAGAGATTGAAGAAGATTATGTTCAAGTGATGGAGAAGGATCACTTATGGTGTCCAGTTTTTCTTCATCACTTTCAAGAAAGATGGAGCTTGGTACATAGATAGTAGAGCCTCTTCACATATGTGTTGTTCAAAGGAGTCATTTGACTCAATCTTACCTTTCAAAGGACTCAAGAGATCTATTTACACAACTAATGATCATGAGTGTCCAATAGAAGGAATTGGCAACATTCCATTGAAACTTGCTTCTTAAAAAATTCTTGCACTTTCTAATGTTCTTTTCATTCCAAAACTTGTAGAGAACTTAATTAGTGTGGGAAAGTTGCTTGATAATGGTTGTGATGTAAAGTACAACTCCAATACTTGTTTTATCAAGAGAAAAGATGAGATCCTTGCTGATGGAACTAGATGTGGTGGAATTTTTAAGTTGAATTTTTATGAGAATGCAAACCTTTGTGAAGTTGCTTTGTTATCTAAGGAGGAGCTGTGGCATAGAAGGTTGGGTCATCCTAACTTTAAATCTATGTCATCTATGGTTAAGAAGATGAAGGCTATTGGCCTTCCAAAATCTCTTTCTAAAGATTTCAAGCCTTGTGAGGCTTGTGCCATTGGAAAGTCACACAGAAAGCCATATCAGAAGTCTTTTATAAAGATTACTCATCTTTTGGAGCTTATACACTCAGATGTACATTTTTCCTCTTCTAAAAGTACTTGTCTCTTGAGGTTGAGTAGTAGTATCTTGATATGTATCCTCATGTTCATCACTCGGAAGGTGAATGAATGGATCATCATCAGGTGGTATCCTCATTATACCATTTTTCCCACTGGATGTGTCTATCTTCTCAGCATCCTCGTCTTCATACATCTTGGATTCATCAAAGATAACATCACAGCTTATATGGATTTTGTTTTCCACTAGATCAAAACATCTATAGCCCTTCACACGATCATCATATCCTAGGAATATGCACTTGATAGCTTTTACATCAAGTTTACGTCTCTCTTCCTTAGGAATGTGTACAAAGGCCTTACATCCAAAGATTTGCAAGTGGTTCACCTTTGGCTTCTTCTTCGTGAATGCTTCCTCAGGTGTTATCTTTGGTATGGCAATGGTAGGACTTCTATTTTGAAGATAGACTGCCATGCTACACGCTTCTGACCAAAAATCTTTTGGTAGTTTCATCTCAGCTAGCATAGATATGGCACTTTCCACAATCGTACGATTCTTGCGTTCAGCTACACCATTGAGAGCAGGAGTATGAGCTTGCGTAAATTGTCTTTTAATCCCACATTGATCACAAAGATCATTGAAGTCATTAGACTTGTACTCACCTCCACTATCTGATCTTAGGACTTTGATCTTCCTACCTGTCTGATTTTTGACCAATGCTTTGAAGCTCTTGAAGTTATCAAATGCATTTGATTTCTTCTTCAAGAAGTAGATCGACATCTTACGTGACATATCATCAATAAAGGTCATGAAATAGAAGGCTTTATCCACAGACATGGTCCTCATAGGCCCGCACAAATCTGTGTGGATTAAATCCAGGATGTTCTTTGCTCTGGCAACACCCTCTTTATTGAACTTCTCTCGATGTTGCTTCCCATATATACAAGATTCGCACATCGATTTCATGTGATCTTCTATGGTAGGCAATCCTGTTACCATCTCCAATTTTCTCATCAAACTGAGGCTTTCCAAGTTTAAGTGACCAAGCCTCTTATGCCACAACTCAATTTGCAATGGAATGGACGATACAAGTTCGTGTTGCCCCTTAATTGTAGCATTCAACTTGTACAATTTTGTATTAGGCTCTCTTACTCCATCCGCAATAACTTTGAACTTTTGGTTCACATCCTTCACAAAGCAACGATCATGGGCAAATTCCACTTTCAACTTTTGATCAGTAATCTAACTACTGAACCAATTCTTGTTACCTGTCATGTGTCTTGTGGCTCCCGAGTCAATATACCATGCTTGATCATCTTGATTAGATGACAATGCAGATATGGAGATGCTAGAGTCTTCAATCTCACCCTCATTGACAAGGTTACTGCTTGTTTTGGTTTTCCCTTGCCCAGTTCCGCCAGGAATTTGCGACATTCACTCTTCCAATGGCCCTCTTTACCACAATGGAAGCACTTGCCTTTCTTCTTAGGTTTATTGGAAGATCCCTCGTCCTCCTAAGACTTGGCAAATTGCTGCTTAGACTTCTTCTTGCCCTTGACCTTGCCCTATTTTTGGCGTGTCGCAAGTGCCTGATCGTCAGTATTTTGACGTCTAGCTTTCACCATTTCTCGCTGTTGCTCTTCCTGCATCAAGATTCCTGTGAGCTCGTCAAAGGTTGGCAATCTTTCTCTTGATGCTATTCCGCTCACAAATATCTGATAGGATTCTGTAATGCCGCACAATGCATTGTGCACCAGCTCCACATCACGTATGCGCTCACCAATAGAATGTAGTTCATCTCTCATTGTTTTGATTCTGGTCATGTACGTCTGAATGTGCTCTCCTAGCTCCATGCGGGCACTATTCAACTTTGACGTCAAAGACATGATTCTTGACGGATTTGACGTATCGAACTGTTCCTTTAGAACATCCCATGCCTGTCTGGGTGTAACAACATCACAAATGTGGGTAGTGATGTGATCCTTCACTGACAAGTTAATGAAGGTCAAAGCTTTCCTCATCTTTTTGTCAAACACTTTGATATCTGCTTCATTTGGTGGCCTTCTCTCATCACCTGTGATGACTTCCCACACGTCTTTCTCCATTAGTATGTTTTTCATTTTGAATTTCCACACTGCATAGTTAGAAATCTCGTCCAATTTGCTACTTTCACTCAAAATGGACTCTCCCATGTTTGCCATCGCAAAGTGGAATGGTGAAATCACTTCTGGCATACTCCAAACACTTTCTCCTCTGGAATCACTCTGTTTTTCTGTACCGTACTTGTAGGTACAGTTTGGGTGCCCTTCGTTTGGAGGTTATAGCTTTTGTTTGGGTTGAAACGGGCAAAGGACCCAAAAATAGGGACTTTTCTAGTTTTTGAACTGTTTCTTCACCTTGAAGAAACTTCACTCTTCACTTGTGAAGGGACCCAACTCCAATTTCAGTATGAAAATTTTTAATGAAGTTGGAGGCCAAAATACACTTCACTTCTTCAGGGCCCTCTTCAACAACCCTTCAGACTCCATCCAATGGTTGAATCTGATCCAACTGTGGATATCCCTTACGGGTAGCACAATCTGAGCCATCGATCTTGTAACTTCTCTATCCAACGGATCTGAGCACTTCTGTGCACCAATAGAGAGTCTTGTAGATGCTGTCCACTTCGAAACACTATGGTTTCACTTTGGTTGCACGCGCGAACAGTCTGCGACCTCCCTATCTACGGCCGCGCCTCCCCACACTCATTTTTGCTTGATCTAACTCGCCTATGGGTCGATTTGAACACGATCTGAGGCCTGGAGTAGGGTTGCCCTACTGATCCCAAGTTTGTAGAGTGTTCACTTGAGAAATTTTGTGGAGAAACGGTGATTTTAGCTCAACTTGACAAAGTGGCTTTTTTCACCTTTCACCGCAAATCTGCTAGGTTAACTGTCTGGAGACAAATCTCTGACATAAACCTCAGAATCTCTTCGTGGCTGGTTGACAATGTGATTAGCTTCCAATCTGTCCTTACGACATCCAAAACGGTGCACAAACAGTGAAGAAATCACCAGTTATGTATAAAAAAACCGTAACCCCAAACCCGGTTTCAATTTTCAGCTGGCTTCAAAATTGTCAATTTTTCACCAAATTTTTCCCTGTCTGATGCTATGCACAGGCTAATAATCCCTCTGCTGAGCTTAGCAAGCCTCTATAAACTAGAAACCGTGCACTAGTGCTTCTCTTTCCATCTTCAACCCACCGTAAACCCTGAACTCTCAGAAGACAGTTCTCCCTAAGCTTTCTTCGACAACGATGCTGTATTGTGTACACTCCCTGTATGGCTCTGATACCAACTTAGAATTTGCTTTGCACAAGAACACAGATCATGCTACACAGTAACACAGACAGAAAACACTCTCCACAGCAAGCTCACATAGCAACTGTATTTCTCAAAATGAAATTACACTGTACATATAGTTGTTCACTCTGGCAACCCATGCATGACCCAGGCTGCCGTTGGTGGGACGCGTGTCCCGTCGACTTGCCTCGTGGCAAGGCCAATTGATCCTTATCCACACCCACAGTACAGTAACACAATGATTCTACTTTAATTCTAACTCTAAGACCTGGTTCTTTCAATCAAGTTTGAATCAAGATTCAACCTTGTCTAGTTTGAGTCTAAAGATAGACTAAGTTGAAGTGGGCCAGTCACCCTGTTTCATTACAAATCAAATCCAGCAGTTTCTTAGGATTCCCTTGTCAAGTTAGGAGTAGAGTTCCCAAGCTTAGTGTAATTTTCTTGGTAGATGTGGTCATAGTTCTTAGCTACTAGTTCTTCCATGAAATTTCTCAAACTTGGAAGAATCTATCATTGGAGCTAATCCCAGTACTTTGAAAGACCTGGAACCGACTACATTAATGGTCTAATCTTGTTGTCTTTCCTTTCATTTCAAGGACATTTTTGTTCCCATTCCTTGTTCATGTTCCCATGCTCGTTATCATATTGTGGAATCAAAATAGCTGTCCACGGATGTTGAATCGACACAAAGCTAAGAGATTCTTGGGTGGTTTCCTTTGCCTCAATCAAGCTAAGTAACTATTTATTCCTTTTAATTTTTTTGCAAGTCAATCATAGTCTGTGGTTGGTGTCTGAGCTAGTCCAACAAATTCTCAATGAGTTTTGACAAGTGCATGTAGTGCAAGATTCTGACAAGGCCATGCATGATCCAAGACCTGATTTTTTCAATCAAGTTTGAATCCAAATTCAGCCTTGTCCAGTTTGAGTTCAAAGATAGTTGAAGTGGGCCAATCACCCTATCTCACTACAGATCAAATCCATTAGTTTCTTAAGATTCCCAAGTCAAGTTAGGAGTAGAGTTCCTAGACTTTGTGAAATTTTCTTAGTACACGTACTCATTGTTCTTAGCTACTAGTTCATCCATGAAACATTAGAAGCCGAAGAATTCACTCGCAAACCTAACAAGGTAGAGCTTTGTGTCTTGGAATAAAGCAGGAAAGAATAAGTTACTTCCAATGAAAAATAGAGCTAATAGTTCCAATACATGATGAAGTGAGAATATGTAATAACGTACCAACATGCATGTATTGTTTACAATAGGCCCAAAATTTTTAACTTGGCACATAGCTGAGGGTCGTATCCCGGGACGCCAGCGGTATGCCGTCGGGACCATTCGGTCCGTGGCGCCAGCGGTATGCTGTCGGGACCATTTGGTCCAGGAACTGGTTGTTTCCATATCTGTCGCGGCTTGTGGTTCTGAGTATTCCTTGCATGAACGTGAATGGGTTAAGCTCTTGGGGAACGAGCTCTAACCTGTCGGCTGAGTTGGATGGCTTGCTTGGGTGGATGTTACCTGTTTATGGCTGTCCAGTCTGGCGTGGCGCCAGGTTGGCTTCCAGCGCTCGTGACGAAGCTTTCAGTTGGTTAAGTCTGATGTAAGTCAGACCGCTTGCTTGGAATGGATGTTACTCGTCTGTAACGAAGCTTCGAGTTGGTTAAGTTTGATGTATGTCGGGCGGCTTGCTTGGAGGGAAGTCACCCACGTCGGGACCCCCGATCTGGCATGGCGCCAGGTTGGATCTCAATGTTGGTTTTCGGAACTTCAAGTTGGTTAAGTCTGATCGTTGTTGGCGAGTTGGCTGCTTGTATGTCAAGTGGGTTTGGATGGAAAGAGTTGAAGGCTGGGAAGCTAAGTCGTGGTTCCCGGCTCCCTTTGGGATGCCTGCGCTACACCCTCCTAGCCCAACTAGGCTTGTACTCCCAATCAACCAATCGAAATGACAAAGGAGGCATTGCATTTCCTAGAACAAATATGATTGTAGACAACAATAGTGAATCGCATGGGGTAGGAGAAATGTTCAAGGCTGTAGAATCAAAACCTACATTACTACCTCAGAATCTAGATGAATATCAAAACCTTCAGAGTCATGGTCATCAAGGAAATTCAAATAGCATCTTGTACCTTCCTACCTTGAGTATAATCATTTTGATGATTTAGAAAAGAACATGGGAAGACAAACCAGTGCATATGATAGAATGGAACCAGATGACAAGTACTTTGACAACAAGATCGATAATGGGTAGTAGATGATTATGAAACCATCCATTCTTACCCTTGGATTCCACTAAGGGGGTAAGAGACTGTAGATTTAATTTAAGTTCTATTTTTGTCTATTTATTCATAGTTTTGTTGATAGATTATTTTGCTATTCATTCTATATATCGATTGAAAAAAAAAAGATCATTGTATGGATGGTTTTCTTGTCTTTTGTATAATAGGTAAGTATGGTTGTGCAAGGCAAGTGTTTAGATGATTTTCCTTATGAGCAAGGATACGTCAACTACTCACCATTATCTGAGCATCATATTAGACACGATTTGATTGATTCATCTGCTGCAAGTCTGAACGATGGCATTCATCTCTACCTGCATTATGCATGAACTTAGAAAGATGGGCATTACCCTTGCATTGTTACCAGGGCATAACTGTTTGAATAGGAGCATGAGGGGAGATATGAAAAAATGAGAGAACTAAATGATATAAGTGAGTAGGAGATTGTTGTGTATATATGTGTATGAAAAAAATTTGTATTTGAAAAAAAAAAAAAAAAAGAGAGAAAGAGGGCATATCCTCTATGTTGTCTGAAAAGGAGCATAATTGTATGATTTAGGAGTTTGAGATTGAAAAAAAAAAAAAGATGAAAATGAGGGTCGGGGAAAAACTATGTCTATTGTGAGCATGATATACATACATACATACATACATACATATATATAAATAAATATATATATATATATCTGATTCAGTCTTTCAAAAAAAAAAAAAAAGGGGGAAAAAGAGGGCGAAAGAAATTTAAAAAAAACAAAAAAAGTTAGCATCGGAGAAGTTTCATTGATTAAATCAATCATGAGTCACTGAAGTGAGTGAGGGATATAAATTCTTGAGAAAAGGTGAGACAATAGAACTATTGCATCCACTTGAGGTTTGAGTACACATCTAGACACGTTCTGATATCAAATGCATCCATCGATTATCATTTTGTAGAAAGAAATTGCATTCTCATATCCCCAAAGTGCATGGATCCCAGATGGGCATATAGTGAAATTTGATGGGAGTGGGAGCATAAGTCATTCTAGGTGCAGGGGATGGGTGTGATGCATGTACTACCAAGATCTATTGCTATCTAATTTTAGGGCTTAATTGATGGGCCTGGATGCTATTGCTGAGAACTAGACTCCATACCCAATGGATGAGGCAATTACGAACCAGTACCATGAACTTCACCATGAGCAGTTAGCATTATACATTATTGTGTACTGAGCCTATTCACCACAAAAATAAGTTCTCTTGCGTCCGTTATGTGGGGACCACATCCCCAGTAGAGGTCGCCACAATGTTAGCCGATTTTTTGACATGATAAATCGAGCTAAACTAGAAAAGAAATGACATGTTATTTTGGCAAAATTTTTGGCCATTATAGCCATAGTGGAATGGGTCCCAGTCCGCCCAAAATGGACTACCGAGAGGTTTGATATATAAGAGCGAATGCCACTCAGTTTTCAATGGAGTTTAGTTTATGGTGCGATCATCTGAAGAGACCATTGTTTCGGTACCTACATGAGCATGATTGCGTTGAGCAGCACCTATCAGGTCTGAGCAGCCAGCCACCTTTGACCAATATACGCTTCTTTATGGTGCGATCATCTGAAGAGACCATTGTTTCAGTACCTACATGAGCATGATTGCGTTGAGCAGCACCTATCAGGTCTGAGCAGCCACCTTTGACCAATATACGCTTCTGTGATTCTTTGAAGTGAAAGCTATGGTTCTGAGCGAGCTGGCTACACGAGTCACTTGAGCCAGATACCAATTGAGAGCCAGTTGGGTGTGGCTATCCGCAAAAGTCCGCCAGCTGGGAGCCTATTTCTATGAGCTTCGGGCCTGAGCAGACATCACTGCTTTGATGTGAAACTGAGAGATTACGTTCAATCGATCTCTATGGGAGTGTTCACCGTGCATTTAAGCAGTATGAGTACTGGTCCGTCCTGATCTTACATCACGTTTGAAGTATGGATTCTCAGTATACTCTTATCTGTCTCTATATAATGATGAGATAACTGATTTCATAATGACTCCTATCAAAGCACTGATCCATATGTGCAGTTCTGAGTATAAACTTTTCAATGATTCTGAGGAAGTTCCACATCATGACTTGTACGAATTCCTGCCAGCATTATGGGCTTTTGACTTTCATTACATTAATTTAGTGCATTCCACAGATGTTTGAATACTGAACATCAAACATCGGTCTATAAGAGAGTGAGAGCTTTGTTATCAAGCTACTAAAACCAGTGAGGAATCGTTATTAGCAATGGATATTCTGAGTGAGAATAATTCCAAATCTTAGGACTGATTTGAGCAAATGTTAACTCCATCACTGATATGAGGACCCATTGAGAATGCATGTCTGGTTATCGTTGAAGAGCCATCATTGAACTAGAGCTGTCATTGCTGTCTGCTATGGAGCAATCGAAGGATGTTGTCTCTGCTGCTTGGCCGATTGAAACTTGCTAAACACAGTTTGTAGAAGACTGATCATAAGGAAGCTGATATCAATCTGTCCGTATACTTCAAATGTAAAAGACTGGAAAAAAAAAGGTGGAATCAGCTAAAAGTTTGTAACTACCTATCATCATGAGTTTGCAACTCACTGGTGGAGGGATAGGACAGGCTGATACTAGCTTGCAATGACGAATCGAAGTACAAGATATTCCTTTATCGACTCTTGATCAAAAGATTCCCCCAAGAGAAGAGCATTACAAGCGTGTCGTTGAGCCAGATGCTCTGTTTCCTGTTCAGCTGCTCAAATCAGCTCCGGTAAATCTGCTGTTGCAAATCTGCTGCTGCAGACTCCAATGGGCTCATGCAGACCTAAATCAGCTCTTAAAATCTGGAATTAGCATTAACATGCCTTGCTGAAAAAGCCATGTTGTGCGCTCCTCAAAGAATCCATCAATGCTGATCTGCGCTGGTGCTGGGAGAGTGCCATATGCACTGTCTAAATTGCCCTTGAACCTGAAATGCCTGGAATGCCCCGAAATCCCTGAGAAGGTTCTTGTTTTTCAGACACGCCAGGAAGGATTAGCCAAATGCAATAGACGGCCAGCAGGAAATTTGATTGGTTGGTGCATCAAAAATATTGCAACAGGAAATCCCCAAGAAGATCGTGGTTTTTAGACATGCTTGTGGTGTTTAGCCGCATGCAAAAGGTGGTCAGCCGAAAATTGGAGTAGCTGATGCTTCAAAATCGAAGGGAGAGTGAGAGATAGAGACAGAGCGCGAGAGGGAGAGTGAGAGGCACCGCTCGCGAGCGCTTTCTTTTTTTGAATTTTGTGACCCAAGTGGGCAGGCAAGCGCTTAGCGGGCTACCTCTCGGCCTTCACTGATTTTGAGCATTTAGGGCATTGTGCGTTCCCGAGCATTCATTGCCATCACCTCAATTCGTCTGCTAACTCACTGCCCGTCTAGTTCGTCTATCGTCTCAGTTTTTGTTCAGTTCATCTTCCGTCTTAGTTCTCATCCATTTCGTCTCCCGTCTACTTATTCCAATGGCCCAATCTGAAGTCAAAGTGGTCTCAAAAATGGATCAGATATTCCATAACGTTCTTAAATTGGCTGCTACAGTCTGCTCTGAGACACATCTTAGTTTGGAGAGTGGTAAATTGCTAATGGCAGCCCCCTCACGACCAAAGCCCTAATATTAAAATGGAATTTAAAAAATTTGAACTGAATTCAATCAAAAGTGATGTCCATTGTAACCATACAATTTATGTGGAACCAACCAAAATAAATTTTATTCATTAAATGCACGTGAGCCATGGTCCATTAATTTTCACATGTGTCTAACATTCGTATGCCTAAGAAATAAGTTTTCTCTACATACTCTTTTGATTTGACTTCTTTATTGAATGGATGACATTATAATGGTCATTTGTGTATTATGAAGAGTATCAACAAAGTATTGTATCGTAGTACTTAAGTTCATGTTGTTAGACTTGTCATCACAGATGGATAGATTTTTATGGTTTATGAGATATTTAGGGACATTCTTTGAAGCTAAAACTCTTCTGAGTCCAAGCTCGTATTCAAGTGAACCAAAAAGCAATATTGCTCAAGTTTACACTTAGCATCGACTCTATGCACAACTAGTTTTAGACAACTGGCGCTTTTACCGAACACTGAAACCCAAAAGGTAATCAAAGTCAGTTTGAGGAAAATCCCACTTAATTGATAAATCTGAGAAGGTTACATTTCAAGTGTGTGACCGACCCTAGTCTCCGGGGCGCTAGCATGCCAAGGCGAGAGCCATGACAACATTCCAGCAAGGCAGGCTGAGACTTGGTTGGAGCTCGCCCTGAGTCGCAACCCCCACTCCCCTATAGTATTGGTGTGATTCGGCACCCCCCTCATACCAAGCACTCTACTCAAGCTGGTAAAGCACGTTTTTCTCTCTCTAGGATTTTCTCTTTCTAGAAAGTCATTTTCTCTCTCTAGATTTTATTGATCCCCAGGCTTCCTTTAATCATGCCTAGATCGTGTGAGGTGATTGCACATCGATCTGAGCTCTCTGGACTCCGCTAGAACCGATCAAAGATTTTCAGCCATAGGAACTTGGCGCCGGCTGGATTCTGGTCACAGTGGCACCGGGAGCGGCGCCGACGCCGTTGGCGCCTGGAGCAGCAGGGGCGCTGCTGGCGCCGGGGACATAGCTGGCGCCGATGGCACCAGAAGTAAAGCTTGCGAGAGTACCTCAATAGATTCAGACATAGTGTATGGGTTATTGAAGATATGTCCGAGGCGGACAAAACTCATTACCTATTGTCTGGAATGCAATCCTGGACCCGACGTGCGATAGACAGCTACATGCCCCATGATTTCAGTTCAACTATTCGAGCGGCTGAAATGGTTTGTGATTATGAGAGCACATTGGCACCAGCTGCTCCCGCAACCTCAACAAGAGTATTTAGTGAATCCAAACCGAGTCCGAGCTTCTTTTCAAGGGGGGACTCAACTCCAAATGGCAACCAAGCCTCGAGTAGCGTGAATAAATTTCCAACAAAAACAGGGTTTGGCAACCATGGCAATAATGGAGGGAACATGTTCCAGAGAAGAAACAATGTTGGACCTTCAACTAGTCACAGCAACAGCTCACCAACAGTGGGCAGTTCCATGCGTTGCTTCAACTGTCATCAGCAAGGTCACTCTTGGAGATCATGCCCCAAACCATTGAATAAGCAAATCATGGCTGCCATTGAAGGATTTGATAGGATGGAGAGAGAGGCATTTGATCAAGAAGATGGTGAACAAGATGATGAAGAGGACCCAGAAACGGATTTGACGGAGTCTGACCTGAATGCCTTGCAACAGATAGGGGCACTTGCGGCTTATCGTGAACATCTTATGGCGACTCTTGCGAGAGGATCCAAGTTATTGTACCTGAAAGGCTGTATTCAAGGCAGGATCATTTACTTCATGGTAGACCTGGGGGCGTCACATAACTACTTGTCAGAAAAACTGACAGGAGAATTGGACATCCAATGTGAAGAAAATGTGACTCCTATTTGTGTGGAGACCGCGAAAGATACAATGACCACTTGTATATTGGCAACCAACTTACCAATCTCTCTGGGAGCCTGGAAGAATCGACTAACGTTCACAATCTTGAAGATGGATGCCTTCGTTGCTATTTTGGGATTAAGCTGGTTTAATGAACATGTGGTGGCCTTCTTGGCAAAAGGGATTAACCTTGTGTTATTATATAATGGCAGGAGACCTTGTGTCGTCAGAGCTGTGCCAGGGGACCAACTAGAAAAGAACGGCACAAATGAACCTGAGCCAACCATTCCTCCCAATCTCATTCACCTATTTAACGAAGGACAACCAACAGTGACAAACCAGCTGACACGGGAACAGATGGAGCCAAAATTGCCTATAGTCTCTACATCAAAGGTGAATTCAAGTGCCGATGCAGAGCTCAAGGAGCTCACCTTGTGTGACCAAGCGAAAACTCACCTTTTTAATGAAAGACATCCAACAATGACAAACCAGCTGACGCGAGGTCAAATGGAGCCAACATTGCCTGCAGTTTCTACGTCAAAGGTAAATCTAAGTGCCGATGCAGAGCTCAAGGAGCTCAACCTGGACGACCAAACGAAATATCTAGAGTCCTAGGGGACTCATCCAGATGTGCGACGACAACGACATATTTGAGGCTTAAGGGAGCCGTGAGTACCTTTTTCTTTCATGCTAATAAAGTAAGCCGCATTTCTCATTGAGGAGTGAGCTTCAGTTTGATGTCTAAGTGCAGCAGCTTCACACAGGTTTTACGTAAGTGAACTAGATCCACACTTTTCCTGTGCTGGGTGTAAAACACAATATCATTACTCTGCTTTACAGTTGGTTTCCTTTGGCCGGTGAATCAAGCCCGTGCCCTTGTATAAGTGACTAAAGTCTGGCCGGTGAATTAAGCCCGTGCCATGAGTCTTAGGTTCTAGTTTGGCCCTGATGAGGACATCAGCTTTCTCAAACGAGGGGAGGATGTTGTAAAGCTGACTTGGGTGCACCCAGCGTGCCCTGTAAGACTCAAAGGGGTGACACTTTCTAAGGTCCCAGAGCAAGTTAGAATGTCAAAGGACTGAGCCTCCGACCTGTGGTGAGCCAGTCAAGTAGTCACAAAGTCATGAGCTAGCTCTGGAGCTCAAGTCATGGCCTAGTCAGGAAAGCAGGTTGATTCGGCCGCCGGGACGGCTCCCGGGACCCATGTCCGGGAGCCAGACTGATTCTGCCAGGCTTTCCAGGCTTAATCAGCAAAATAAAAACTAAGTCCTAAAAAGCGTGCTTTACCAGAAAGCACTATGTTTCAAACCAGAGGGGGTGCACCAAATCACAGCAGAACTATAGGGGGAGTCCGGCAGACAGAAACTTGGGCAGCTCAACCAGCGCCAGGAATCCAGTCGCCAGGTCTCAGCTCCCTCTACCAGCACGAGCCAGGCACAATGCCCAGCACGTGTTGGTGGCCTCGAGACCGGTCAGTCTATGTATGAATGTAACCTCTTCCAAATCTAATAAAGTTGATCCTTGGAGATGATTACCATTTCGGTTTCGCCTCCGGGACTGGTCCAAGTGGAAGGACCCTTACTACAACCTTTTTGCGTCGCTGGCGCCTAAGGGTCCCTGTCATCGACATGGGGCTTGCCGCTATGCCAATTGGTCAGTTTGGCGACCACTATGCCTTGGGTTTCATGTGTGGCTTGTCTTTGCCTTTGGTTACCTTTTGGGGACGGATTCTGAGTTGGCTTTCGGGTTGGTTGGGATTCCAGTTTTCCTAAGTCTGAATGGTTAATCTTGTTATGATTCTGAGTTGGCTTTTACGTAAGTGCATGATGGATGAATGTTAGACTCAAGCGCGTGTTGGGGAAACCGCTCAAGTCCCAGCACCCTTTGAGGCGCCGGCGCAACACTAGCTTTCAGCCCTCAGCCCGATGAAGACATTCACGAACTCGAAGATCTGGAGACACGAAGCACAAAAAGTTTCACAAACACGAAAGTCAAAGCAGACGAAGACGAACGGTTCAAGAACATGAAAGATTCACGAACGAGAATCTTTTGCGGTCCAGTACGAGAGAAGGCAAATGACCAAAGCGAAACGAACGACGGAAACACAGCCTTCTCTTGCCCTCCGCAATCCAAAGAGTACCAGCGAGATCATGCAAGTACCCAGAAGTATAGATATCTGATGGCATGACATCAGTAGATACATTTTAGGTCATGGCTAATCTGCCACTCTTGCAATTCCTTGATTAGTTGTAGATGCTTAATCCTCTAATCTCAAATTTACATAGAACGACCATACTTACTGGATGATACTTGACATATACATCAACTGAGTACACATAGAGTGTAATGTAGTAGTCTGATGCTAGTATGCAATCAAGATGAACAAGTCTGCCTGCGAGCGAGATGAGCTCTATGATCAGGATCCATAGAGATCCAACTGTCTACTAGTAAATCGAGATGATTAATCGTGAGAGAACCGTGTTTCTCCCACGCGAATGCACTGCATGGATTTGCATGCAGTGCTTGAAGAAAACAGAGGAAGATCAATATAGATAATTTCTCTTGTTGTGTCTGATTTCGAATGCAAATGCTTCTGCTGTTAATCGTGTGTCTGAGTTTTCTTGTTCATTTTAATTCCGCACCTTGGTTGAAACTATGTTGAATGCTGCATTAATTTCATAAAGTAGATCAACAGTGCCTGACTACATTCTGGAGGATTGTAGGAGTGATTCAGCTGGCAATGTCCAGCGATCGCATTTGAACTCCATCTGAGTCACAATAGGATCGTGGTTCCTTCGCGACTACAAAATCCACATCGCAATTCATGAACCTCATTAGTGGTATCAAAGTAGGTCATCCTGTCATATTTTGACATAGCCAAGAAGCTAGCAGATCCAGGAGACCAAGCATTTAAACACAACCATCAACAAGGGGATAGACTCCAAGAAGCAATGGCTTCAATCAACAGCATGCAGAGCAAGATCTGCACAATACTTGATTCCTCAGGATCTAACTTTCTAGCCTGGAAAGTTAAGACATCTTTGATACTCAAGGGTAAAGGACTATTCCCCTGGTGGATGGCACAGAAGAAATGCCTATGACAACAGGCAAGGAGCTATGTGAATGGAGGGAGAAAAACGATAAGGCAGTAGCCTTGCTATCATCTTCCATCGAAGATAGTCTCACACTTGACCTGGCTACACTCTCCAAAGCTAAGGAGATGTGGGATGCATTACTCACTAGATTTCAGACGAAATCAAGAAGTCAAATCATGATGCTGGAAGATCAACTGACGAATTTGTAGTGGGATGGAAAAGACCTCACTTCTTTTGTAAGGAAGATGAAGGATCTGTTTTTGTCACTACATAACTCTGGAACAGAGAACATTGTGTCAACTGAGAAGCAGCTCATATACCTGTTGAGAGCCTTACCCAGATCATTCTAGACAACAAGAACCCTGCTCGTGAAAGATCCCGCCATGAACCTCGAAAAGGCGATTGTCGAGATTCAAGAGGAAGTCGAGGCCAGAGAACATCTTGATCACAAAGATGGTTCTGACTAGGCCCTCTACAACAACAAAGAAAAATCAAAGAAGCAATTCAAGCCTAGGAGGGAGTCCAATCAGAGGCAGGATTGAGACCAACAAGCAGAGGGAACAAGCAAAGGCAACTGGAAGACCAAAGGGAGGTCGAAACAACAAGGTGTAGACAAGAAGACTTGTGTGAGATGCAGAAGAGACGCACATACAGTAGATACCTGCTGGCTCAATCCCAAGATTGAGTGTATCCATTGCCACAAGAAGGGTCACACAGCCATGGATTGCCGCCAGAACCCGAGAAACAAGTCAGCACAGAACAGACATGAGAATAGCCATTAGAGAGAATTTGGCTTTGGAAAGGCCCTATAAGAATTGCCACATAGGATGACAATTCTTTGGCAATGTAAAATACTAAAATTGAAAGAGATACACGTTGACCAATGGTTGGCCGACCAAAACTTTGATTGGCCATAACTTCTTCACGGTTGCTCAAAACTTGGTCATTTGGGTGTTGTTGAAAAGCTCTTGTTGAGGGCTTTCTAATGGCACTGTAATCGTCTCAATTCGAACTTCCATTCAAAAGTTATGCTATATTTTGTTGAGTTGCATACTATACTACAAATAAAATGGTTTATTTACGGGCTGCCCACGATGGAAAATTATAGTTTTTCTAAAAAGAAAAGAAAATCAATTTGAAGGAGCTACATTACGTAGATTTCAAACTTGAGTATTTTGATTGGTCCATATGGAATAAACTTTTGAGAAAAAAAAAAAGTATCTGTTTGAATGCCCTCTTTTATGCTCAAATTTTCTCTAATGAATAGTTCATCCTATGTCGAGGAGCCTGAGAGCTCGAAAATGGGCGAAGAAAGAACGAACAGAAATTGTTCGACTGCCTATATCTGTGAAGACGTGTGTGCAGCATCAACGTCTGACACACATGAGGTGATCCTAGATTCAGGAGCCACCTCACACTTCGTGACATCAAGACAAATCATGTCTGATTTCAGAAGTGTAGATCCCTCAAGATTCATAGTTCTCGGAGATGGATCTAGACATCAAGTGAACGGTATTGGTTCACTATGGCTCAACACCAATGGCAGAGAAAGACGACTCGAA
>CM055107.1:51023226-51441102 GCA_029204225.1 Diphasiastrum complanatum
ACCCATGTTCATACAAGAAAATTAAAGTATTTAAAATAGTACCGTAGAACGGCAAAAATGAATTAAGCTACCATATAGCTATATAAAAATTTATAATAGTGAGCTGATTACTCAAAACCAACTGCTTGATGTGAATCACTAACTAAAATAGATCTAGTAATAGGTAATGCAGAAAGCTTTGAAGCAGCCGCTCCTACAAACTGAGCCTGCCGAAGAATTGAAATCGTTTGTGAACGTTGTAATGCAATAGAAATACGTTGACAGTAGAAAGAAACAATGACGGAAGGTAGGTAATGCTATGTCCTTGGCAGTTTCACCATAAGCTCCGCACATAAAGATAACAAATCATTAAATTTCTTGTGCAGACAACCATATGTTTCCAAGACCAAGGGGATGAAATCTTCACCGGGTGCACGAACATTATAATCTCGTCCCTTTTCTAGAGCTGCGTGAGATACAACGGCCCCTTGCGTGGTGGAAGAACGACGAAGGCGGTCCTTACGAGAGGGATCAGCAATGACAACATCTCCTAAAGTACGAATTTCATCACGCGAGAGAACTAGGTCAACTCGTCATTGAGAAGATTGCAAAGAAGGCCCTGGTAAAATGTGTGTCTGTTCTCGAACAACATGAAAACCACTATCATGAGCAATAGCAGCAAGGGCATCACGAATAGAATCATGTGACATAATACGTTCTCCACCTGAGGGGCACCGCAAGTACAAGGCTAGGCTTTGTGCAAAGGGTTTTGCTCAAGTTTATGGGCACATGCATAGTAAATGACTGCTTTAATGCAAGAATAGGAGGTTAATAACTCAATATAGGTTGCATGGGGATCCTAGAGGGAATATTCTGTCTCTCATGAGGAGAATATGTCCATTGGAAACTCGCCCATCCTCTTATTGGAGATTCAGTTTCTTGAGCCTGTCTCTCCTCCTCTCTCTTAGGTTCTTCACTATGGCTTAGGGGCTAGGTCCAGGAGGAAACTCTAGGATGGATCTAGGTTTGGATGGGTGGTTTTGCTCCACAGGTGTCCTTTTGGTTGTTTTGCAACATGATTTAGTCAGATCTTCATTTGGTGATCCTTATAGTGGTATCAGAGCTATGGATTTGCATCAATCAGAAGGTGGAGCTACTTCTTGTACTTTCTCAATTTTTGTGGACTTCTCCTTGCATGTTACTTCCAGGTGGTGGAATTGATCTCCAAGTAGGTGGCTTCTCTGAATTTGGTGTACTTTCAGCCTACAGATCATAATTATGGGGTTTCTCCATAGTTTTTGGTGGAAATCTATGGATTTTTGATGATTTTAGTGGATCTTTCACCTAGAATTGAAGTTTTTTGCTTGAAATTGATCATAGGTACTGGTGTAGTACATTTTACATATTGTACTTGCTGTTTTACAGTCATTATTGATTGGATCTAATGATTGCATGATGTTGAAATAGTCAAAATGTAGATTTGATAGTGATTTTGGACCAAAAATTGGGATTTTTGGACCATAAATGGGCTATAGAAACCATGTTTGACTAGAATCAAAACATTTAGTGCTTGCATGCAATGGATTTATAGGGATTTGGATCTGATTGCATGAATTTGTGGATTTTTCTCACAAAATTGGTCAAAAACCAAGGTTTTTCTCAAAATTCTCAGCCAAGACTTGGTATGAACATTTTCAGAGATGTAATGAAGCCGTCCCTGAGCTTTCATGAAGTTTGGAAGGGATTAGACACCATTAGAGGGCTCAAAACACCAAAAATTAGTGTATTTTTAATGATTTCTCTCAATTGGGGGTCTGAACCTGTTGGTTCTTGTATAAAGATATGATGGATTGCATCTATTTTGAGCCATCATGCATCCAATTTGGATAGGTGAGCATTAGACACCATCATGTTGAAGTTTTGCTTGTTGAAGGAGGCCAATAATGCATTTTTTGCATGATCTGAGCTTATGATTGCTTGCTAGACCTGTTAGAAGCTTCTATGCCTCTCTAATAAACCTTAGTAGAGTGCTTGTAACCTCTGATCCAAGGCTTTTTGGGCTGGGATGTGTTTTTTGAAGATTCCTCTCCACAAAAGTGCGCCCTCCTACCTGTTTTTCATGCATTTATTGCTCGCACGTGTGAATCCAGGGGTGCAGGGTGATGTGGCAAGTTCCTTGTAGACCCACTCTCCCTCCGTACTGTGCTTTACAACGACCAATTTGGTGTCTTGTAGAGAAAGTAATGGTTGTCAGAAGTTTGGCAATTTTTGAGCTAAAATTTGCAAAAATTTTAAAATGTTCTGATGCATGCATGCCTGTAACTCAGTGTAGTGCTTGTCTGTTGATGAAAATGAATGGATAGACCTATATGCATACATGGATGTATGTTGCATGCGTAATCAGTAGATTGATCAGAAGATTTCTTGCATGAAGCTATTTCGGCAATTCTAGATCAAAAAGTAGATTTCCTAATGGCTAGGCTAATTACGGAATTTTTTTTGTTTTTTCAAAAAAGTCAGTGCATGTCGAGTTTTGATATGTGACAGTGTTTGTGAGTTTGATAAATCGATCATATTAATCAATTTTCACAGTTGGTCCATTTCGAACTGATTTTGTGAATCCCAGTGCCAATTTCCCAGTTTCTTGGCAATTTACGTAAAAATTGATTTTTATTAAAATCATTGCATGTCATATAAGATGCATGCCGGATGTTTCAAATCCTTCCAATATGAGGTGGTAACTGTGAAACTGTCAAGTCGATGTTTGGTCGATTTTCATAGTTTAGGTCCATATTGAATGGAATTTGAAAATCCCAGTTTACGTAAAATTTGAAGAAACCACGGACGTTTTCGATTTGTTCCAATTCTTTGGTTATTGATCAAACAGAAACGACTTATAAAGTGAATGATCTTACTGAGTTGAAATCAGTCGATTGTTAAGATCACTGTAACCTTCACTTTTACTTGAAGATTTTGTGAATCTGTCAATTAAGGAGCATTTCTTGTTTTGGGGACCAATAAGGACCAAGAATAATGTAAATCCAGAAGAACAGTTTTATGCTGATCTATAAGGGGATTCTTCAGGGATTAAGTGCGGCACTCAATGAACAAATCAAAATTGTCAGTGCTAAAGTTAGCGATACCAAATTGAACTTTTTCCTAGTACAAATTTGGGATTTTGTTAACCGGAACCATTTTTGGAAAGGGGAAAAAGAGTGGAAGTCTGAGATGTAGATGATTGCTGGTCTTAAGGATCCAATTATTTGATTTACATTCAATTCCTGAAGTATAACTAATTGCAAGTGAGAATAAAATTGAGAATTATTTAAGATGACTGCCTCTGGGAATTTGGATTCCTTTTCTTCAGTGTGAATTAGAATTTTGAAAATTCAAGGATTCTAAGGGAGAAGTAGTGGCAAGACTGATAATCCATTTATGGAACCATCTCTGTTTTGCAATTGGATTTGGATCTTGCAAAGTAATGCAGATAGAAGGTGTTCCATACAGGAATCTAGTAATTTGGATTCTTTTCAGTTATAGAGTATTTCTTTATAATGATAGTAACGACCAAGAGAGTTCTAACTTGTTAAAAGAATTAAGTTCTTTGTACCGATTCTGGAATAGATATTAGATATCTAGGACAGTATGATATTCGGTTTTTGTTGAAATCTATGTTTCTTTTGGGTTAGTGATACATTCTATTGTATTGGGATGATACATTTTGTTTTGTCCATGATGGGTACAATATGAAATGGTATTCGGTGAGTAACACTAAAGAAGCATGAGAGATTTCAATTGTTAGGATTATCTCCTGGAATTGGTTGTGAATTTGATCCTATATCTGGGTATAGGATAGCCAAATCGTCTTTTTTGAATTTTTGGGCAAAACAGATGTGGATGCAGAGAATTCTTGGAGGAAAAGCTGGTGGTATGGGACATCAGTGATTCTAAAGGGGATTTCTTGGGTAGAATGATCTACAGACCGATGGTTAGGGATTGCTATAATGGTAATACTAACAGAGTCCATTGGTTTTTGTTAAGGGTATTTTGGAAAATTATGAGATATAGATCGATCCCTTAATAATATCTCATTAATTACAAAATATGGAAGCCCTTAAGTCTATTTCTCTATTTTATTAGACCTCTATTCTTTAGAACTTTCTTATTACATGACAATTGGATTGAGATTCATATAATTCCTTCCAGTGTAGAACTCTGTTCTAAAGGACTGTTATAATTATATGAAATTGTACTTCCATATAGGATTTTTGAATATGGCTACATCTATCATTCGGGATAAGATATTCTACGATTCTGAGAAAAAAGTCCTGTTTGTAATAGTATTGGATACTCATTACTGACTTTTTCGAATCTTTGATATCTTATATGTTGTCTCCTGGGAATAAGTCTTTCAAGGAATCAGCCAGTTGCATTGATTTTGAGAAAAAAATCTTGTATGTGTGCAATGGTAGAACTATCCAATTTGAAATAGACAAACTCTCTAAGTGATTATTTTGAGTAATCTGGAACTAGATGAGTTTTGGGGTTATTGAGCTGTGAGATATTCATTAATATGGGAAGTATTGATAAAGATTAAATTAAGATTCACTGATTGTAACCAAGTACCATTTTTTATATGGATTGGATCAGTAGAATAAAGTTTTAATCTTAACAATATGTCCAAAGATGTATGTATGAGTTAGCCTAATCTTGGTTTGTACGCTAAGATCTGTTGTAGGCTGATTGGTAGAAGAAATTTTGTTAATAAGAGTTAGATGGTTGGAAAACCTGTGACTTCAAATATTTCCCAGATATGTTATTTACTGAGTTCTTTGGTAGCTGAGTTGCAAGATTCTCAGTGAATTATGTGAGTAACATATGTAGATTGTGGATATCTGTCAATTTATAGCCTATGTTTATGTATAGGAACATAGATGGATAAGTTGCTTATGTACATCCTAATCTTGTGGATCTACTATGTGTTTCCTATGTACTGAGTTTATATCGTATACTTAAACTAGTCAGAGTACATAGACATATGAACGAGTAATGTGTGGAACAGTTACTTGCAGGTTAATGTCTCTTTCTGTGGAAAGAATAACTCATTAACTTATTTATGATTTGGAAGAAGATCTAAATGTGGTGTTATACATGTATAATTGAGATCTGCACCTAGACATTTAAGATTTCTGAATCATTTACAATTGACTTAAGTAATTGGATTACTCCTGATTAGAAGTTAATTGGATAAATAAGCAATGTGAAGAGAATTCACCGGGAACTGTTTATTTTGATCTATATTGTTTATAAGTCACATGATTAGTGAGTCATTTGGATTCATTTATGAGAACTGTGCATAGAATATAGAAGATTCTTGATATAGAATATTTCTTGAAGTAGAAATATCCTAAGTTATTGACTATATCCCAGTGAGCTCATATACATACATTGGATGATAGAGTCTAACTAATGTCAAGGATAACCACTGAATTCAGTTGGAATTTAGTAGAACTTTATAATCTCTAGATGTGGTTCTAGGTGATTGTATAAAGTTTATAATTTGTTAAAGACAAATGTTATAATGGTCTTAAATCACTTGATTGATTGTAGAATATGGAACTCATAATCTGGTTAAGAATCGAAGTGGAAGAATATTCTTGAAATTCAGTAATTTTCCTTGTGGAAAAGATTTCAGAATGTTTCTTATATTTCCTGAGTGGTATGTTACATACCTATGTAACTAGCAGTACTTCAGACCCCTAATAGTCCATTTAGTGTTGGGGGCTATATGGCAAGGTACCCTTAGGATTAAGGGTATGTGCCCTTGGATAAGGACAGGCAAGTGACTATACCTTAGTTGGAGGTATGGGGTCACGTGACCCTTGGATAAGGGGTACCCTTACTATTAAGGGTAGGTGCTTTAGATTAAGGTACTAGTGTCCTTGATTAAGGGCAGGTAGGTGTCTATGCCTTGGATGGAGGTATGGAACCTAGTGAGGTGTTAGAAAATCATTGAATGACTATTTTTCTAAACCTTGGGCCTCAACCTTGAACC
The DNA here is from genome assembly GCA_029204225.1 of Diphasiastrum complanatum. Taxonomy (NCBI): domain Eukaryota; kingdom Viridiplantae; phylum Streptophyta; class Lycopodiopsida; order Lycopodiales; family Lycopodiaceae; genus Diphasiastrum; species Diphasiastrum complanatum. The sequence continues at coordinate 51,029,261 of CM055107.1, forward strand.
ATATCACTTTATTGGTCTAGGACCAAAGTATACTTGCACAACTTGGGCAATGGGACCTAGTAGGAGGGCGCCCTTCTAAAGTGTCCATTGAGTTCCCAACTCCCACAAGAAAGGCATTCAAAGAGTCATAGGTTATGGAAGGAGTCTGTTGACATTCCATAAGCCTATGGAGGCTCTTGGAGATTCTTTAACTCCCCTAGGCTTCTCTCTTTCTCATTGGATGAGCATGGAACTCCATAATGCATTGGAGGGGTCCATGGGCCATCTATATGAGGGTAGTAGGGCGCCCATTGTGGAGGAGAGATCTCTCTTGTTTGCTTGGCTTATGCTCTAGTGTTGCTACTAGTGTGTAGAGTGCTTTCTTGTGGTAGTATGCTTGAGGTTTGGATCTTGCTTATGGTATGAGACATAAGTAGGGTTTGGATCTTGAGTATGCTATGGAGTGTTGTGGTATGCTTGTGATTTGTTTATGGTTAGCAAGGGGGTGCTAGATAGGTCTTGCTTGGAGCTTAGATCTAGCTATGGTTGGGTGGTGAATACTTGAGGCCAGCTTGTTATCTATCTTTGTGTTTAAAGAGTAGGGACACAAGTGGAGAAGAGATCCTTGGAGGCTTGCAGATCCTTACTTGCAGGTGGAGGCATCCTAGCTTGGAGTTGGGAAGCATCTTGAAGCTTGCAGGTTGCTTGGAGGACATTTGGAGGCTCTACCTTGGATTTGGAGGACTTCCTCACCTCTACTTGTAAAAGTGGTATCAGAGCTAGACAAAGGATGGTAACCTTTCTAACCTTCTTCAAGTTCTATTAAGATCACCAACTAATTTTTTTTTTGGGGAAGATTATAGGCTTTTCTAGTTGTAGGAAGCTTGTAGTTGAAGTACCCAATGAATCTAGTTCTCTTTGGAAGAGAGTAGTGATGCTTATAGAATTGTTTAGGGGCTGATTTTTGATAATGTTAGAGAAGTTTTAAAGTGGGCTTTGGTTTTTTAAAAGTTCTGAAAAAAGATTTGTGGGATAGGTAGAGGAAGTCTTTCTCTACATACACAAACTTTTTTTGGCAAAAAGATTGATTCTAGCTATGTGTTTTGATCAAAACTAGTGTTTTTTTTTGCATAGATAAAGTGTTTGAAGTTCTGATTTTCATTTTGAAGTTCTGTTTTTCAGACCTGTAAATCTGAAAATCAGATCTGAAAAGTGAAGTTTTCATTCAAACTTCATTAGTTACACCTTTATATCTCCTAGTTTCATGAAGATGACAATGTAGGAAGGGAATGATAGTGTAACTTTGTGCATAAAACAAGTTTTGAAATTCTGTTTTTTGTCATTTTGAAGTTCTGATTTTCAGACCTGTAAATCTGAAAATCAGATCTGAAAATTGAAGTTTTCATAAAGCTTCATTAGTTATCCATTTCTAGAGACTAGTTTCTTGGTTTTGGAAATCTAGAATAGTGAGAAATGTGAAAACTTTGGTTGCTTTTGAAATGACAAATAGAATTGGAATGGGAATGGAATGGGAACTTTATGTAAACATTAGCTTGGATTAGTTGATTGAAGTTTACATAAAGATTTGGTTTTCATTTTTTGATTAAGGCAAATGTAGCTTGTTGTTGTTTTCCTCTTAAGCTTGGATTAAGCTTGCAAATAGTAGGCTTGGATTGAGCTTACAAACAATAAGATTGAATGATTAGAAGTAAATGCTTTTTATTTGCATTGGATGTAACAATTGAAGCATTTCTATCATTCTAATTTGAGCACTTGTTGTTGTATTTGCATAATAGGAAAACACACAAGCAACCCTAATGGATCAAACCAATGAAAACCCAACATTTGATCTATCAAACCCATCCAATGTGGCACAAGCTCTTGAACTATTATACCAACAAATTCAAGCCACTAATAAGCAACTTCTTGAAACTAATCAAAGAAACCAAGACTTAGAGTCTAGGTTAGCTAATCAGAAAAAACATGTAGTTCCACCTCCTGTAAAAGTGTTTAAGGGGGAGAAGAAGGATAGGAACTTACAAGTGGTAAGTTCTTGGCTGAATGTTTGGAACAAATACTTTGCCATGAACCAATTCCCTGAATCTGAAAAGTTATCCACTGTCACTACGTTCCTTGAAGGAAGATCCTTAGTTTGGTGGGATGACTTAGTTGCAAAGGGCAATCAACCTTGTACATGGGATGAATTTTGCAAGCTTTTTAGGGATTATTTTCTACCACTTTTAGATGACTATGAACACTTCCAAAAGTTGAGTCATCTAACCATGAATAAAGGTTTGGAACAGTTTATTCAAGATTTTCATGAGTACCTGAATCCACTTTATAGTGATATTCCGCCTAAGGTACAAATGTTAATGTTTATTGATGGGTTACCAAAAGATTATCAAGTGGATGTTCATAGGAACCATCCAAAAACCCTAGAAGATGCTATTAGGGCTGCAAAATACTTTGATGACACACCTAAGCCACCTAGGGGTCAACAGCCTAATGAGCAGAAAAAAGGTTTTTAATTTAAGAGGAAGGATAGGAAAGTTGTTAATAAAACACATCCCAATTCCAACAATTCTAAGAAAACCAAAAAAAACTTTAAAAAACATCATGGTGGCAATGATAAAGCTGAAGCTCGTAAGAAGAACCTGTGCTTCAAGTGCAATCGCGAGGGTCACCTTGCACGTGATTGCGTCAAAAAACAAGCTTCAACCTCAGGTAATCTATCTCGAAGTAATGAGATGGATGTTTGTTTCCTTAGTTCTTTAGTTTTTGGTCCTAATGACCACGGGATCCACTCATAACTTTATTAATGTAAATTTGGTGCAGACGCTAAACCTTCCTACCAAAAAAAGTGAGAAAAAATACCGTGTGACAATGGCATCGGGAAGTAATTCCGATTTGATGGATTTTATTGTTCCTGATGTAGAATTGCACGTTCAGGATTACTCTGAAAAACTAGAATTCCATGATGTTCAATTAGCTAATGTAGATACTGTTCTTGGGCAACAATGGCATTTTGATAAGAACAAATCATTGAGAATTGATTTTGTTGAAAAATCTTTATCTTTTATGCATGAGAATTCTTTAATTAAGATCAAGGCTAGTTTAAGTGTTGACACTAAAAATGTTAACCCTTATTCTAAACAGGAACTTAATTCTATTATGAAGAATTTTGACTTTAAAGTTTATTTATGTTTTCATAATGATATCATTTGCTCCAATGATGAAGAACTTAACATAAATGCCATGAATATACCCAGTGAGAACACTACAGAACTTGAAGCCTATAATGAACTTAGGCAGGAATTCAATGATGTTTTTTTAGACCTTCTTGTAGGTTTACCACCAGAAAGGACAGTTGATCATAAAATTGACCTAATACCTGGAGCAATTTCAATTGCACAACGTCCTTATAGGATGAGTGCATCGGAAGAGGCTGAGGTAAATAGGCAATTACATGATTACCTGAAAAAGGGGTAGGTACAACCTAGTAAGTCTCCTTGGGCATCACCAGTGGTTCTGGTGGCCAAGAAGGATGAGACTATAAGGTTTTGCGTCGACTATAAGAAATTGAACAAGGTAACCATTAAGAATAGATATCCACTGCCGCGGATGGATGATCTAATAGACTATCTTGGTGGTGCTGGGTACTTTATCAAGATAGATTTAAGATCGGGCTACCATCAGATACGCATTAAGGCAGAAGATATACCAAAAACCGGGTTTCGAACTCGCTTTGGTCACTACGAATTTTTGGTGTTGCCTTTTGGTTTGACCAATGCACTGGCAACTTTCCAACAAATGATGAACGATTCGTTCAGGCCATATTTGGGAAGATTCGTAGTGGTATTCTTAGATGATATCCTAGTGTTCAGTAAGACTTTGGCGGAACATAAAGAACATCTTAGGATTGTCTTGGACATTCTAAGAAGGGAAAAGCTCTTTGCCAAGGAGTCTAAGTGTGACTTTTTTGCCAAGGAATTGTCCTAATTGGGGCATAAGATTTCCGAACGGGGGGTGGAGATTGAGGCTGATCGTATCCAGAGGGTTATTGATTGGCCTATTCTCACCACAGTTCGGAAAATCAAGTCTTTTCTGGGGTTTGTGGGATTTTTTCGTCGGCATATTCCCCAATTTGCTCGATTGGCATTTCCCCTTACCCAGGCCTTGAAAGGCTATAAGAAACTAAGCCGGAGGGCTAAGAGTCCACTAGTGGTGTGGACGGAGGATATGAATAATTGTTTTGAGTTGCTTAAGAAAAGTGTCACTTCGGCACCAATACTAATCATTGGCGATCCTAATAAGACTTTTGTGGTTAGGACCGATGCCAGTGATTATGCTATTGGAGCTGTTTTGATGCAGGATGGACATTCTGTGGCTTATGAAAGCAAGAAACTCAATCCTGCTCAGTCCAGGTATTGTACCTATGAGAAGGAACTGTTTGCAATTGTTCATTCCTTGAAAATTTGGCGACATTATTTGTATGGAGCCAGATTTGAAGTTTTGATGGATCATCAGACTCTTGGATATTTCTGTGATGCTATAGATTTAAAGGGGAGGCAAGCTAGATGGGTTGAGCTGATGCAAATCTTTGACTTTTCTATACGTTATTGTAAAGGAAGTCAAAATACTCTAGCGGATGCTCTGAGTCGGTTACCAGTTATTAATCAGTTGTGCTTTACTGTTATAGAACCGGAGTTGTTTCAGTCTCTTCAAGGACTATATGAGTCTGATCCTTTTTTTGGAAAGTATTGGCAACAAGTACTTTCGGGGTTCGATTCAGGGTTGCAAGATTCCTCGAATCAGGGAAAGACTGAAACGGATTTCCTAATTCGAAACAGGATTTTGTTTCGTAAAGGAAAGGTGTGTGTACCGGAGAATGACACTGTAAGGGCCCAAATCTTGCATGAGTGTCATGATAGTCCATGCGCAGGACATCCGGGTATACAAAGAACGCTTGACTTAGTTCGAAGGCAATTTTGGTGGCCTAAGATGAAAAGTTAGGTAGAGGCTATGTACTTAAATGTACTAAGTGCCAGTTAGATAAAGCTGAGAGGCTAAAAGCTAGTGGCCTATTACATCCTTTAGATATTCCTACCGGAAAGTGGGAAAGTATATCTATGGATTTTGTGGTCGGGCTTCCACGTACAGGGAAGGGCCACGATTCGGTTTGGGTCATTGTTGACAGACTTACGAAGTTTGCTCAATTTATCCCAACGAAAACTATTGTTAAAGCTTCAGAACTAACTCAACTGTTTGTTGAGAAGCTTTTTCGACTATACGGGTGCCTTGCGATATTGTCAGTGACCGTGACCCAAAATTCACTGGGAATTTTTGGCAAGCAGTATTTGAAAAGTTGGAAACAACTTTAAGTTTAAGTTCTACAGATCATCCGGAATCAGACGGTCAAACGGAAAGGACCAATCAGACGATGGAGGATATGCTTCGAGCATATGTGGGCCATCGGCAGTTTGATTGGGAACAGTACCTTCCACTGGTGGAATTTGCATATAACAGTGCAAAACATTCAACGACCAGATTCAGCCCTTTCATGCTTATGTATGGTTTTCAACCTCGATCACCAATTACTGTTGGCATGAAAAACCTATGGGTGCAGGCCGCAACTAATTTCCTTGCGGATATGCAAGAAATGTTATAGCTGGCTAAAGATAGCATAAGAAGTGCCCAGGACAGGGCAAGGCACTATGTTGATCTATCTCAGAAGCACAAGGTATTCATGGTCAACGACTGGGTGTTTTTGAGAGTCCCTAGTCACTCTAGGGGCTTGAAAACTATTAAGTGTGCAAAGTTGACACCTAGGTATTGCGGTCCTTTTAAGGTTATCCAAGTGATAAACAAGGTTGCATACAAACTAGAACTTCCAGCTAACGTTGGAATTCATCCTGTTTTCCACGTTAGTAAGTTGAAAACCTCGTTGGGGGTTGGGGATACCCTGGTCCCTGTGGAAGATCTAGTGGAACTTCTTCGTGATGAGTCCATGAGTGGACCACCTGAACCCGAGGCGATTGTTAATAGCCGGTAGAGAACTCTACGGAGTAGAGTGCTTCAGGAATTTTTAGTCAGGTGGAGGGGCAAATCAGAAGAGGAGAATACCTAGGAAAAGGAGGCTGATCTCCAAAAGAATTTTCCAAATTTTTCCCTACAAGGAAAAATTTAAGTTTAGGGGGAAGGAATATTACATACCTATGTAACTAGCAGTACTTCAGACCCCTAATAGTCCATTTAGTGTTGGGGGCTATATGGCAAGGTACCCTTAGGATTAAGGGTATGTGTCCTTGGATAAGGACAGACAAGTGACTATACCTTAGTTGAAGGTATGGGGTCATGTGACCCTTGGATAAGGGGTACCCTTACTATTAAGGATAGGTGCCTTAGATTAAGGTACTAGTGTCCTTGATTAAGGGCAGGTAGGTGTCTATGCCTTGGATGGAGGTATGGAACCTAGTGAGGTGTTAGAAAATCATTGGATGACTATTTTTCTAAACCTTGGGTCTCAACCTTGAACCATATCACTTTATTGGTCTAGGACCAAAGTATACTTGCACAACTTGGGCAATGGGACCTAGTAGGAGGGCGCCCTTCTAAAGTGTCCATTGAGTTCCCAACTCCCACAAGAAAGGCATTCAAAGAGTCATAGGTTATGGAAGGAGTCTGTTGACATTCCATAAGCCTATGGAGGCTCTTGGAGATTCTTTAACTTCCCTAGGCTTCTCTCTTTCTCATTGGTAGAGCATGGAACTCCATAATGCATTGGAGGGGTCCATGGGCCATCTATATGAGGGTAGTAGGGCGCCCATTGTGGAGGAGAGATCTCTCTTGTTTGCTTGGCTTATGCTCTAGTGTTGCTACTAGTGTGTAGAGTGCTTTCTTGTGGCAGTATGCTTGAGGTTTGGATCTTGCTTATGGTATGGGACATAAGTAGGGTTTGGATCTTGAGTATGCTATGGAGTGTTGTGGTATGCTTGTGATTTGTTTATGGTTAGCAAGGGGGTGCTAGATAGGTCTTGCTTGGAGCTTGGATCTAGCTATGGTTGGGTGGTGAATACTTGAGGCCAGCTTGTTATCTATCTTTGTGTTTAAAGAGTAGGGACACAGGTGGACGAGAGATCCTTGGAGGCTTGCAGATCCTTACTTGCAGGTGGAGGCATCCTAGCTTGGAGTTGGGAAGCATCTTGAAGCTTGCAGGTTGCTTGGAGGACATTTGGAGGCTCTACCTTGGATTTGGAGGACTTCTCACCTCTACTTGTAAAATGGTATGTTGTGCATATACTCCAGTATCTCTAAATGATTAGAATCTGATAGATTATGATTGACGAATCATAAATGTTTATGATTGACGGATCATAAATTGATACTTAAAGGTCATTAGATGATTATATGGAAATATGATGATTCTTAAGATGATGAGTAATTCTTGATCAATTGGTGGAGTTAAATTAAGAGTTGTTATTTGAACTCTAAATTTGTGTACAAACTTGAGATTGTTTGGATCTCACAGGCATTTTCAATAAGTGATTGTTTACTTATGAAAAATTTGCTTACCTTTACAGATTGTAGTCAAGGAATACTTGTGTACTGTTTTTCAGCCTAGAATCTCCGGTTAATTAGGAGCAATTAAGTCTATTAAGATTGAATGGTTGCTATTTTTTGGCATATGATGCTAGAGATAGAGCACTTATCTCAGGAGAGTATTTGGGGTACTCAAGACTGAGTTGAAGTCATTTTTATCTTGATGGATCTCCTAAGAGATTTTGGTGGGATGAGTTTTGTACCAAGAAGCATTTATGACAGGTCTACAAGTAATTGTGGATAGTCTTGGACTATAATTGTTTTGAATCTTTAACTTTTGAACATTGATTTCCAATATAAGGTGAGGACTCACCCCGTGATTCATGTAAATTGAAGTACATGAAGGTGATGTTATTAGATTGGAGAGAATCAAACCCAATAGGGAAATTTATCTTTTAGTGTACTTCTAAAAGGTCGATATAGTATTTTAGTGTAGAGATAGATAATTTGAGAATTATCCCATCTCTAAATACTTATCTGATACTGAAGTCAGACTAAAGATTGATATTCAGAGTAATCGTGAAAGTTAAATGATTGATTTGTTAGCTTTTAAACTTAATCTTCAAGTTTGGTCGACTGCTCATCCGGTGTATTATGTAAATTTAGTTTATATGATGATGACAGTTTGATGTGTTGAAGATTTTGCCCATTTGGAAGATTTATCGCTCAATGTACCTTTGGACCCTGAATGAGTACTCAGGATCAGAGGCAAACAATTGAGAAATTGTTCTATCTTTGTGTGCTTGCTTAGGTTGATTGGTCAAATTGAGGATAATGATTCATGGGAAGCGTTAAAAGCATACAATTTGGGTTTTCCCTAGTTACTCGTTTTGAGGACAGAACTGGTTTAAGGGGGGAAGAATATTATGTCCATGTCTTGTATAGGGAATCGAAATAATTCCTGATGTGGATAGCCAGTCACTCCAGGTGTATATGGTTATTAGTTATGCCTCGTCATTTCGGGCTTGGCCTGTAAAGTGATTAATAATCATATGAGGGCCTAGACCTATAATTGGACATAGGAGCACATGCATAGTGAATGACTGCTTTAATGCTAAAAACTATTGTTGAGTTTATGTTTCGGAATATCATAACCCGATATGGTTGTCCTTTGGAACTTGTAAGCGACAGAGAGACACCCTTTCTGAACGATACGATTCGTCTGCTTACAAAGCACTTCATGATCAAACATCGAAAGAAAACTGCATACAACCCAAAGGCCAATGGTTTGACTAAGGAGTTAATGACATATTGTGTAAAATCTTGAACAAGGTCACAACAATGCACACATCAGATTGGGATCAGAAGTTGCCATATGTTTTATGGGCGTATCGAAATGTTGAAAAAGTGACCATGAAACAGACACTTTTCTATCTGGTTTATGGCATGCACCCGATATTTTCTATTGAATTTGAATTATCGACTTACCGACTATAGATTGAATCTCGATCTGATGAAAACTCGAGTCTAAAGGAGAGATTTTTATCGATTGAAAAGCTAGAAGATAAACGAAATCAAGCTCTGATTGACACAACAAAAATTCAGTTGCAACAAAAGAGAAGCTTCGATGATTCAATAAAGAAAGTTGTTTTACAAGGAGACTTTGCTCTTTTGTACAACAATCGACATATCAAATTTTTAGGCAAGTTGCACACTCGTTGGGCACACTCGCTTGGATGGGTCCTTACAAGGTTATTGAAATTTTCAACAATGGATCCCTCCAACTAGATGATCTACTAGAAAATTTGCAACCGACAACAGTAAATGGCTCCCGTGTGAAGAAATACTACTTGTAAGTATTTTCATTTTTTTATTTATTTTTTGCTATTAATTATTTAATTAGTTTATTTTAAATTATTTACTTTAATTATTTAAGCTATTTATTTAATTATTTCAATTAATTTATTTTATTTATCCACCTATTGAACGAATGTTTGTTAATTTTTTTTTTAAATGTTCGTTCTTTAGTTTGTAAGATGTATTGATGGATTTTTTATACTTCCAACATTCAAGAATATAGAAGAATATTTTATAGCATCGAATAGTTGGAACTTGGATTCTATATTTATTCCTCTAATTTGACGTAGGATTTCTAGTTAATACATGACGACGAACGCTTTTTGTATAGACATATGTACTCATGGAACCTCGCGCGATCATTATTACTCGTTCTCCGTTCGTTTTGTTACTTACACCAATTTTCTTGTCATTTTCATTTTATCTCATCCACGCTTACTTCTTTGTTTTGATGCTTTCAAGCTCTCTTGCTTACTGCTACCATCGCAATCCATCACTCATACTTATGATCATACTATCAGCAATGGCGACTGGAATAGTGATACCTGCAAATGTTAATTGGAAAGTGAGAAGCAAGATGAATATCGTAGAATTTTAGGTGCTTGCGAATCAATATAGATTGGGATTCATGCTCCAGATTGATCCATCCACTGTATTGATTGAGGTAAGTAATGAGTTTGTTCAGGGCATCTTGGATGTTACGGACGTTGTAGTCCTTGTGCATGTTCGTAATGTTCAAATGAACATATTTGAAGCTACCTTTGCTGCTGCTCTCCAACTACATAACAATGACACAGTTCCTCTAGCCTTATCCAGAGAGGACATTGATGAAAGCAATTATTTTCATGGCAATTTTTTCATGCTGAACAAAGGGTACAAGATCTCCATGATCAACGATGTGTCTGCACAATTTTTGTAAATAATATTAACATATCCTTTTTGGAACAGATGCGGATGCGACCATTTCAGTCACAAATATTGGATATCTATTGGCAGCCACCAAGGGTCAGTAAATTAATTTTGGTAATAGCATTCAAGGCATTCCATTGCTCCATGAAGCATGGAAAATATGCGGCTTATGCAACGCATATCTCACACATTTGTCGTATTCCAACGTTTTAATGGCATGGGAGCTCACCCGGTTGGAAGGAAGAAGGTCGACACCTGCAGCTCCACTACATGTTGATCTCTCCAGCATGGTGATGATGACCAACAAACGGAAGCGGGGTCGAGTCAAGCTACACAGGACTTAGGGCCAAAAACTTCAGATGCTGATGCTACTACTGCCAACAGAACACAGGATGTGGAGATGTTGGATGACGATGCCTCTGATGCTGCAAATTTTTGGATTGAAACAGCTACCGTTGAAGCTACCCAGCTCCCTGTTCATGTTGTTGCTGTTTCTGATTCTACTTCTGCTTTTGTTGTCGAGCCACAATCTACCTAGGCCGACATATTACAACGAGATCAGACAGTAGAACCATAATCATCAGCTTGATTTACTACTTTATCTCCTACGGTTCAGCAAGCAATTATGTATATATGAAATGTAGATGCTGTGATCTAGGAATATGACATTAAGATTGTCAAAATACAGGGGCAGAATGAGGAATTGAAGAAAAAGATGACAAAATTATTGTCTCAGCTCAACATCGTCGAGCAGAACAAGAAATTTGAGACCACGTTGCGCAAGGCGCACGATTATTCATTGACTCTTCAGTCCAAATTGGACAAGAGCAAAAAAAAAATGATGCACAGAAGAACATTATTACATTTGATGCAGATCGAAAGGCTCTAAATAATAAGATAGATTTCTACTAGAAGAAGAGCGAGGAGCAACAACTCGACAACGAGAAGCTGACAAGAATAAATGCTGAGACAAGCATAGACATTTCTATAGGATTCCCTTCCGGGAGAGAGCTCTTTCAGCCTCTGTCAAAAAAAATAATAGGTTCGAAGAGGAGCTGATTGACCTTAAAGAATTGACTGAAGCCAGTTGTCCTGGTGTGGATGCACATGACGAGTACACACAAGCAATTAAAAATATCAAAGAACTTATGGCAAAGATGGCTACATTGCGAATTGACAGGAGACCTCGATAGTACTACGTTGCTCAACTACGTAGGTGTGGAGGCGCATGAAGAATTCAAAAACTCTATAGTTGAGAATGATAGGCTGAAGAGGGAGCTCGAGGCCTACAACGAGAAATGAAGGACACAATCTATGCAAAGGAGCTGGAAGTAGAGACAAATCCTACAGACACCTTGTGATCAAGGTGCTCACGAGCTTCAACTTCTTCTCGAATCTCGATTATTGCTTTTTTGAGAGTCATTTGTGGATCTTTGGCTAGTAGTATTCAAGTAGTCTAGAAGGATCTTGGTAAAGCTCGTAATAAGTAGGTGAGTTGCTTCTCTGTTGAGATTGCATTGTCTACTCCAGTGTTGTGTATTGAAAGGAACAAATCCTTCATCTTTCTGATAAAGGATGTGAGGTCTTTGCCATCCCATCGTAGGTTGGTCAGCTGGTCTTCGAGAATCATTATCTGGCTGCGAGATTTTGTTTGGAACCTGGTCAGTAAGTCTTGCTGCAACGTGGGTACGAATAGAATGTCGTCCAATCTTCAATTCTTGTCGTTCGTGTTGAGCCATAGTGAACCAGTGCCATTCACTTGGTGTCTTGATCCGTCTCCAAGAACTATGTATCTGAATGGATTTGTGCTGCGAAAGTCAGCCATTATTCATCCAGATGTAATGAAGTGAGAGGTTGCTCCCGAATCGAGGATGACCTCTTGTGTGTCAGATGTTGAGGTTGCACACATATCTGCACATAGGTAGGCTATCGCATTACCAAGTTCGTCATTTCTTCGCCCATTTTCAAGCTTTCGGGTTCTTCTACGTAAGATGAACTCTTGTGGTTCTCTTGTTTGCCTTGAGGTTGCTTGTTCCTCATATTCTAGTAGCAGTCCATAGTTGCATGACCTTTCATGTGGCAATGGATACATTCAATATTCGAGTTCAGCCAACATGTATCAACTGTGTGGTCTTCTCGCTTACATCTCATGCATGTTTTCTCAGGATTGAGATCAACAGATAGAGATAGTCGCCAAAGGCGCCAAAGGCAAATGGAAGAACAAAGGCAACCCAAGATAGCAAGACGGATCCAACAAATTCACACATGTGGGGAACCACAAGAAATGTGTGAATGATCTTTACCATGCCTTGTGATGGCACACAAATCACCTGCAGAGCAATCCTACAATCTACCAACAAATCTATGGCTAGAGCACAATCTAGAATGCTACAGATCAAAGATTAATTCTTCACAAAAAGAGAAAGTACACAAGCAAGATCATGTATGAAGAAGACACAAAATCTGAGTTAGAGAGAGAGAGAGAGCAATTACAAGCAAAATAGAATGAGATCCAAATTTGACATTATGACATTACCAATACTTGATTCTTCATTAAAAATGAGTGAGAATGATATGTACATATATAGGAGAGCGAAAATTTGTGGTACTCCTTGCATTCAATGCATATCCTACATCTATTTGAGTGCAAACTACCGTTTATCTTGACACCTAAATGCTTGCATGCACAGATTGCACCTAACTTCTACCTACTTTCTCCAAATGGCAATTTCTCAACTAGCCACGTACAAAACTACATGCATGTGTCCATTAGAGTGTTTGCATGCCTTGCATGTCACAATGGAAACTTAGGACATAATGCATTTATTATAGCTCGAGTTTCTACTAGGTCATATTTGATCAATTCCATGTGAAATTCTACATGCATGTCAAACTAGACATTGTCAACATCATTGCATGTCATACTAGACCAATGACACTTTATCATGTCATTGGAATTTGATCCACCTAACCCAAACTCGCCCTATTCTACAAGGATATGTGCTCAATTCACATACCTTTGATATGTACAAAGTATTTACATCGGTAGGACCCCCAAACATCAACAAACATAAGATAAAGATGTTTTACAATTTTTAACACTCCTCAAAATATATCTATCTGATGTTGGTGAAAATCCTTTGAGTGTGGATTCTTTGCTTTGCATTTGAAGTGAAGATGAACAAAGAATCCATCATAGCAGCACACTTATCAAATTCAGGATAAGATCTCCTTAGTAGAAATCTTTTCCAGATGCCTTTGAAAAATTTTCCACCAATTTGCCACTATGTTGATATGCCTCCTCCATGCCTGATGTAGATCCTGGGTTTGCAAAGTTCTTTTGCATGAAGAGGGCTGCATAAGAATATGAAAAATTTGAGGCTTCTATGCCTCAACATGATCACAAAGATCATATAGATCAAGATTATACCATGAGCAATATTCAAGATTAAGCACACTAGCTTTATTAGTTCAAACTCTATGAACTCTATCCAAAATGGATCTAATCTTGAAACCATACTCTAACTTGATCAAATTGAGGCTAAATACTTTCTTGAGGGTGTAAGTTTCCTTAGTGGATGCTTCACTTCACCTCACAAGAAGTTTACAACATGCCTCTTCAAATGAAGGAACATATTTTTCAATATGTTTGAGCTTGTTCTTATTCTTGCTCTTACTCAATTTAAGAGCATTCAAATGATGGTACAATGTCTTGCCTTCTAGATGTTTTGGAAACATAATCAAGTCGTCAATGACAAGAATTAACTCCAAACTAAAGACTTCATTCAAAACTAGAATAGTTTTACTTGAACTTTGAGATGAACAAATCTCAACTAAGCAAGATACAACATCAACCAAAGAAAGAGAACCATAGGTGAGTAGAATAGAATGAATACGACCTTCACTTATCCTTTCTTTTCCATGAAATAAGAACCAAAAAGGACTCGGCCTTGTACAATGATGAAGATGTAGGACAGGTAGATCATCATCAGTATCTCTGGGAGATGGGCGAGCTATTCAGGTATAGCTTATGGTGAGGTTTGTGTACATTCATTCGTTGAGTCCTTGGTAGAATCTTGTGCTTGGAGCATGGGGAATGGATGGGGATCAGCTTTCAGGACTTATTGGACAGGATGTCAAGGCAAAGCGGCTTGGACCATAGCTTTGTTTGGGAGATACATCAGGGATGAGGCTTGGAGAACTCATTGGTTCAATATGGTTGATCTTGGATGATGTATGAGGACATCTATGTGATATGCTTGGACGTGAGAGCATCTTGATACAGGTGCAGGCCATGGTTGAGGACCCGATTTGGTGACCAGTGGTGTAGCAGCGGATCTATAGGTAGCACAGGTGTTGGTACAACAGGATACCACTTATGGACAGACATTGGTCATGTATTTGATGCTTTATCATTCGTGTTGGTTTGCTTTATCATTCGTGTTGGTTTGCATGAGTGGGCTTGCATGTTGCCTTGTCACGGGAGTCTAGATCTGAGTCGCAGTTTTATGTGGTTGTGCATTTGCTACAATAAAACAAAGTAGTCATTTTATGCTCTTTGACTTGTCATTATGTCTACTAGTTGTTTATCCAGTGAGGGTATAGTCTTATGGTGGCAGTAAGATTTCCTCAGGTTGAGCCTTAGTCGCTCATTTATGTCAGCTTTGTAGGTTTGTGCTTGTAAGTGTCTGATAGGATGTCAGCCTAGCTAGATGGAGGATGTAAGTGTCATGGTGGCAGTGGGATTTCCTCAGTTTGAGCCATGTCGCTCATGTGGTCCACTTGTGTTCAAGTCGGATTGGGGACGAGTCAGTTCGTCGAGAGTATGGTAGACTCTCTATATGAGCATTGTGGTTGCATGATACTTTGTGAGTCAAACCTGGTGGTTTGTTGGTGTGCTTTAGTGTGAGTCAAGTACAGAGTAGCAGGATATGCATAACATCTTTTGGACACTCTAGACATTGTTACAAATTATTGTTTTTCACTCTTATCACATTTGAGCTTAAGGGAGAGAGTTAGAAATCAGCTTGTGATCTGATTCTTTAGTATAAGCTCTAAATGTGATGATAATTATTATACAGTTTATTTGGTTTACTGTATATGGTTGTGATCGGGACGTGACCTGTTAGGATATATTGATCGGGCATTGATCCCATAGACGGCTACTTGGGTTAGCCGAGTAGCCACACGTAGGAAGAAATTAGCCTGTACAGTGATTTTGAGTTCATTATGCTATACTCAGGGGCATGTCCTGGGTTTGTCAGTATATGTGGCCATATTGGGCCTAACCCTAGTTTGGCAGGTGGTAGGCCAGTTTAGTGACACCTGTTGAGCCCATGCAGTTTGGGGCTTTGCTATCTGTACAGTGTTTTCTTCATAATAGACTTAACTTTTGTTGTGCCATCTTTGAGAGTTTGTGAGGAGTGGCTATGGTGATTGTGTGATGTGATCTGCATACCGCACTAGATCCTAACAGAATTTCAACTCAAGATACATCATTAAATGGTAAAACGAAAAAACTAGGCATCATGAGAGATACCTCTCCACAACTTGCATGCAAATCGTCAATGATAAAATTGGCTTGATCTTCTTGAGTCTTCTTCTTGAAGATAGAAGAATGAGTTGAATCATCTTCTACTCCTCCTTTGTCTTTGTCCTTTGATTTGTTCTTGGTGAAGGCTTGAGAAAATTTGTTCTTGCTCCTCCCTCTTGACTTGATCTTGGCAAAGTGAGCTTTGCCACAGCCACCATCCTTTCTTGAAAGTGTGTTGATCTTCATCAGCTTGTTCTTTTGCCTGCATTCTTCAGCAATAAGAATATCATGTAGAGCCTCCATAGATGGTAGCTCCTCCTTGATAGCATAAGTTTGTACAACATCTGCATACTCTTCACTAAGTCCATTAAGGACTACTTGAACAAGTTGACTATTCTCTAGAGTATCTCCTATGCATGCTATCTCTTTGTGAAGATCTTCTCTCATTACAAAACTTGAAGCACTTTCATCAACTCTTTGGAAACTAGAAAAGATTCAATTTCTAAGAGTAAAAAGTCTTGATGTGATCTTTGCTTCAAAAATTTTCTTAACGATTTCCCAAGTCTGCTTGGTTGAGATACATGAATTTATTTCTCTCAACATCTCATCAGAGATGTTCAATTTATGATATGAAGAGAAATTTTTGCTCTCTTCTTGAATCTCTGAGCTCGTTGAAACCATTATGTATGCGGTTATTGTCCGAGGTAGTTTCTGCCTGTGGGCAGTTCGTTTGTATTTCTGCAGATACAAAGACCTGTTGGTCATTTTTGTGTATTTTTGCAGACACGAACTCGAAAGCTATAAAAGCTTTGTGCCTAGAAACATTAAGTTTCTTTATGTTCTTCATGTACTAGTTTCATCTTGATATATAATTTGATGCAAGAAATAGTAAAGCATCCAACATGGATACTATTTTCTATATCAATTATGAATGTTTCTATTTTGATAATTACATGATCATTGAGAGGAGATATATTCTTAGAATGGAGATTATTCTTAAGTTGGAACAAAGTAGTGTGGTTAAAATAGCAAGTAGAGTTGAAGAGAGAGTGTGAAAATTGTCAGCTATCTACTAGACTATTATTGGCAATTTGGAGGCCAAAGGTAGAAGTACACTTAGGAAAACATCTCTTTATGTTAATAAGACCTAAAAATAGTAATTTTACTATTTTTGAGAAGTACTTGATGGTTCAAGGTCTGATTTGGACCAAATGACTTTGCATTTAGAAATACATTGAATCTAGACTGGTTAACTAGGTTTTTGGTAAGTACTTGGAAATTACCGATTAGAGAAATAAGTGGCATATTTTCAAATGACATTTTGTTCCTATATATAGTAGGAACAACATGGAGAAAAAAATCAAATGACATTTTGTTTGGAGAACCTTCTTCTTCTATTCTATTGTCTTCTTTTATCTCTTTTCTCTTGATATTGGTGATTCTATTGTGTAGAATGCATCTAAAGTTGTGTAGCTTGTATCCACACGTGTGAAGGACTGTTGTACCATTGTTGTAGTATGGATCAGACAATAGGCAATTGGATCTTAGTATTCAATGTTTTTTATTCATGATTGAATCTAAACTAGCATGCTAGAATGGAGATTTCTACATTCTTGATGTTGTGTGATGTGCACTCAAGTAAGCCAAAGATCATAGATCTATATGTGTCATCATTAAATCTGATTTTTTCACATTCCATAGTTGAAATAATGTACTTTGATAATGTTTTTGTTTTTTAGATTGTATAGTTGAATTGTAGAAGCAAGAGTATGTGACATGCCATCTATAGGTATCTTATATAATGTGTTGTATCTGAAGCATCACAACAAATACAATTTTATTCATGGAAAAATATTTCTTAAGAAGCTTGATAGTGGACTTAAACAGATGCCATGTTTTGAAGATGTCGACGAGATTTAATGTTGTGCATCCAAAGGGAGGGTTGGTAATTTTTGGTTGTGCTAGGGTAAACTTGCTGACACTCATTCTTATCCTTACAGTTGAGGCTCTTTACTATAGCCTCTTGCACCTTCTTAAAAAACTTGTGTTTGAAAAAATAATGATATTAGATTCAAGCTTTTTGAAAATAAAGTAAAAATAGAAATCCAAATTTAAAAATTAGAATCACCTTTGAAATTCCTTTCCCATTTCTACAAGACTGAGTTGTACATCATTGACTCTTGACATGACACTCACAACAATGTCCTAGGAGGGAATTCCTTATTTTTCCACTCGGATACTCCCATATCTTGAGAGATGGGAACAAGTGCTAATAAAGTGGATTTCTTTTTTGATGAAAATGACCCTTTTGGAATATGTCCATTTATTTCAAACTTATCTCATTTGTTAAATATCTTGTCAACAAAATTTCAAATGTGAGAAAAAAATTATGTGTAAGTTAGAAAAATGACACTTTAATTCAAAAAAGATAAAATAATAAAAAATAGAACTTGAAATTACTTGTCCCTTTCAAAAGACTAGCTGAAAGAAATTGTCATATTTGGTTAGAGAAGAAGCTGGATTCTTCTCATCAAAAGGAAGCCGGGTCTCTTGAGACAATTTAATTGTATATTCATTTTGTCTCCTGGCAAGAAGCTTGGCCTCCTCAACAGTCAACCCAACAAACACAATAGCACTAAGCCTAAATGACTATAGATGGGGATACTCAATGAAGAGTCCTTTTCTAGCTTTCAAGCTATGAATTCCACCCAAAGAAAAAATTGTAGGAATTTATACATTGGATATCAAAGTCTGCTACTGTTAGATAATCTGCAAAGTCAAAATCTAGATCCATCCGATTAGGGAGGCACGTAAAGGATACAACAAGGAGGAGCTACATGCTTTGCTACTTTTATTATGATTATACAAGATTTTTTTTTTTTGTATCTCTTATCTTCCAAATCTATGGTGTTTGATGTCTTCCTTAAATTCAAAGCTTTAGTAGAAAAGCAATTCTCTTGTAATCTAAAAGCTTTGAGATGTGATGGGGTGGTGGAGAGTATCTCTCCAATAAATTTAATGATTATTGTGAGCAAGAGGGAGTGAGGAGAGAGTTTACTTGTGCTTATTCCCCCCAACAAAATGGGGTGGCTGAAATAAAAAATATAACTCTTGAATGTGCAAAAGCTCTTAGAATAGAGGCATCTCTTCCAAAATATTTTTGGGGAGAAGCAATTTCTTGTGCAAATTATCTTTGTAATAGACTTCCAAATCTTGCTCTAGGAGGAAAATCACCATATGAGATATTGTATAAGGAAATTCCTAAGGTCACCTTAGGATCTTTGGTTGTGTGTTCTTTGTTCATGTACCTTTAGAGACTAGAAAAAAGGATTATCCTAGTTCTATCAAATGAGTATTGATTGGATATTCATCAACAAAGAAAGCATATCAAATTTTTATTCCCTCTACTAGCAAGATTGTTATAAATAGAGATGTGATCTTCCTAGAGATTTAACCACCACTTATAGGCCATAGGCCCTAAGGAAAGACTGGCCTCAATAGCTTGCAAATGGTCAGGGGTCTGTTTAAGAGCATGAATGTTCTTCCATTTGCTGAGGAAGGTTTGTAGAATATCTGCATTTCTATCCTTCTCTTCTCCATTAAAAGTAGGAGGCTTTAAATATTTAAAAACACTGGGGTGAGACCGTAAAGTCTCACCCGAAACTTATGGAAGTGGAGAAGGGGACAACTGAGAAGTGGAGGGAAGGCTTCCTTTTGCGAAACTCAAAATCAAGCTCTTGAGTTCAACGAACGAGTCATCCACACTGGACTTGAAATTGGCTAATGCCAACTTCAGTCCATCCACTTCTGTTACCAACTGGAGAAATTGCTCCTTGGTAACCAGTTCGTCGAGTTCTTCGGCGAACTATTCCTGTTCTTCCAATTCCATGAGTTCCTTCCTTTTATTGTAAGCCAAGGCTTCTGTTTCAAGTTTGTTGAAGCCTCTCTCCGGGGGTTGCTCAGGTCCCTGAGGAGTGGTCATCTTCGGAACTGAAAGAGAGGTACCTTAACTTCTGAAGAAAAAGAAAGTCTAAAAGACTAATTTATAACTGTACAAGGGAAAGGAAAGATGACTTAGCTGTTTCTGAGGACTGCACTTCCAAATAAATTACGAAGAGGAACCCTCTCAGCTCTTTTCTCCAAGATTTCAGACCTGCTGTCCCGGAAAATCCCAGTTTGAAGCTCCAAAATGGTGCCAAATTTTTCGGTGCTTGAGTTGAGTAGCTGACTGATCCAATTTCAGATGTGGGGCTCCAACAAACTGAGTAAAATCCAGAAAAAAAACAAAGAAAAATTCGGAAATTTGATATCCCTGCCCTCGCTAACTGGACAACAACCTATCTGGCCAAATTTCTAAAATTTAAGGCCCAAAACTCGTTTGAATTTCTGATCTGACTTCAGGTAGTAGGTCGCTGGTCTGTGGCAATCTTGTTCGAAGTTCAAACTATTGAGAAATTCCCAAAAACAGTGATGAAAAACCACTTTTTCACCTCCCTATCCAGCGTTGGCGCTGTTGGGAAATCTCAGATTAAACTCCACTCAAATCTATTGAAATCCCTCTTTGAAATCAGAGATAGATCCATGTATGTTCAGCGATGGATCTACTGACTAAATCCTACTCTATTTCCGCTGAGAAATCTGTAGAGAACCCTTTGAAATCTATGAAAAACAATTGTCTATCCAACGAGTTACCTCTACAAAGAATCTAACTCCTTACTATTGTGATTTCTCAGTGAAAATCAGCAGTTTGAAGGCTGCACCTACAGCGATTCTCCTCCTCTAATCTATTCTGAGAAACTCAAAGATCTTTCCTATCTTCTGATAGCTTTCTCTACTGCTGCTCCTGAACTTTCTAGGATGGAGATGGCTCTGATACCAGTGTAATAGATCCTAACACCACAGTAGGGAAAACACTAACTGATCCACCCAACTTTGCCTACTCCCTTATATAGAGTAGGCCCCTCCTAGCCCAGTGTGAGGACTGGTAGCATGCAACTGCCAAGTGTTGGCCATGTGGCCGACTGCACGTCGGGACCCAACCGAGAGCCCTATCCTGCTGATAGGGTCCCTAGGCTGTGTTAGGCCTGCCACGACTATGGACCGTGCTGGGGCACACTACTCACACTGTCTTGCCCTGTTGGTCGTGTATGCTGGACACGACCCTGACTGTGGTATCTGACCTATTTGTGTTCTCTAGGGTTCGGCACTAGTTACGAGCTCGTAACAGTCTACCTCTAATTATCAATGATGTTTCGCTTTGATGCTGTTATGCTATTAGGCTTGTTACTTGCTTCTGCTAAATACTCGGATGGTATTCAATATATACATAATTTTACAAGTGTGCAGATGAAGAAAGTACAAAAGTGGATGTGCTGTTTGTGGGAGATCGTGGGTGGCTGCTGTCATTGTCAAATCTGATTGCACAGTGCATGGGATGAGCATGAGAAGGCCGCGACATCAGCCTTCGCTGGAATGAACGTTGATGAAAATGCAAAAAATGTGACATTCTAACAAATGCCTTAAAATTCGATTCTTTGGGTACCTTTGCTTTTCCATTAGGGCACCTTTTTCTTGGACTTGTGCGGCCACATCCGTCACAGATTTGAAGAATGTAGTCTTGAAGGTCGTGCTTCTGTAGCTTTAGGATCTCGTCCTTCTTTGCCTACTCGTGCTATTGCGCTATCTGCAGGTCCTGCTGGAGTTGAGCAAGCTCCGCTCCCAACTTGGTGTTGCAAGCAGCGAGCTCTACCACTCGGTCGTCCAGTGTAGATATGGCGGCTACGAATTCAAAGGAATGGTGCATCCTCGAATTGAGACATGCATCAAGATAGACAAGGTGTATTGTGGGGGCAACCAGTTCTTACATTTTATCACACAAACTTTCACAACCATAAGCATGAGGACCCAAAGACAACTGCAATTTGAGGTGGTGGCCTCAAATTAATGTCATGTCATTAATTGAACAAAAAAATAGCCATAATCAACAAAAACCCATTTGGATGACCCAAAGCTTGAATATTTTTGTGTAAAACTTCCACGTGAACCCTCCTTTCTATTCAATTGTAGCTAACATTAAATAGAAAGGAGGGTTTAGGGTTTAGGGTTTCCTCTTGATGAACTTCTGTGCATCTACATCTCCCTCTTAAAGTGCAATATCTAATAATTAATATGTATGGAATATCCACGTGTGAGTCTTCCTTGCATATAAACATTTCAAGATTTGTTGTAGTGTTAGGTCAGAGCTCCTTGGATTTTCCGACACATTTGTAATACCACATGAAAGCTCCACACAAAACAAAAATGACAAAAAATGGGCTAGTATGGGATGCATGTAGGTAAATGCATGCTGTTTCTAGTACTAATATAAACTCATATGCAAGAATATGTAACACAAATTTGTGTTATGCTTTATGAACATTGGCAACATGCCCTTTTTACTTCATAGCCCATGGGCTTTTGTGCAAATATATGTAAAGAAATGTATTATGTCAAAAAATTGATGAAGTGTGTGAAAGAGAAGTGCAAAATTTCCACCTAGTGCATCACCACTTACATCTTTGGCTACATTTGTGAGATGCAAGATCGAGTGACTCCGCCCACATCTTTAATTTAAGACACATCTTTAATTTAAGAATGTGTATGTGCTTGCTTGTGAGAGAAAAAGATTCTTCTTTAAAAAGCATCAACATCCATCAAAATGTGCTATCTTTCTTCTCAAATTTTAATTTCTCTCTTTCACTTAAAAAGGAAAGGGCAAAAGGAAAAACACTTTTGTACTTTGTAAGAGTATTTGATGCCATTTTTTTTGTTTGTGGGCTCCTCCAACAACAGCAACAAAGAAGGGATCCATCCTAGAAACTGGCCCTCCAAAATAAAGGCTTCCCCTTGGCCATGGCCCACCCTGATCAATAATTATTATTATAATATATGAAACACTAGAAATTGTACGGTCTCTTGAGCTGTGGCATCCAGTCTAATAGCCACGTGTAAGTGCTACTGTACTGCTCTTGAAGGAGTAGGTGGTGATACTGCTGTCATATGCAAAAAGTTAGCCCTAACCTAACCCTACTATACTAGGGCTCTTTATTTGTGTACCTTAGAGCTAAAGGGAATGTAAACCCAAACCCTAGGGGCTGCAAGACGGTTGTTGTCACTTGAGCAACGTCCGCTTTAAAAATAGTTCCAGGTATCCTTCACTATAAGGTCTTGGTGTGCCCTAACCCTAACTATCTAGAATTCCAGCGTTATAACTTGGTAGTTAAGAAAGAGTTGTGTGTTTTTGTGCTTTTTCTCTCCACTTAGCGCATTGATGCATTCACACACGTGATGTAGAGAACGTGCTAGCTATACACAAATCAGAATCTAATCTTGAATGCTCTCTCTCTCTCTCTCTCTCTTCTTATTATAGCATCTAAGTTAGTTAGTTGCTATGATCAGCTTGTGGGTGCATCGTGAAGCACATGAGACGAGTCTGGGCAGCTGCATCCATTGTGCTGACAGGGGGATGAGCAATTGCAGCTCCTGCTACAGGGGAGGTAGGGGTTGTTGCTGCCGCAGCTGAAGGCATGGAAGCTGAGGTCCGATTCTGGAGCAGGCAGAGGGTGTGGGTCGGTTGGGGCCAGCTAATTTGGTTGCTTATTTTCTTGTGGGCTGCTTGCTGCTCAGGTGCAGGTATGCAAGAGTTGTTTTAGATTTTGATTGTCAGATGAGAATGCTTGCTATCTTTTAAATATGAATGTCAATTGGAAGGTGACAAAGAAAATATCTAAAAATTCTTTCGTTTTACATTCAGATGATGATCTCTTGCTCTTTCAATGGAACATTTGTAGCTTTAATTGTGTAGTCTTTCTTAAGCTTCAATGTGCAAGTGGTCATTCTTCTATTTTGTGTAATCGAGTATCTTTGGTATCAATATGAAGGTGACAAAGAAAATGCCTACTTTCAGATGATGATCCGGTGCTTATGAATGGAAATTTTCTACCTTTAATAACTGTGCATTTTTTCTTCAACTTCAATGTGCAAGTGGGTTCAATCTCCTTTGTTTTCTGCAATTGCTTCTTTGGTAACAATATGAAGGTGACAAAAGAAAATTCTTTGTCATTTCAGACGACGATTCGTTGCTTTTGAATGAGAACACTTGTAGATTCTTACGTTCCTTCTTTCTTAAGACGACATATGTAAGTGGATTCATCCTTTTGTCGGTAGTTGTTTCTTTGATATCAGAATGGGGGTAACAAATTTTTTTTCTAAATATTCCTTGTCCTTTTAGATGATGATGATCCATTGCTCTTGAATGATAAAATTTGGAGATTTTACCTTTCTTTCTTTCTTCGGCTTCAATAGTGATGTGGATTCATTGTCTGGTTTTAGATGTTTGAGAAAATATATTCCAAAGTAAGTCTCTCAACTACCTTGACGGGAATATATACATTATTATAACAAGGATTTAAAAGAGAGATTTGGTGTTTTTAATTCTATCCTAGCTTTGGCGTCTAAGAATTGTTTTCAAATGCTAGTCCATTTTTTATGCCAATATGGATTATTCCTTTGAAATTGCAGGCTATTCCCAACCAAGAAGATTACATTTTTGTGAAGTTGTAATAAAGTTCTGATCTTAGCTGCTTCTTTCCATAATCACTATAGGATCTACAGTCTACTCTTTATATTATGTCTACAATTGTAAGATTAATATGCTTTAAGTCACATAATGTCTTCAATTGGAGAAATAATATGCTGCAGGGTACAGAATACACTTCCTTAAATAATTCTGGGAAGCCTGATTCATGGTTGCTTTCAAGAATTCCATTGCCTCAGCCATCTTATCGGTCCTTGGTCGAACAGACCCGGATTTTTTTTCCTCAGGGACACAATTTTCATAGGGAAAATCTTTTCTTGATACAAAATTCCTGCTAATCAAGCATATGGTGGGTTTTACTCATTGCCTCGTTTCCAAATATCTGCAGGAGCAACATATGTGGGTGTGTGCTACGGGCGAGACGCTTATAATCTGCCATCTCCACAAAAAGTGGTACAGCTACTACAAGCTCAGGCAATCCCTAGGGTAAGGCTCTTTGATGCAGATCCTGCAGTTCTGGGAGCGTTGGCAAACACGCAGATTGAGGTTGTGGTGGGAGTGACAAATCTAGAAATTGCAGACATAGCACAATCTGAAGCTGTGGGCTATGCATGGGTAAACAAGAATATTGTACCATATGTGCCTGCTACTAGCATCACTGCAATTGCTGTGGGGTCAGAAGTGATTACAAGCCCTCTTAACCTTTCTTTGCTTCTCGTTCAGGCAATGAGAAACCTGAATGCTGGGCTGATTAATGCAGGACTGGACAAGCACATCAAAGTTTCCACTCCTCATGCAATGGGTGTTGTGGAAAGATCATTCCCCCCTTCTGCAGCAACCTTTGACACTAATTTTGTTTCTATATTGGAACCCATGTTGGAATTTCTGTCCCAAACACAGTCCTTCTTCATGGTTAATGTATACCCTTTCTACACTTACAGGAATGAAAACCCAAATGTACTCTTGGACTATGCACTATTTCAGCCAAGGGGGGGATTGGTTGATTCTAAATCTGGTCTCATCTATTTCAATCTTTTTGATGCCCAAGTAGATGCAGTGTTCTATGCCATGCAAGCTCTTGGATACTATAACTTAAATGTTGTTGTGACTGAGACGGGTTGGCCATCCATGGGGGAGGCTCTAGAAGTAGACGTTGTCAATTTCAAGAATGCAGCCACTTACAATAATAACTTGATCTCGCATATCTTGAACAAAACAGGAACACCTATGAAACCTGGCATAGCTATAGACACATACATTTTTGAGCTATTCAATGAAGACCTGCGCCCCGGACCGACATCAGTGCGCAATTGGGGACTGTTTAGACCAGATGGAACAAAAATGTATGACTTTAGCTTTGGTCAACCAGGAATTGGTGTTTATGGGGGAATAAGTCCACCTGGGAATGGAAGAGGCATACCCATAATCAACCGAACCTTTTGCATCGCCACACCGGGGGCAATCTTTACCCACCTGCAGATATCGCTAGATTGGGTTTGTGGACCGGGCCATGCAGATTGTGATGCTATTCAACCTGGCAAGCGCTGCTATCTGCCAGACACGGTCACTTCACACGCCTCGTATGCTTTCAATAATTACTATCAAAGTTATGGCATGGACCCTAATTTCTGTAACTTCTCAGGTGTTTCAAGTATCACCAGCATTGACCCAAGTGAGTATCAACAGCTTTATTTTGCATTCTCATATCTCGCTTAATGTCACTATAAATTAACCAACCCAATAGTTGCCACTGATGATAAATTCAAATTGCCACTATTGTATAATTTGAAAGTGGCACATGAAGTCAGTAAAATGGTTTCTTTCTAGAAACTAAAATATTAGTTGCACAAATTTTCTCCTTTTTGCCTAGAGCACTTCATAGTATGGAGCTATGCTAACCTTAACTAGGGCTCACTTGGTTAGCTTGGCATCCAAAGTTTCTTTGGTCCCAGATTCAAGCCCCCCTTGGAAACCAAGATGCATAGTATGGAGCTATGAGACTATCCATTGGATAGTCTACTATACCTCCCTAATTTGCCAAGCAGTATACTCGTAGTTGCAAAGCATTGTACTCATAGTTGCCAAGCTCCCACTCCACGGGAACAACAAAATGCCATTCCCAAACAAGGAAACAAGTGGGAGCATGTGGGAATGTTCTAATGTATGGGAAACACCTTCTCACCATTTCCCTCATGCTCCTTATGCACAGGCTCAAGCTTATTCATGATTGTGATGAATTAGCATTCCCCCATTCCTTGCTGCCTTGGAACATCCTCATTTCCAAGGATCCAAATGTTTCCTTGTTCTTGTTCTTGTTCATGTTCCCCGTTCCTGGCAAGTATGATTGGACTAATTGACATTGATTGAAAAGTGCCAATTTAAGGTCCACACTTATGTGTGGTGGAGTAGTCATATAGCCATACGGGTTGTCAAAATAAGAAATTCTATGTTATAAAACCAACCCATAACATCTTGAGGTTTATATCAGCTTTGTTGCTACTTATTCTCCTTCATACATCAAGTGTTGATTGGACCTTTCTTGTATTGCAGGTTACGCTCAATGCATATACGAAGGAAGGTACGAAGTTGTATCATAGACCAAGCACTTTATTATTATTATAATGTATCAATTGAAGACCAATTCTAACTTGCAACTAAACGATCGAATGAGTATTGTAACAACATACTTCATAATTTGCTGTGAGTATTGTAACAACATACTTCATAATGTGCTTGATGGTTCAACCGAGTGGGACAAGCTTATTGCTATGACAATTAAATTTCAAAAGACAAATTGAGAATACATTTCTAGTGATGTGACAATACTTGAAGCTTCTATTACCGATTTGTGGATGACTTCCTATTTTGAAAAAAAAAACAAAATTCAAATTTTGTGTTTAGAGCAACAACTTGATTTTTTCTTGTGTATTAGCTACTAAGATCTTTCTCAATTTAGCCTTGTTTAACTAGACTAAAAGCTGTGGCCGTTGGCCTAGTGAGACATTGTCCAATGATAGACTTGCCACCTCTACCACAAATTTTTTGACAATCTTTTGGTGGCAAGCTTCGCTAAGTGTAGATTGGAAGTATAAATTGAAAGCGTGTAGTTGTTGACGAGCCATGACCCTTTTTTTTTTCACATCTACAAGTCTTCCATATTCCAAAACCATTTTTGTGAAGAAAAATGGACTAGCTTTGTTGTTACGTCTCACAATGATCTTGTGCATTTATTTATCTACATTTTACAATTGTCTTTCATGTTAGTCGTTCATTCATTTGTTTATTTGTTTATTGATTGATGTACTTGGAGATGTTATTGATTTAACTTTGACTTATTGCAGTTATTCGAGCAGTGGAAGGTTATCATATGAAAAAGTGCTATGGGCTCTACAACTGCTGGTATTTATTATGCCAATGCATGCCTTACAATAGTATTTAATGATTACATTAGGTGATTCAAAATTCTTTCTCTTTTGGCTCTTTTTAAAGGTATTCAATTTTAAGCACTAACTTCAAATAGAAAGATAAATTGAATTATGGTCAATTAATCATCAACAATAGTGTGGATGGCAATGAACAAGTTTGGTGTGGTTAGCTACATGGATCTACATACCTTATGTGGGTTGATTTCCAAAGCTTTCTTGAAGTCAATCTTTGGAGGATGTACTTGATTTTCTCTAAACCTATTGGCTTGTGTCCTTAAACATGGATGGTGCCCAATGAATTATTTGAAAAGAAACAAACTTTCTTTGTTGAGGATTTTCATTTTGCAAGGTGCTTTTTGTTGACTAGCATAATGAGTTGTAGCAAATTGGATTGATCAAGTTGGAGTCCTTTGAATGGTCACATGGTGCAAATACTATCGACTTTTTTTAACCAAGTTGTTAGTTGATATTCTTAATATGAAACGACTATTGTTGATGAATTCGTGGAAGCAAGTTGAACTAGTGATGCTCAAATATTGTTTTTAGAGACTCGAATTTGCTTTTAGCATGCGACTAGAAAGAATGGATAGATTCATACATGTTCATAACTTGAAATATGTATCTACCAACCATAAAAGATCTGTATAATCAATTACAATCTAAAATGCAACTTTTGAATGTTTATACTAGTTGTGCATCCTAGAATAAAAGTTCTATTTGTAATTTTGCTTACAATGTACAAGATATGGCAACCAATAAGCTACTTTCAAAATGACTGATTTTGTATAACCTTGTCCATACTTGGTATACTATGTACAAAGCTTGACATACAAAATATAAATTTATAGACCTTTTGGAATTATTGTAAGATGCATCCTAGTGATGTACATCTATAATATGTCAGCAGGAGCAAGATTTTGATGTTTTTCATGTTCTTTTTTTTCTTTTTAGAGGTTTGATAGATATATCAACAATTTGGTCTTCCAACTTTGCAAAAGACAAGATTCATGACATGTTCTTGAATCTTTTCACAAAAAAATGGAGTATTGTTACATGCTTTGTTGATGTAGTGCTTGCTTATTGTGATTGTCGAGCATGATTATAGTGGCACTTTCATTGAACATCTCAAGTTTATAGTCAAACATCTCAATCATATGGCTACATTTTAACATGCCATTGTGCCTAACCCAAAAGTGTACCTAATAGTACATCTCCAATCATCTATGATATTTGTCCACTCTAAATCTATATGAGCAACCAGTAATGGTACATCTTACTATTTCTATATTTGAGGATGTGTTCAATGGTTTCCTAGTGAGTCCCTTGTGATTCTAGCTTGAAGTAGATCAATGCTCCTACAACAATGTTAGGATGAGTATGAAACAAGTAGTTTAAGACTCCTCGAAGTAGTTGTCTATAAAGAAAAGAATCCACTACTTGTAAGTCATAGTTCTAGCCATTGGTAAAGAAATGAATCCACTTTTTTTGAATTGTAAGAACTTAATATTTTTGTTGGCATCAATTGGAGCACTCAAAGGCTTGTGTTCCTACATGGTAAAGTTTAGCATACTTACAATGAGTCAATAATATGATATAATTTATTTATGTTTATGCCCAAAGAGATGAATCAATTCAAGATTGACACCTTAAGAACATTGTTCAAATCTATTTTTATTTCGTCCATTGATGATGTGTTCATCATCAACATACCAAAAATAACCACAAAATTTCTACCATAGCTGAGAATGTTAAGGTTAGGATTTATTTCACTCTTTACAAATATTTTCAGGATTTATTTCACTCTTTACAAATATTTTCGTAAGAGAATGTTCGTCGTACAAGAAGGCAAATTCCTAGGTGCTTGCCTTACACCATAATAGATAGTTTTTTTGAGTTTGCACGCTAAGTTGTCTATAGTTTTTTGTGTAAGTCCTTCTAGCACTTTTTTGTTTTTTTTGAGAAGCATAGTCAAGAGTGATGAATTGACATCCATGTATCAAATGTTAAAAATACAAAAAGTCATATGTGTTGAGATTAGAGGTGTTACTAATTTAATTTGTTACCATCTATGTGTAAGCTAGTGATAGGGCCATTTTTGGCTTAGGAGGCAAAATAGTCAAGTACACATGTATTTCCACGATTAGGCCAAGATGTAGCTCGAGCTAGTTAGGCTCACTACAAGTGTCAAGATTAGATTTGATGAGTGACCAATTCCAAAGTGTTGGCATGAGGTCAAGGGTCCAATCAAAAGAGAGATTGTCATGTATATGGTCCAATCAAATTAGAAGAGTCTTAAGTCACTCATCCAATCACATGGAGAGGATTAGAAAAAAACCAATCATATTTGAGTACTCTCCTCCACGAGTTCCTATTAGAGGGTTTGATACTTTCATTATGTAATTGAGATTTTGAGAGGTAAGTGAAATTTTGAGTTTCTAGCCTATCTTGTCTTCTCTCTCTACTCGAGTGCTAATTGTTGGTTTCTCTCTCTAACCGAGAGCAAGGTGTTTTTGTACTTAGTTTTTTCAAGCACTTACTTCCACATGCGTGAGAGTACTTGTATGATGGTTTTATGCATGTAGATTAGAGCACTTGCCATAGATTTGGGTGTTTGATCTTGATTATCAATCTACACTTGATCTAGGTTCAATTTCAAAGTCTTAGGAGATCAAATCACACTTTGTGGCATCCCCACACGAGTGAAAATTTCTCATGGTATCAGAGCTATCCTAAGATTCACATGTATCCATCATGTTTTGCTTGATTTATGCCTTGAAATCAACTTTGAGAGAGACTAGTTGCATTTTCCCATCTATCTTAGAGATTTTTGGATAAAAAAGGGTCAATAGGACATTGGAGATGGCAAAGTTCTATTTGTCAAAGACAAGCACAAAGGGAGGAGCAAGAATCAACACCAACATTTCTCTAAAGACAAAGCTAAAGACAAGGACAAAGATGGAGAGGAGGATGATTCTTCTCATACTTCTACCTCAAAGATGAAGAAGAAGAAGGTTAAGTGCTTCTTTTGTGGCAAGAAATGTGTTACTAATTGTTTCAAGAAGAAGAACTAATTCAAACAAGCTTCTCATCTTCCCCCTTCAAGAAGGATGGCTCATGGTATATTGATAGTGGAGCATCATCTCATATAACACCGTTGCGTATCAATCGAGTAATGTTGCAGATTACCCAGAAAAGATTCTTGTTAAAATTTGGCACTTTTTAGTCTATTTCTAAAAACATGCACATTATTTTTTATCCAAAAAATAAAAAAACCTAACATTCATGATTAATACAAATTGTGTATGAAATTGTGAGTAAATACATTTTTTAACATGCAATAATAGAAAACTAAAACTTTTAATATTAATTTAAACAATTACCAAAATCAAAAACTCATAAAAATCTACTTAAATTTTTAATGCTAAACAATCATAACCCTACAAATAATGAGATATCTAGTGAATATTAATTGAACCGAACGTAGAGTTGTAAAATGAATTCGTCTTTTTGTAGTCTTGTTCTGGTCAATCTAGAAACTATCTTTCAGTTTGATTGTATTTAAAACAATCATTAGAGGAACAAGTAAAAGCATATGTTCATCACCCATATATGATGGAAAATATTAAAACATTTAATATTTAATTCATCAGAAGTTATAACATAATTGAATCTAGATCAGATATATTTTTCCAATTTAAATACATTTGCAGTCATTTCAAACATATTTTTTTAAATTTATTATAACGATTATTAAATATAAACAAATTGAAATTCAAATCAATATCATAATTATCAATAGAACACATAAAGTGATAGAAAATTATAACGATTACTAAAATATAAACAAATTGAAATTCAAATCAGTATCATAATTATCAATAGAACACATGAAGTGATAAAAAATTATAATTGTTTTATTAGTTCCATAGAATTTCATACAAACAGAAGATTGAGAAAACATATAAATTTTATCGCACAAAAAATATACTCAAGATACAGACAATTGAAATTTTAAACATCTCACATTAATTCTCAATTGATATTTGTACTCCAAAAAAGTTTATACATCCAAAATCTCCTCATCATTATGAGTTGGTCGAGGCTGACCATCCCCATCATGGTCACCGTCACCACCATCACCAACATCAATCTATTTATCCTGAAGATCAGCAAAATCTCCAAGCTCGTCTTTAAGATGAGGTTGTGGCTTTGACGAAGCCACCTAAACTTTGTCGTTGTCGAAAGATGCGCCCACTTCATCGTCAGCATTCAGAAGATCTTCAATGGCAACAACCCTTTGTACAATGAAAGCCGACTGCACAGAATCCTTTTCCACAACTATACAGTTTCTCTTTTTCTTAAGGGCACACACAGTAGTGGTGCCAGTACCAGAACAAAGATTTAAAATCCAGTCATTCTCATATAAAAATAAATCAATTAATTCATTCATTAACCTCTGTGGCTTCTGGTAGAAATTCACCACGGCCTGAGAGATATCTGTAAAGCGAAGCTCTTTTTTAACAAATGGGAACAAAAATACATTGGAGGTATTTCTCTTGCGACAATGTCGTTTCAAATAATTTACAGATATCATTTCAAAAGCGTTTAGAAGACGCTCCCCAGGTGCATCATGGACATTTATTGTGTGCCTAAAAAATAAAAATAGAGTGAAATTAAAATAATGAATCAACACAAAATCTAATGAGAAAAAAAGCCATCAACAATAGAAAAATTAATCAATTTGAAATATTTCATACCAAATCATTGCCTCGTATTTATGTGTCTCGTCTTTTAATGCCTTGGCAATTGCAGTAGCTTGATTGGTGGAATGGAAAAAAATAATTCTCCACAGCGAGATAGTTGTTATCTCCTTAAAATATTTAACATCTTGTAGAATCTGTTGATATGTAAATGCGAATTCATCACTTGATGACCCTCTTAGTCTATATCCATAGGGGATGTTGGCAATAACAAGGGTATATTATTTTTTGGGCACAATTTGCGAAATATCTTTCACATCGCATGTGAAGACAAACACAAAGCGGATCTCTAAGAGAGGTAAATGATCTGAGGAGGGGACCAACAACGGTACTCGCATCCATCAGAGTTCTCCTCTCCTTCTCCAACCGGGCCAAATCCATATGAGCCAAAAAATTGCCTAGAGTTGGAAATTCCAGAGCTCGAGGATTCGCCCTTGATTTCTATTAGCACACATCAATAAGCTTGTTTGTTTATGTTCGCAAATACAAATTCGAGTTACATAAATAATCATGAACATGAAAAAATCAAACTCACAATATTCTTGAAAGCAATATAGAATTGCTTCAAGGCCTCCTTGGAACTAGATTGGGGATAGTCTGTGAGTACTTGCTTCCAAGAAGAGCAGTTAAGTCGGATCATCATCTGTTTTTGCATCCTCATGTACGTCTTGTGCATGAAATAGAAGTATGGACTTAAGCAAACATGATTGCAAGGATAAATAAATCATAACAAACAGTAAGCAACAAAAAAATCAAGAGATACAAAAACACAATTTCCTATTGAGTGGGTAATTGAAGAGGTTTCTCCTAAAAAGATTCTCTCCAAGACTTTTAAAATCAAGGTATTAAAAATAAAATCACATTTTTGTGTAAAACTATTTTTTTAAGTGCAAGCTTTTTGACTTTTTAAAATCCTCAGAATGGACATACCATATTTTCAAAAATACATTAGTAAGAAACTATACAATTATGTGCGTTGCAAATTTGATATAGTTTTAAAAAATATCACAAACAAAAAATCAACTTAAAATGCATATAGCTAATGTACTTTTCGTTGAGATTTTGTTATATGTACTTGCATAACTCATTAAAATTATTCATATTTTAATTGTCATCTAAATATTGTCATCTAGATATTTTCAACACTTTATAATGATGTTTTATATTGCATAAAAAATATCCAATAAAAAGTTTTCATAACAAATTAATTTATCTAAAGGCAGAATAATAGTGCATAAAACAGAACTTTTTATAAATCTAAGAATAAGCTCATGAAGCATAATATCTCAAATATATCTTTGTGAATCTCACAAAAATAAAATCTTGATTTTAGAATTTGGCACTTGCCATTAAAATATAAATATCCAATAACATAAGGTTCTTGCCAATAACATACGTGTTTGCCAAACAATATCTAGCAACATATCCGGTAATGCCTTCTCGGCTGATTGAAAGGCTTGTCCCTCTTCAATGACTTCAATAGCCCTCTCAGTGGAATCTTGAGGGGGCTCAATAATATTCTCAACCCAACTAGCTCCTCTTCTTCATTTAGAAGTGGGAGAACCGGTTCGGATGAGGCACTTTGGAACCTCTCACTATTGTCGACTGCTCGAGCCCCAACTTCCTGATCTTTGTCTGGAAGTTCTCGAATAGCAGCCACTCTCATCTCAATGTAGATTGTCTGGACTTCATCCACTTCAACAGCTATGCAATTTCTGTTTTTCTTGAGGGCACAACATGTGGTAGTACCTACATTTTGAAAGTAAATAAAAGAATAAGTTATTCGCCTAAAACAAAATTAAATTCTACAGTTAATAATCGATCATGAAAACTAATTGTAAGCAAAGACTTAATGCATGTTCCTGCAAACAGATCCAGAACCCAATCATCCAAAAAAACATATCATTTAACTTGTTGATTAACCTTTGAGGCTTTTGGTAAGAGGTAACCAAAGACGTATCACCCTCTAAGTGTCTCAATTTTTGAGTCACAGCTGGACAAGAAATGACATTATTGCATTGCTCATTGCAATGAATTCGTAATCTTTTTTTTTTCTCATGCTCATCATAGTAGCCCACCGTCATCATTTCAAAAGAATTGATTAGCCGACAGCCCAGTGCACCCTACATATGTTATACCATATTAGCATCTAGACTTACATTCTCAAATATCAACTACATCAAAATAAATATCACAATATATATTTAAAATGACATACCATACAAGGTGCTCAATAGCATGACATGTGGTTTTTAGAGATGCAATCACTGATGACAATTGAGCCACGCTATGAAAAATCGCATCTCCATAAAGAAGATATTGTCAAGGTGGCAAAATCATTCACCAACTTAGTTATTTGAGGGTACGAAAGTGGTTTTAAGTCATTAATGGAGATAGACATTCTGAAATCATATGGAATATCCGCAATAGCAAGAGTATACTCATGCTTTGGGACATCATCTATCAATTTCGAGATATCACAACAAACCTGATAAGTAAATGTCTTCATCGTATTCGAAAGACATGTGAAGGTCTTATAATCCTCAGACAATGGCAGGAGGGAATATCTCAATTGAATCCTCATTTATTCTTCTTTAGAGCTCTATATATGTGATAAAAAATTTGGAGGGCAATCCAAGTCCTCTCCAGCCTTAGCTTTCTTTGGTTGTAAAAATACAACAACAAATATTTAAGTTTCATAATCAAATAACATTTTAAGCCTGAACATTTAAAACATATCATCAATATTTTAAAATTACATGCTTACCTTATAATTCTGAAAAGCCAAAAAAAAAATTAGACAACGCTTTTGTTGAGCTGCTCGGGTAGTTTTGTTGCACCTCAACCTAGCCTGAACAATTCAACTACTTTATCATAACCTCTTGAATTCGGATAAACACTTTATGACTGCAAAATATAAAAGTGATTAAAAAAATAGCTATTGATTAGAAATGATGCACCTACTCAATGCAATGCATCGAGTTTGTGAACCAACTCGAGTTGGAAGGCTCACATTATACGAATGAAAACATAAAACGATCTGAACATAAAAAATAGCTCACTTCTTAAAATCAAGGTGCATTTCGTCCATGATGAGCTCCTTTGCAATGACACAGAACAACACCGACACAATGGTGGTCTCATCCTTGATTCCTTGAAGAGATCTCCACCAATGCTCCCTCATATCATCAACGAGCTCCTCAATATGAAGATCAAGTTTTTTTGTAACCTCTTTCGACAAAGCCGTGAGAACAACTTTTCTCTTAGAGACTTTCTGGCCCTTTAGCTCTTTATTTTCTCACATGCTGAAAATGATATCTTGGATATCCCAGACTTGACCTTGATGAAAAGCCAATTGAAACCATGAATCATATTTGTGCAGGTTTTGGGACTTTTCTATCTCATCCACAACAACTCCAACCTCCAGCAAACATAAGCGCCTAAGGGCACCATCAACGTTTTCGTGAGATTTCATATAATCAACAAATTCATGGTGGAAAAACCGTATTTTTTCAATAAATGACATCCTGGCCCTGTAATCGTTATCATTGTTGTGGTCCTAGGCCAATGACTTTGCTTCTTCGAGAGTCAATTACAAAATATTTTACATTTAACAAATCGAAAATATTGGTAGTGGGATACACGGCCACTAGATGTCTTCGCGCCTCAGTTGAGTGGGAGCCACCGATAACATAGTAATCATAAAGCTCTGTTTTTTTCTCATTGAAAACTTTCTTAGAAGGACATTGGTAAGGATCAACTAGAACAATGAAAGACACAACAGTCACATGTGGATTAAGCTTCATTTTCTTCATCAAATTTGTGACATGCACTTTGTGAGGTGCCCTCACTTCCATAGTTCTCCTACCTATATCTGGGTCTATAGGTGGCCTATGAAGTTTTTCAATAGGCAACGTGAAGATCTTGCGCGACTCAAGCTTTTCGTTTTGAATTGCCTCCCTAATTTTATTTTGATCAGTCTTTATTATGCCTATCTTAAGCAAACCACCAGGTAATATAGCCTCACTTTCAGAATCCTCGACACTATCAGAACTGCCAGATGTTTCATCATTATTTTTTGTTTTTTTCTTGGCCATGACTTTGACTCTCTTTGGATTTTCAAGGGATTGGGCTTGGATAACAGCTTTTGTTGCTTGACATGGAGGGCATTTTTTTTTTGGAGATGGCTATTTCGGCGAGGACAAGTCCTCACTAATTGGTATAGATTGTTGAATGAAAGACAACAAATCTTTAATTAAATTCTTCGAGTTTTTTAAACTTTAGCTTATCAGGAAGATAAGCAGTTAAACACATGTTAGCTTCCATTAAAGAAAATAATCTAACATCATCGTTGGTCCTCTGGGTTTCAATCAGTATAGACTCCCCAAAGTCACCCTCATAATCTATTTTCTGAATAGGACCACAGGACTTCGAGTTACTCTCATTTAAAGCAGTCGCTTTCAACTTGCACACATACAAGAATAGACCTTCTTTAGCAGAATAAGATAAGGCACATGAATTATTTGGTAATTTTTTTATGGAAGATGAAGAAGATTCGTTAATTGATTTTCCTTTAGAAACTTCCACATTCATATCAGAATAAGGTCTTGATACTGGATTGAGTTTTTTGGCCTTCAATAGGGCTGAAATCTATATATCAGACAATATTACTGCATTTTGACTATCATGTGATAACTTTAGTCTTTTTTCCACATTCGCCAGTTCTTTATCCGGGGTTTGCTTCTTTTTACTCCTAGAAGTGATAAAAATACTCATTATTCATGTTAATTCAACATAAAATTTTATTTTTTAATCAATTATAGAGCACATAAAGAAACTTGCCATGATTTATTTATAAAGAATAAATCTATTCATTTTCACGTTATTTTAACATAAATTTACTTAAATTGTACAAATGATAGCTAGCTAAGCGTTCTTGGCAAAATTTGAAAACAAACGATCCACTTTACAAAGAGTAATTAGCTGTAATCCACACTAATACCCAACACATGTCGAGTCGTCGCACTGAATCAAGTTTCTGTTTTATTTTAGATCCAAACTCGATGCAAAGCATCGAGTTGAACACAACAACTCGTCAAGTGCCATGAGAATATGTACATCACATTCCAACTTGATGCACTACATCGAAATGGTCAACCACCAACTCAATGCATTGCCTCAAAATGGTACTCCAACTCGATGCAGTACATCGAAATGTTACTCCAACTCGATGCACTGCATCAAGTTGTGCTGATGGCCAAGGAATTGTATGACGTTGTTACAGGTGCAGAGGAGAAACCCAAAGCTGACGACGTAGCAATCTCTAGATGGAAGCTGAAGGATGGCAAAGCATTTGCGCTGATCATTCTCAACATTTTGGATACTCAGATCGGCCATGTGTTTGAAGCTCAGACATCCAAAGAAGTCTGGGACATCTTGAGCACATTTTATGAAGTGCGAGATATAGCTTCCAAGCTACATCTCAGAAAGATATTTTACTCCCTCGAGATGGCAAATGGTGATTCCTTGCAGAATCGCATCAACCAATTCAAGATCCTGCTGAACATTTGACACATGTTTGGATTGGTTGCGGCAAAGATTCACCAAGATCATCTTCAAACAAATCCCAAGGTAAAGGCAAGACAGACCAAGGCTAAGAAAAACAAAGGTTTGATCATGAGGACTAGCTTTGACTCACTTAGCACCTGAAATGCAATCATAGAAACTGAAGATGAATGAATTTGAGAAATCTAAATATATCTGTATAAAATTTTTTTGAACATGAGAAATACATATTATCTCATCTACATGAAGGGAGGCCATCTATTTTTTGTATCAACTATAGTATCATTGTTCAAGTTGAGGGTCTATGATTTCTAAATCCATTTCTCCAGTTGGAAGTAACTTGGGTGGAGAATACTCTGTAATTGAAACTGGATATGAATTTTCGATCACGAGTTTTATCGTCTCTTGCTGGAAATGCATTATCTCCATTAGGGAGATCTTCGGGCATTTGAACTAAAAAAACAAAAAAATAATTGAATGTTATTAATCAATGATAAGTTATTAGTAATTATGAATATCTGAATGTGATTATGAATTAATATATTACCTCTAGCATATTCAAAAGTTTCTCTTATAGTGCAAGCCAATTGAAAAAGAATTTGGCATTGCATGCCGTATACCAACCACAACTAACAGAATTCGTCAAAAATGTCACTTCAAACTTGATATACTTGGTTAATCTTGAAATATGAGATCATGATAGGATCTCACATGTGTGGACTCTATTCCCATGTGTGAAAAATCACTCCTCTTCATGCTTTGCAGAATCTGATTCCTAAGCATGAGAACAATCGAAGTGTTACTAGACTCTTCATCAATTAGAAACTCATAAAGATCCTAGAGCACCATGAGTGACTCCATCCTCACTTTCCAAATAACATAATTGGTAGAATTTAACCTCTCACTAGTTTCTAGAAGGTATGCTCCAACTGATCCCATCTTACTAGTGAAATTCTACACACAAGATATAGATTTTGTTGAACTTGAAACTCACAAAGGTTTCTTACTTGTAATGTTTCACTCAAATTTGATTTCTAATCCAACAAATGGACTTGTAATCACAGTTTTATCACTCCCTCACAAAGCTGGAATGAAGATAAGATGATGTGAAAACTACTCTCAAGCAAATCTTGCCAGTCTTGGCTATTTTTGGACAATAGAATGACTCTCTCTCTCTCTCTCTCTCTCTCTCTCTCTCTCTCTCTCTCTCTCTCTCTCTCTCTCTCTCTCTCTCTCTCTCTCTCTCTCTCTCTCTCTCTCTCTCTCTCTCTCTCTCTCTCTCTCTCTCTCTCTCTCTCTCTCTCTCTCTCTCTCTCTCTCTCTCTCTCTCTCTCTCTCTCTCTCTCTCTCTCCCTCCCTCCCTCCCTCCCTCCCTCCCTCCCTCCCTCCCTCCCTCCCTCCCTCCCTCCCTCCCTCTCTCTCTCTCTCTCTCTCTCTCTCTCTCTCTCTCTCTCTCTCTCTCTCTCTCTCTCTCTCTCCTCTCTCTCCCTCTCTCTCTCTCTCTCTGATGTACTTTCAAGACCTGTTTTTCAACTTAAGAGGGCTTAAATTAAGCCTAGATTAATTAGTTCTCATGAATCAAATACAAAACTAACTAATGGCAAGTGATCTTGGTAGCTTATCCTAGGATTTGTGCCAAAAATTACATCAAATTGACTCCAAATGAGATTTTAATGATCCAATGAATATAGGGGTTTGAATGCTGGTTAAAAAAAAAAACCCACATGTGTGAATAGTACTTATTTTGATCCAAAAAACGTTTGGGATCTAATCCCCTCATACAAGCTCGCCCTTCCAATGCTAGCTTTTCGCACCAAAAACCTGCTAAAACTGGATTAGTCTTAAACGTTGATCAATAGCCTTGTACTTGGCTCTGAAACCATGTTGAAAGTATAGTACTTGAGGAACATAAATGGACCTTTGAATGATCCACAAGGTTGATTGTGTGCTTGAATAACAATCTATCAGATACTACTCAACCAAAAACAAGATCTAGTTTAGCAACTTGATAGAAAACAAGTAGAGACAATCAAAACATTGATCAAGAACTGAATCCCGAGTTCACACATGTGAAAATCAGGCTGTTGTACAGCCTATAGACAGAGGTTAATGTGTGCCAAAGCTGGGTTTCATTGGAATCAATCACTATCATCATACAAAAAAAGAAAATCTGAATAATAAGGGAGATGAAAGATCCTTCGAGGACATCACTTTTTTTAGGAGTCTAATTGGCTCCTTAATATGGAAAACCATCACTAGGCCCGACTTGAGCTATTGTGTGCACAAGGTTAGCCAATCTATGCAAGATCCCAAGATCTACCATTGGAAATCGGCCAATAGGATACTAAGTTTTATAACTTCAACTCATGATTTTGGTTTTCTTTACAAAAGTGAAGTTCTACATATTCTTGGCTACTCAAACTCGGATTTTGCAAGTGACAAGGTGGATCGAAAATCCACAAGTGCCTACACCATATTCTTTGGAGGAAATTTCATATCTTGGCCTTTCAAAAAGCAAGGTAGTATCTCTCTCTCTCTCTCTCTCTCTCTCTCTCTCTCTCTCTCTCTCTCTCTCTCTCTCTCTCTCTCTCTCTCTCTCTCTCTCTCTCTCTCTCTCTCTCTCTCTCTCTCTCTCTCTCTCTCTCTCTCTCTCTCTCTCTCTCTCTCTCTCTCTCTCTCTCTCTCTCTCTCTCTCTCTCTCTCTCTCTCCATGTGAGGATGAGTATAAGTCACTAACTACAACAACAAAAGAAGTGCTTTGGATCAAGAGGATTTTATTGGACCTCAAATACATTAAGGAGGAGGATTTGCCTTTGATCAAATGTGACAACATCTCGGCCCAAGCTCTTGCCAACAATCTAGTATTTCATGCAAGGAGCAAGCATATCGAAGTTTCACATCATTTTGTGAGAGAGAAGCTTATTGGAGGAGAGATCTACTTGGAGCCTATTGATTCATCTTCATGTAATGCCGATCTACTCACAAAGCCACTACTCAAGAGCTCCTTCATCAAGCTTAGATCTAATCTCAAATTGATTCCAAGATCCATGCTTTCTTAGGAGGACTGTGAAAATACAAAAAGTCATCTATGTTGAGTTTAGAGGTATTACTAATGTAATATGTTACCATCTATGTGTAAGCTAGTGATAGGGCCATTTTTGGCTTATGAGGTAAAATAGTCAAAAGTGCTTTATGATGTAGCTCGAGCTTGTTAGGCTCACTACAAGTGTCAAGATTAGATTTGATGAGTGACCAATTCCAAAGTGTTGGGATGAGGTCAAGGGTCCAATTAAAAGAGAGATTTTCATGTATATGGTCCAATCAATTAGAAGAGTCTTAAGTCACTCATCCAATCACATGGTGAGGAGTACAAAAAGGGGTCCAATCATATTTGAGTACTTTCCTTGAGTTCCTATTAGAGGGTTTGATACTTTCATTATGACATTGAGATTTTGAGAGCTAAGTGAAATTTTGGGTTTTTAGCCTATCTTGTCTTCTCTCTACCTGAGTGCTAATTGTTGGTTTCTCTCTCTACCCGAGAGCAAGATGTTTTTGTACTTAGTTTTTTCAAGCACTTACTTCCACACGTGTGAGAGTACTTGTATGATGGTTCTATGCATGTAGATTAGTGCACTTGCCATAGATTATAAATCTACACTTAATCTAGGTTCAATCACAAAGTCTTAGGAGATCAAATCACACGTGTGAAAATTTCACATCAAAGCCTTCACCCATCATGAGTGGCAAGAGCTACAATCAAGTAGACAATCACCAATTTTGATACTGGAGCAACAATCTCAAAAAATATTCTCTCTTTTTGTAGTGATAGCTTGCTTTTCTTGTGGTAGTTCCATTAGATCTCATGTCACTAGGGATTTAAGATCCTCTTGTATGGCATCATTTTGACATTTTTCTTCTCCATATGTTTTTGGCTCTTGCTTTTGAGTTAGTATCATTGATGTCTTCTATATTCTTTGAGATAATTTTTGCTTTCTAGTCAACCTTTTTAGTCTTTATGACCGGTTATTCCTCTTAGAACATTTTATTGCTTCAAATAACTACATTGGAATCTTCTATCAGAGCCTAGTCTAGATCATTGTGGTCTTGAGTTGCATCCTCTAACTCATCCAAAATGGCTTTATGATGGATTTCTACACTTTAAATCCCCCACATTCAACAACATAAAAAAACCAAACAAAAGACATAAACAAGGTTTTCCCACCCTAATTGGGAT
Organism: Diphasiastrum complanatum; assembly: GCA_029204225.1. Classification (NCBI taxonomy): domain Eukaryota; kingdom Viridiplantae; phylum Streptophyta; class Lycopodiopsida; order Lycopodiales; family Lycopodiaceae; genus Diphasiastrum; species Diphasiastrum complanatum. The sequence continues at coordinate 51,071,637 of CM055107.1, forward strand.
TTATAGATTTGAAATACAATAGTAAGTGAACATCATGATGTCCCATTTGCAGCTCATCCAAGCTTATCGTCTTCTTGCAACTACCTACTATTGGCCTCAAATGAATCATTCTAGAGACTGATGAAAAAATTGAATGCATATATCAAGCATTGCAAAAAAATAATCAGAACATTATATCCAACAACAATTGTCTTTTTGGAAAGAGCTTCTTAGGATTAACAAAGTTTGCTAATTATTCATTTCAGTGTGCGATGTAGATGACTCCATTCCAAGCTGCTTATGGTCATAGTTTGATTATTCTTACTAACTTTCTCCTACAACCCAAACTTGTGTTAGCAATCACTTAGTCTATAAAATGTAAGATATTTTTTTGCAAACCTAGAATTAGATAGCTTGTACTCCAATGAGATATCAACAAACTACTAATAAACATTGATGACATATTGAGTTTGACACGGATGATCTCGTACTATTATATGTTATGCCAAATTCTTACAAGATTGTTAAGTTTGTGTTTTGTAAATTACATCCAAGATTTGTGATCCACTTAAATTTATACATTCTCCTTTAGCATATTGATAGCGTACAATTTGGAAAAAAATACGTCTTGCTCAATTTGAAGTTAAGGCAAATTATTATATTAATATCTATTAGTAAGGCTATAGCCTGATAGGCCAATAGTCTATGATGCCAATCAATATACACATATAAATGAGGCTACTACACAGTGGGCCTTGGCATTTTGCGAGTAAATTTTTTGTGAGTTTCTTTTTTCCCATGATTCAACAAAAAGATATCACATGGTGTGCTACCTTTTTTATGCTATTACTTAAATGTTTATTATTAAGAATGTGGTTTGGTACATAGTTAAAAATGTCACAAAGTAAAAAAAATTCAAATTAAAACGTTATTTTGCAGCTTCCAAAGGTAGCACATCGACGTGCATGACCTGACCGAAAAAATAATACTAGGCTTGGAGACTACGATTTTTTTTTCAAGCTATCAAGTCGTGCATGCCGGCGTGCTAGGTTTGGAGGCTACAATTTTTTTTTCCAAGCATGCTATCTTTAAAGGTTGCAAAAAAAAAATTGTTGTTTTACTTAGCACATCGGCTTACTACGTTGGAGGTTGAAAAAAATATTCTGAAATAATGTTTTTACTCAAAATTTGATTCCCAAATGTGTCAAAATAGCTTTTCTATTTTATAATTTAATCGGTAGCAAACCTGCATGCTAGTCAAATCAGTTCCAAAAAGAAGTTTATTTTTTCAAAAAGTTTTCAAAAAAAACTTTTATTTTTTGAAATAAAAAATTTACAAGCTAGCACGTCGACATGCTAGCTTTTCAACTTCAATAACATTTAAAAAAAAAGAAGTAAACCTATATCTATAAACTAACAAAGTGTTTTGTGATGGACCTATTTAAAATTTGGTGGATAGTCAAAGTTTTAAGTATGCATCAAACCACAATTCTTATTCTTCAAAAATCATGTAGTGGCATAAAAAGAGTAGCACACCATGTGCTACCATTTTTTGGGTTAATGGGTAGAACTTTGAGACCTTTGAATCCGCTGCAGCTTGAACCTTGAGACCTTTGAGTCCAACAGAGATAGGGGAACGAGGCTGAAAGTCGTACAAGAGCATACAAGGACTAAAACCAGTGGCAGAATGTTTCATACTGTTGTATGCAAACTCAACCATTGGGAGATACTTTTCTTAATCTGATTGTCGCTTGGAACTTATGCGTGAAGCATATTGGTTGACACGATCAGTTTGACCATCGATTTCTGGGTGATCCGTATATGATAGACTTAAAGTAGTTTCCCGTCTTTCAAAGACCGCCTGCCAGAACTTGCCAGTGAACTTGGAATCATGATCATTAACAATATCGTTTGACAATCCATACTATGAAAATGTCAAAATCATGCTTGATCTAGGCCAAAATCATGTACATATTATGTTTACACATGTGTGGAGCCTGTTTCCACGTGTGAATTAAATGCATTTATCATTTAGATGAGTCATATAGGTTGTACATACCATTTCATTTGAGATCTAGTGGCTAAAATGGCCAAAATCCAGTTTCTAGCTATATGCCACATGGCATCATTTTATTGGTAGGAAAAGCTATTTCACATGGATAGGAGTGATCTCACACGTGCCAAGGATTTCTCACATGTGTCAAAACATCAGTAGTAGGTGAGATCCAACTTGTAGTAGATATTTGTGCAAGTCCCTATAAATTAGAAAAATTGCCTAAAATCAAGGGAGGTGGCTATAAGTTAGGAAACTTGGTCCATGTGCCATATTGATGATTATTGGTGGATCCTTTGATAAGTAGGCACTCTCACACGTGCCAAGTCAGCTGAGTAAGCATCATCTCTTGTGTATATATGGTGGCTCATTTGGCCATAATTGATATGGAAGCTAAATCTTGGTTTTGGAGCAATTCTAGTGTTTTCTCTCTAATCGTCTTGTGTTTTTATGCATTGATTGGGTTCTAAGCTTAGCATACTTTATTCTCAGCCTACTTTCCGTACTCTGACAGGTTTTCACACGTGTTAAACCAGCAAGAACAAGTTTTGATCAATAATGATTGTTCTTGTTAGATTTATTCATCTAGATTTGATCTAAATGCTATCTAATTTTGTGTAGATTGATAGGTTGATCTAATCTAACATCCAATCACACTTGTGGATCTGATTCAGATCTATTCTTGGTCCATTTTTCTGTACTTTTAAATGGTATCAGAGCCAAGTACAAGTGCATTTAAGACATTGATCTAAAACTATTCCAAAATTGGCAGGTTTTTGAAAACAAGCTAATATTGAGGTAGCGAGTTGAAATGGATAGCTAGAGCCAAAATATTTGTATCAAATCTTACTGTGGGCTGCAGGTATACCTTCCACGTGTGTGGGGCCGTAAATAACCTGTTTTGAACAGTATTTTTCATTTTGGTGCAATTTGAGCTTCATACACCCAATTTGAGTCAATTTAGTGCATTTTTCAAGCATTCACTTGCATTGTTTCTATTCCATTGATTTGTTCTTGATTTAGATAAATCATATAGGTGGATTAGAGCTTGTTTACAGTACATTGAAGTTGATTCTCTGTTTTTTTGAGTGTACCTTGAAGTTGAGAGAGATTGAGTGCTATAAACCAAAGATTAAGGAGTGAATTTGCAAAGTTGAGATTGTAATCTATAGATCCATCATTCTAGATTTGTTCTAAAGTGGTATTGTCAGGTCTACAAGCTTATTGATTGCTAAAAGACACTATAGGTTCAGATTTCTAAGTGAAACCATCTAAGTTTCAAGTGCATTTACACTAATAATGGCATCAATGGGTGGCTTCTTACTTGAAGTTAGTGAAAGGCTTTCATCAACTAATTATGCCATTTGGAAAGTTCGAATGGAGTCATTATTTGTACTTCATGATTTGTATGACATTGTTCTTGGTGTGGAAGAAGAACCTCAAGTAGCTCAAGAATTAGTAAAGTACAAGAAGAGATTTAAGTTGTCGTTACATTGCTTGAAAATGAATGTAAGTAATGACTTGGTGAAAGAGATCTCATCTTGTAGCACATCCAAAGAGGCATGGGATTCACTAAAATCTATTTATGAATCCAAAAATACTTCAAGAATACTCATGCTAAGAAATCAAATACTTCAAAGCATGAAAGGAAGTAATGAAAGTGCCCAAGATTATGTTCTTAGGATCAAATCTTTGAATATTGAGTTATTTTCCATTAGTGACAAGATTCAAGACAATGAGCTAGTTCAAATCATCTTGAATGGATTAGGAAATGAGTATTCTTATCTAGTTCAAACATTTGCTATTCAAGATCAACTTCCTACTATTGAAGAACTTCATAGTGTGCTAGTTTAGGATAGTAGGATGCTTCATATCAAGAATAGGATTGGTTCTCTTTCTTTGATTGATGGTGAGGAGAAAGCTACTTTTCTTTGAAAGGCAAGAAGAAGAAGGTTCCATCCAAGAAGACCCAAGATGTGGAGGTCGAGAGCAAGGATGGAGCTTCAATTTCAAAAGGCAAGAGTAAGAAGGACAAGAAGAAGCTTAAGTGTTTTTTCTATGGTAAGAAAGGACACTTTGCATCCGAGTGTTACAAGAAGGACAACTGTGGCAACCTTGTGCTTGAGGAGGAGGATGAATGCAACTTATCTTTGATGGCTTACTTAACACAAACATCTAATCACAACACATGGTGGATTGATAGTGGGGCTAGTTCCCACATGACTCACCAAAAAGACTACTTTTCTACCTTACTTTCTTACAATAACTCTAAGAAGTTTATCTTCACTGCAAGTGATCAAGAATGTGAGATTGTAGGAATTGGATCCATTCCATTATGTCTTGGATCATCTAAGAAAGTAGATCTAGACAGTGTTCTTTATGTACCTTCTATTACAAAGAACTTGTTAAGTGTTGGTCAACTTATGGATAGTGGATTAGATGTTCATTTCAAGCATGGAGCATGTTCCATCTTGAAGAATGATAAATGTATTGCTAATGGCTTTAAGCAAGGAAGGTTATTTAAGTTGGATGCTAATGTGATGGTTGGAAGTGTTAACATGGCAAGGGAGGAGCTCTCTCAAGTGGAGCTATGGCACAAGAGGTTAGGCCATCCTAACTACAAAGTTATGGAGACCATGGTGAACAAAGAGCTAGCAATTGGACTTCCCAAAGCCATATCCAAGTGTGACAGGTTTTGTGAAGCTTGTGGACTCTCCAAGTCTCATAAGCAACCTTTCAAGAGATCTTTGACAAGATTTGACTCTCCTCTTGATCTTATTCACTCAGATGTTCACTCTTTTTCACATGAATCTGATGGTGGCGCTCTTATGTATGTCACTTTTATTGATGATAAATCAAGATACTCTTGGATTTACCTCTTGTCTAAGAAAACTGGAGTGTTTGAAACCTTTGTGAAGTTCAAAACTCTTGTAGAAAAGCAACTTAATGCTAGCTTGAAAGTATTAAGATGTGATAATGGAGGGGAGTACATCTCCAATAGTATGAAAGAGTTTTGTCAAACTAATGGCATTAGAAGAGAGTTTACTTGCACATACACCCCACAACAAAATGGGGTGGCCGAGAGGAAAAATAGAACATTGTGTGAGTGTGCTAAGGCATTGAGATTAGATGCATCACTTCCTATTTCATTTTGGGGAGAAGCTATTTTATGTGCAAACTTTCTATGTAATAGAATGACTAATAGTGCCATTGGAGGTCTCACACCTTATGAAGCATTGTATGGAAAAAAGCCAAATCTTAGTGATTTGAAAATTTTTGGATGTACTTGTTATGTACACATTCCTTTAGAAGGAAGGAAAAAGGAAGATGCTACTTCATTTAAAGGCATCTTTGTTGGTTATAGTGAAAATAGTAAAGCACATAGGACATTTGATCCTATTACCAAGAAAGTTGTTGTAAGTAGAGATGTACTTTTTGATGAATCTCTCAATGGAAAAGAGAAGGTACTTTCCAACAACTCTCATCTTATCGGTGATCATGCTTTGGTTTTATATGTTGATGATATAATTCTCACAGGAAATGATCATGATGGCATTATAGATGTAAAAATTTCCTTGTCCAGTGAGTTTAAAATGGTAGATCTAGGACTTCTAAAGGTCATACTTGGAATAGAAGCTACTAGATGCAATGATTTTACTTTCATATGTCAATCTAAGTATGCTAGATCCATCTTAGAAAAGTTTGGCATGAAATATTGTAAAGGAGTTGAAACTCCCATGGAACTAAATGTAAAAGTTTCTAAGGAAAGTGATGAAGCATCCTTTGAGGAAATCACTACCTATAGAAAACTTATTGGTTTCTTGATCTATTTGACCATCACTAGACCATATCTTAGCGTTGCATTCGCAAATTGAGTCAATACATGCAAAGTCCACTAATATGTCATTGGAAGAGTGCCAAAAGAGTGTTAAGGTACATCTCGGCTACTAGAAACTTTGGCATAGTATATCAAGCGACTAATCTTTGTTTGAGAGCGTACTCGGACTCAGATTTTGCAGGTGACAAAGTGGATAGAAGACCCACAAGTGCCTTTGCTACATTCCTATGTGGAGGAGTCATATCTTGGCTTTCCAAAAAGCAAGATACTATCTCACTTTTAACAACCGAATCCGAGTATAAAGCTATGACAACAACAACAAAGGAGATCCTATGGCTAAGAAGACTATTGGAGGAGCTTCAAGTGATTAAGGCTGAAGATATTCCATGCATTTATTGTGACAATCAAGCAGCCCAACAACTTGCCAACAATCCAATCTTCCATGCTCGAACCAAGCACATTGAGATTTCACATCACCTTGTGAAAGACAAGGTACAAGCAAAGGAGATCAAGCTCATCGATGTTTCATCTTCAGATTGTGTTGCTGATATACTTACCAAAACATTGGCAAAGGATCCATTTGTGAAGTTAAGATTAGCACTTGGAGTTGTAGATAGATGTATACTAGATTTGCCAAGCTAGATTTTTAGGATCAGTGTGAAAATGTCAAAATCATGCTTGATCTAGGCCAAAATCATGTACATATTATGTTTACACATGTGTGGAGCCTGTTTTCACATGTGAATTAAATGCATTTATCATTTAGATGAGTCATATAGGTTGTACATACCATTTCATTTGAGATCTAGTGGGTAAAATGGTTACTCAATCTGACAAAAGGACTCGCGATCAAGCGAAAGGGCTTAAAACGCTTGATAAAGGACTCTTTCAAGATTGACCAGACTGTCTTATCTTCACGATCAAGGTTGAAAAACCAATCACGTGCTTTAGCAATCATGGTCATAAAAAATAGTTGGACCATAGCATCAGGAGATGTTTCGCCATACACATCACATGCATTCTCAAAGATTTGCAAAAATCTTTGAGGGTCCGAACTACCGTCAAACTTTGGTAGATCTAGCTTGGGTGTACGTCTTTCAAAATGAGCATCGTGGGTAGTAGAAGCACCATTAAGGTTGGTTCTGGCCTGGGAGGGGTCAACACCATAAGAATAGGCTCGTGTTTGTGAAGACTCGGCTCTATCAGGTTCTTATCCCTCGAATGGGTTTGTGGATGGCTTGTGTATTTGGGTCCGCATTCGGTAGAACCTATGACGTTTGATTTGTTCAGCTACAAGGGACTTGATCTCGTATGGATAATCTTCTGGGATGTTACGATCTGTATTGTCGGCCATTGGGTATTGTTGTGTCTTTTTTGTGTTGGATATGTGTTTCTCGTGTTTTTGGATTTTTTTTTGAGGTTTTTGGTGTTTTTGGATTTTTTAGAGTTTTTGGATTTTTTAGGGTGTTCAAGGAAGTGAAAGTGGAGACTTAGTACAAAAAGGGCTTTCTATTGGTATGAGTTTTATTTTTTTGAAATTTTTTTCGTGTTCATGGCTTTGGGAAGATGGTGGTTCGGTCCAAATGGCAATCAGAGGTGTTGATCAAAAGTTATGGTTCGGTCGAGATGGGTGTTAATTGCTCCGATCGAGCTTTGACCTGATTTCTTCAGTTGAGATCTGCTCGAATCCCTCCAGTCAATATTTGATCGTTGCCTTCGGCTCCGGTCGAGATTTGAGCAGACACTTCGGCTCCGGTCAAGATTTGAATGGGCACTTCGGCTCCGATCGAGATCTCAGTGGGCACTTCGGCTCCGATCGAGATTTCAGCGAGCACTTCGGTCGAGATTTCAGCGGACACTTTGGCTCCGGTTGAGATCCCAGAAAAATGCTTCGGTCGAGATTCCAGAAAAATGCTTCGATTGAGATTTTAGAAAAATGCTTCGGTTGAGATTCCAGAAAAACATTTCGGTCGAGATTTAAGATGGGCCTCCGGTTGAGAGTTTATTGAGGTATCTGATTGAGATTTTACTGAGGTCTCCAGTTGAGAGTGAGGTGAGGCCTTCGGTTGAGATGTAGGCAGGGCCTCCGGTTGAGATTTCAGTTGGGATCTCCGGTTGAGATTTCAGTTGGGTCTCCGGTTGAGAGTGAGGTGAGGCCTTCGGTTAAGATGTAACACAGGGGCTCCGGTTGGGATGTAACACAGGCCTTCGATTGAGATTTCAGCTGGGGTCTCCGGTTGAGACCAGTTGGGCCTTTGGTTGAGAGTGAGGTGAGGCCTTCGGTTGAGATGTAAGCTGGGCCTCCGGTTAAGATTTCAGCTGGGGCCTCCAGTTGAGATTTCAGTTGGGCCTCCGGTTGAGAGTGAGGTGAGGCCTTCGGTTAAGATGTAACACAGGGGCTCCGGTTGGGATGTAATACAGGCCTCCGATTGAGATTCAACACAGGGGCTCCAGTTGAGATGTAACACAGTAGTTAACACACAATCGTAGAGTTAGGATGATATTGTCCAAGAACGGCCCTGTAATGATGCTATTCCATAACATGGCAGACTGTAAGTGTCAGACTGCAGATGATGGCAGATCCAGATATGGATGATGTTGATTATGGAGTGGATCATGGAAGAACGTTGGAACAGGGATGGAGTAGAGATGTGCATGTGTTCAAGCGGCAACTGGTGCCAAATGTTTGTAGACTCCTCTCTCTGTCTACTAGTTCTGCTTGTTTGCTTCTTGTTACAGCTTATGCTACCTCCATTCTAGTTGTTAGTTGGGCATGTTCTTGATCATTTCTATTTGGTTCAATGCCCAGATCAGACAGCAGATTCTCAGGGTTGTAGTATGGTTCAACCTGTCACGGATACTCAGATTTTGAACACTCTTGAACTCTTGAATTCACTTGCAATCATTCTACCATGCAAGCACACCAAGAATGCCCAAAACAGCTCTTCTTGAAACATGGTTGGGCATTATTATGGCACTTAAAAACAAAATGCTAGAATGGATCATTGCAAAATGGAAACTAAACTACTTGCAAAATCTGACAACTAGCCTAGCATGCCACATTTCTCATAAAAAAATAGAAAATCAATTCCTACAAGCATTCAAGAATCAAGAAGCTCCATCTTCTTGGTTCTTGAATTTACGTACCACATTATTGGCTACAATTTTCTTGGATGCTTGCAACCTACATTAATCCACAAGAAAACATGAAATCTAATCCACAACTAGGAAAGCAAGAAAACTAATCCACTCTAAATCCACAACCACACATAGTATGAATGGAAGGGCATGATCATAGGAGCATCACTCAAGAAAACCATCATGATCAAGGAGCTTAGTGTAGCATCAAACTCATGGGAAAGCATGAAGTAGATACAATGCAAAAAGCTCCTCTTCACAAAGAGGGAGTCTCTTAAATAAGCAAGAGAGCTCCTTAGGTGGCATCCTAGTGGAATTTCCACATTTCACAAATTACAATGGATTACTGCTCTCCACTAGAGGTCACCATCAAAAGGTGGCTCACTCTACTTTCTTTAAGAGGGGTCTACTTGCATTTATTACATTTGCCTAGAAATACTAGTTCCGACATGGTCATTCCATCTTTCGGGATTCACCATGAGGCTTACACAATTATGGCTTGTTATTACTAACTAGCATTTCTCGACTCTCAGTCTTCGTTCGTCTCGTCTTCTCAGAGACCTCCTCGGTCTAAGGTGAGAGGTGCTCTTGAGTTGCTCTGTCCGAGTATCTTGGGGATTCGTCAGAATGCCAACAATGATTAATCAACAATGGATCATACTTGTGACCGTCCAGAGAAAAATTTGGGAGGTCATTACGATTCTCAAACGGATACTGTCAACTGGAATGAAGCTCTTGCAACGATTGATTGTACAGCAGGATATATGTGTCAACAAGATAATCAGTCAGATTTGAGTGAGATTTCCTTATTTGATCGAACTTTGGATACATCGATCATGTTTCCATTGAATGTATTGAATGTAGCCTGGATATCAACGGAACCTATACCAGATTTGATTGAAGATGATCTCATACCTGTGAGTCATGCCTTGACTTATGATGACAATGCAGAACTGACGGATGAGCAGATTCTCAATCATATGGATCCGACCATATTTGTAGTGTGTAATGTTCCTGAGGAAACAACAATAAAACTGACCAAAGCAGTTATATTGAAGGAAGATAGGATCATAGGGTCAATGACAAAGAAGCAAGCCAAGCAACATTATAATACGGTCCTGAAATGGGAAAATTCTCCTCAAAAGATTTATTCAGAGAATGTGTCACCCTTACTGGATAAAGGCAAAGGAAAAGTCGAGGATGATTCTACAAGTTAGAACTCTAGCAAGACATCATCGTCCTGGAAGACATCACCTCCACGATCAATTCTTGCTAAGAAGGCTAAGCGAAGATCCAAGACAAGTCCTTTCGAAAAGGAACAAGCAGATGTAGTCCAACATGATATGCCCGAGCATTTTAAACGATATTACATTGGATGATGTGGTTATCATGCTACCTAAAGCACATCGTAAACCTAAAGAACACGTGCTTGACTCAAAAGATATTTACGATGGACCAGCTAGGACACAGCTAATGAATCTTACTGAACCAGGAGAACTGAAAAAGATTGTAGAAGTGGATCACAACTTAATCCTGAACAATATCAAGCACTCCGCATGTTACTTATTAAGTATCAAGATTGCTTTGCATGGATTTATCAAGATATGAAGGGTATTCCGACGTCAATTATTGAACATACCATACCTTAGTACCTGATGCAGTTCCAAAGGCTACAAAGTTCTATAGTTGTAATCCTAATGTTGCAGATCTGATAAAGAAAGAACTACGGAGGTTGCTTGACGTCGATTTCATTTATGAGATCGAGCATACCGAATGGATCTCACCGATTGTCATTGTTCCTAAGAAGAATGGGAAATTGATAATCTGTGTGAATCTCAAGGCTTTGAACAAAGTGATGCGGAAGGATCACTTTCTGTTACCTTTTACTGAAAGCATTTTGGATCGTCTTGTTGGAGCGGAAGCTTATAGTTTCCTGGATGAATTTAGTGGCTACAACTAGGTTAAAATTGCACCTGCAGATCGCGACAAAACAGCTTTTGCAACAGAATGGGGCACCTATGCTTACAAAGTAATGACGTTTGGACTTTGTAATGCACCAAGTTTGTTCCAAAGATAATGCAATTTGCTTTAAAGATGCAAAAATTGTTGAAATTTACTTGGATGACCTGGGAGTCCATAGTACAGATGCAGACCACCTGGATCGATTGGAGAAAGTATTTGAAAGATGCCGCAAATATCAAATTTCTCTAAATCCAGAAAAATGTTAGATATGGGTTTCCCATAGAGTTGTGCTTGGACATGTGATATCAAGACATGGTATTACCACAGGTTATTCTAAGATCAAGATTATTGTGAAATTGCCACTGCCAACAACGATTCGTGGAGTTTATGTGTTTATGGGTCATGCAAACTACTATCGCATTTTTATCATCTTCTTTGCGAATTTAGCATGACCTATATACAAACTGACTATTGTTCCTATTTGGACAGTAGAGGCGTTAGAAGCCTTTGAAAAGTTAAAAAAAAGCATTAACTTCAGCACCAATATTGCGTTCTCCAGATTGGACGATTGAATTTCATGTTCATACGAATGCCTCAAAATACGCCATTGGATCGGTTTTGACGTAGCTAGGTGACTATAAGAAGGATTATCCTATACGATTTGCAGGTAGACAGCTTACAAGTCCAGAGAAGAACTATTCAACAATAGAACGTGAGGCGTTAGCCATGATTTTTTCTGTTCGGAACTACCTCATGGAAATGCACTTTGCATTTTATACGGATCACCAACCGTTACTTTACTTGGTAAACAAGACATGCAATACTGGACACATTGCAAGATGATTATTATTATTGACTAAATTTGACTTTGAATTGTGGTTCGAAAGGGGAAGCAACATTATCTAGCCGATCATGTTTCGCGAATCGAATCCGCACCAGTTAATACTGAAGTGGATGATGAATTACCAGATGCTGCATTGTTCTATGTCGAAGCAGTACCTGAGTGGGCAGCAGATATTGTTGAATACCTGATGCTAGGACAACCGAATGACTCCTTGACAAAAGTACAGAAGAGACAATTGATTCATAAGGCTCAACCTTATCAATTGATTGCAGGACAATTGTATCGTCGTGGATCAGACAATATTCTACAAAGATGTGTTTTACCGCATGAAGTACCAGATTTAATCATGTTTTCACATGATGGCATGGATGGAGGACACTTCTCTATAGATATTACTGTTCGCAAACTTTTGCAATCAGGTTGTTGGTGGCCTACGCTTCATAAGGACACAAAAAATATTATTCAGACATGTGATGTTTGCCAATAAGCACGACGGCCTACTCGACAGAATTATGAACCCTTGCATCCAGTTTTATCGCAAGCACCATTTGAAAAATGGGGACTGGATCATGTTGGTCCTATTCATCCTGCCACACAAGGATCTCAAGCCAGATACATTATTGTAGCAACTGATTATTTGACCAAGTGGGTTGAAGCCAAAGCTGTCAAAGTTGCTGATGCGAAATCTACGGCCAAATTTATCTATGAAAATATTAAAATCAAATTTGGACGTCCGATCGAGATTGTCAATGACTGGGGTACACACTTTGTTAATCAAACAATAAAGTTTTTTATCTTGAAGATTTTTTTGTTATACATAGATTTAGTACTCCTTACTATCCCAGAGGGAATGGCCAAGCTAAATCTTCCAATAAGATTCTCTGCACCATTATGACGAAGATAGTTGAAATGAGTCGATCTGATTGGGAACATAAACTGTATGCAACATTATGGGCATTCAAAACCGCTTAGAAAAATAGTACAAATCAAACACCCTTTCAACTGGTCTTGGTCAAGATGTTGTCATGTCGATTGAATTTTTAATCCCATCTTTACGCATAGCGACAACAGAACGGTTAAATGATGATAAGTGTTTACAACTCTGTCATGAAGCATTGCACAAATTATGTGAAACTCATTTGATGGCAGTTCATGCATTAGCAGCAGAGAAATCCCACCGCAAGGCATGGCACGATCGTCTATTGCACAAAAAGGATCTGAAAGCAGAAGATCTTGCATTGATGTACAAAACCAAGCTGATCAAGGGAAAATTGAAGTTGGCCCGTATAAAGTGAAGAAAATCATGAACTATGGTGCATTAATTCTTGAACACTTGGATGGAAAATGATTTGATACTCCTGTGAATGGCAGCCGATTAAGAAAGCTTTGACAGCCGGCTTCGCCAGATCAACAAGCCTGATCTCAAGGATTTTTTAATTTTATTTGTTTTTCAATTTGTTGTTTTCAATATTTGATTGTTCAGATTTTTTTATGAAAAAGATAGTTAAAAAAAAAAAATGAGAAAAGACTGATGAGCAAAAGTCAAAAAAGTCATCAGTATGGAAAAAAGGAAAAACAGTATTTTTGATGAAAAATGACTTAGAAAATCATTGTTTTGGTCAAATTTGGCCTATATAGTATCGAAAACCTTTGCTGAGCTCTTAGACTATACATCCACTTCAGATTTATCTAATCTGAGGTGGGCGAAGGTTCTTGGCCAGGAAAAATCCATTTTTGAAGCTAGGCGAATGATAATCAATATGCCATTTTGGGAACCTTCGCCGAGCACCTTACTCTCATTATGAACCTTCGCCGACATGCTAGATGGTCTTAAAATGTCAAAATTAGGTTGGCCATAGGTTCAGATTTTGGAAAAATACATTTATGACAGTACTTGGGCGAAGGACCCTCTTGGGCGAAGGTTCATCCTTCGCCAGCCCTGAAAAACATTCGCCTTATAGGTTCAGATCTCCAAAAACCTTCGCCAAAATTTTTATAGCCTATTTTCACAGTACTGTACATGCCTGCAAATTTTGGTTCAGAACTGATCAGCCAAACTACTATTCAGTGTAATGGACCCACCAAATTCACCTATAAGTTGGCCGAATTCGATTCATTCCTCACTTGTGCTAGCGAAACTCTTGCAAATTTTTCTCACGACCAAAACCTTCCAAACTTTCTGAACTACTTTCTGATATACTTTTGCGCATCTTACATTTCATTTCTGATCATCATGTATTCCACAGATACTTCCCAGTCTCCGCGTTATACTATCCATCGTGATGTCCCATCTACAACGGACATCATGATCCTTCCTAGCACAAGCATGGTCACTCAGTGGATGACCCTTGCGGAGCCTCTGCTCACTGCAATGGGTATTTATGAGATAGGCTTCTCTAGAAGAATCAACATGGATTTCATCACTCTTGCCTTCAGTACGTGGAAGGAAGAGAAATCCAAATTTTACATCACCTTTCAGGGAGCAACACACAAGGTGCGCGTCACTGAGGCCACCCTTGCTGCCATAGGTATAGCATCTGGAACACAAGCCTGATCCAATCATAAGTAGGCCAAACAGGCCATAAAGCCTTATATTGACTTAACCAAAAATCTACACTGGACCAATGATGGATATCTCCTGGATGCCACCACTGAGTCTTCCATCCACGCTGTTGCCCAGCTACTGAACAACTTCCTGATGGTTGGCAACTTCAGGAAAGACCGCATCACTTCACAGATCCTCCATAGGATAGTTGAGTCTTATACCAAGTTAGCCAAGGCCCCTCTTGAACCATATAACTGGTTCAAGACTGTTTCTGGTGAGCTCAAACAAGCTATTAAGAGCAATACTAAGTAGCAGTTCGCTGCTGGCTCTTTGTTGTCTCTTCTAGCCGCCTCTCACCTAGAAAACAAATTCCATGGCTTTCACCTGGATTCTATGCTTTTGGTCTATGAAGAAGCACCGGCCGAGTTGTCCCATCAGGCCTCCAGTTCACATAGTCATCGTCGTCCACACAGCGAGATTGTCATTCTTGACTCGCCTTCCGCGTCACGACGTTGTATTAGGCATATAATGTCAGTTCCGCTTCCGCCCCCTACTGTTGTTCGCATTGAACTTTCTATTCTCCCCGCTTCTGATGCTTCCCTCGTCTCTGCTTCCACACAAGAACAGTCTGTGACCATTGGGACTACCATTCTCATCACAGCTACCCAGGCCACCTCACCACTGCACACCAAAGCTACTTCACCAAACACGCAGTATTTCATGGATATGTTCGATGATTCCGACTCCCTTGGGGCCACCAAAATTTTTGAAATGCCCTAGAGCCCTGCGCCCTTTGAACTCCAATCCTCTGGAAGAGGATTCAAACAAATCCATGACACTACTGTCGGTGTACACTACTGTCGGTGTTGAAGACTCCAACCAACAATGTCAAGCTGAGGATAGCCCAGCCACACTTTGGGTCGACCAAGCTGCAAAATCATTGAAGCAGTTTGATGCCACCGTGCCTGAGGGTTTTGAAGAAGAAGATGTTTTTGAAGAAAAAGAAGTACCGACACCTATTTCATGCCAACCAAGAATAGTACCAGCAGGTCCTCCTGCTGCTACCACCCCCATGACAGTAAATTCTGGTGATGCTCTTTGTTTGGTCTCAAACCTTGCGCAAGTGATCCAGTCTATGCTGGATAAGAAAAAAGAAATGGAACAGAGAATTTCAGATATGGGATCGGAAAACACTCTCATCAGCCAGAAGATTGTCTAGCTAGACAGAGAATTGAAGATCGCCAAGCAGCACAAAGACAAATCTGAAGTTGAAAAAAAGATGGCACAGAAACATGCTGATCGCCTCAAAGGATACGTCAGCTCCCTGCAAAACATCTTGACAACCACACAGGATCAGGTGGATAAGGTCGTGCAGGATGCAAAGCAACATGTGTAGTTGCTAAAGGGTCAATTGCAGATGGTGAAGCAGGATCGCACACGCCTCCAAGGTGAATTGGATGCGACCACCCTTGAGCATGATGCGTATCTTCAGACACAAATACCAGATCATCTAGTCACTCCAACGGAGATCGCGTATTTGTTATAGATTCATCAAGCAGAATCACATTGGCTAAAGATTCTTCTTAATCAAACACCGAGTATTAGTTCTTATTGCAGGAAGCAAACAAAACCAAACATCAAACAATCTCATTATCTGAACACATAGCTCATTCAGAATTGAAAGAAGTTCTGCTAAAAGTTATGCTTAACAGCTTTGGCTAATTCCCTGCATCCATTAGTCAGAATTGTTACTTGCTGGTGTCGCCTGAAAATCCATGTTAGAGTAACTGAAATTTAGTAAGACGTGAAAAATGTGTGTGACGCAAACAGAACAGTATCGCAATCAATCACAGATCATACAGAGTGTATTCGCACAAATGATAAGAAGTAATTCTATGAAAAATAGCAGAGGGAAATAATGCTCAAGCTATAGAAACTTGCTCTTCACTCTCTATTAATACTCAGCTCTACATAAAAATGCGTCAATACAATAGCACATAGTGTTGTCCTTATAGGAACGTTCTTCAACCTCAACGTCATTTACGAACCGTCAAAATGTCAGTTCTGAACTACTACTGCGTCTCTTATAGAACGTTGCTACTTTTATTCTAAATATGAATTTACAAGGTGCAATTAGGCCTTTACATGAATTTAGGCACTATAGCACATATACATATATAGAAATTGAAATTTTTTTACAATATATGACAAAACTTGGATAATGTGAGATCATGAGACTCCACATATCCCCTTCCTCAGCTGTGCAATGGCTCGCAAACAGCTGATTTACATCATTCTCTGTCGCTTTCGACTGGCTGGCTTGCTGTGAAAAATGGCCTTGGCTCGAGCTTCGTTCTCTTCATTTACTTGCTCTAATGTCATTCATTTTGTTGCTAGAAATAATTGTTCTTCTGATTATAGTCTTCATGGAATGACAAGTTCGGATAACCCCCCATTCCTTGATTGCCCATTGGTGCGAGAGGGTTATCAATTAATGTATTATTAACAAGATTCGTGTACCAACTATCTGCCAGAAGAGACAGCTAGTGAAAGGGTAGCATATGTATATTCGAGAAATTTTGCTTTAATGTACAGTTGTTGAACAGACAGAAGGGCATACGAAATAAGGGAAGCAATATTTACATGGCTGTAAGTGTAATATGATCTGGTTATTGGATTAGTGGAGCGAAGTATATTATTCATTTTTACTTCTTCCAAATAACGAGAATAGTTAGCTTCCCAATCTGTGTAAATTTCCCACAGATCAGGGAATAGTAACTGATGAGAAACTCGGAAAGAAACTGATTTTTAGTTAGAAACAATTTCCTTCACATCAAAAATGTTAATTGATTCTAACTTATTCAAATACTCATCCAGAGCTGGAAAAATATTATTTTCAAATGTTCTTAGGTATTCTAAAATGTATATATACAAGGATCCTGCGACCACATGGACGTAGTTAGTTTGCACATTGAACTTATTCTGAACAATGGCAATAGCTAGGATTCCTTTTTGATGCACAATTAGTTTGGCCCAAAGAGTATTTATGTTAGAAAAAGTCCAAGGGTTTTCCCATTGTTCTTTTGTGTAACCAAAAAGTTTAGGTAAAAAAAGGTAATCCATTCTCCATTGGAGTTCTGGACTACAAAAGGGTGGAAGAAAGAATGTTAGTTCCTGATGAAATGTCTGAAATTCTGACCTTAGTAGTGAGTACAGTATCTTGTTCTTCTTTACAATCGCTCCACTTGGTGACGTCTGAGCTTGATATGGAACAATGCTTAACGTCTCAGGTTGGTCTTCAGTAGTTTGTACTTTCGCAGCCTCCTTGGATTTGGTCTGTGTCTATTAATCCTTCTGGACTTGCCTGCATATGGTATCTATTTGGATGGCCTTTTCTATCATAACCTGAGCTGGCTCATCCGTCTGCATCTCCTGATCTTGGCATTGTGCTGGTTCTTCCGCGTCAGAAATATGCATTTGGCCCAATTGAATTTTGGCCTCTTCCAACTCTTCCTTTAGTTTTTCATAAGCATGATCTGCGGTTGCAGATATTGCAGCTGGAAAGTTTGGATCATCTTCTCCAGAATTTTCTGTTAAAAATTCACAATTCTAGCTTGACTAGTTTTGGTCATATGACTTGTAAATAGTTAGATGGTCATGATGTGGCTTGTCACACGTGCCAAATAGCATAGGATTCCATTCATAAGGATGTTCTCAAGTAGACCTAAGTGTTAGAACCTTTGGAATGAGTCCAAATTATGCTTAGATACAAGGGAGAAAAAATAGGAGCTATTTTTGGTAATTTTTGCATTGTTGAGGGATCTCCAAGATTCCAACCCTAACTTGGTAGGGATGAAAGATCCACCAAAATTAGCATTAGGGATAGGTTTAGGGCTACTCATACCTGCCCAAAACCGTGATGGATCATGTATATATAGGTGATGATATCTCACCAAAATCAATCAAGCAATTTCATGATTTTTCTCTCATAATGGTGCAATTGCTCTCTATGTTCATAATTGTTTGAGTGCTTGTGATTACTAATGATTATAGGATTGAATGTAGGTCTGGTGTACAGTACTCAGACTGTGGGAGGCCATACTTTCACACGTGTGAAGCCTTCTTCAAGGATTTGGGCCATTTAGTGAGGTTCAAGCATAGATTTTTGATGGATTTTGATGGTTCAACTTGTGCTAATCTTATGAAATCATAATCTATTGTTTCCCTCATCATTTCAAGTGTTTTAGGATCCTTATTTGCTGTAATTTTTACATGGTATCAGAGCCTAAAGGCTGAAATGAGCTAAATCCTTGGTTTTCATTCAATTTGATCACAATTTTTGATCTAAATCTTGTGTAGATTGGATCTTAGCATCTAGTATTGATTCTAGAACTCAAAGTGAGTCAAATACATTGGAGATTGGTGTTGTGTGACTTCATTTGCAGGTGTTTAGGTGTCTAAAACCAGAGGCAAAGTTGAATTCAATTCACATTACCAAGATAGCAAGTTTTGCTTGCTCCAAGCATTGATTTCTAAGCGAGTTTTGGAGGTGATTTCATAGAGGAGGCTTTCTAGCATTCAAGGAGAGGGAAGATCAGAGTTTTGGGGACTCTTCAAGGCTGTTCTAAGCTGTAGTAGGCACCTCCTAAAGTTATTTAGGTTCAGTCCAACCATTGCTTGACTTATGCACCAAATTAGATCAATTTTTCATCAATTTTGATCATTTTTTGCTTGTGATTGGATAGTAGATTGTGTTGCATCCTCATTAAGTTCCATTTAGATCTTTTACAAGTGATTTTGGAAGTATATTAGGTTGCTGAAATTCACTCTTGATCAGATCATTTGGAAGCTTTAATGTTCTTTATAGAAAGAGGGGCAATTCTACTAGTATTGTCTACTTCAATCAAGCAAGTGCATTGTTTCTAGTATTCTATGATTTGATTTTGTTAGAGATCATTCTTAGATCTTTATAGGAAGTCTATTACTGATCTTTTCAGGTCCCTAAGAAGTGGGATAAGGTAGACCTTCAATCAAATCAATAGAAGTAACCTTCATTTGTGTCAAGTCCTTGATTAGGAGACTAGATGGCATCTATAAATGCATATCTTTTGGATACTAATGAAAGGCTCAACAAAACTAACTATTCCATATGGAAAGTTAGAATGGAATCTATCATGATCATGCAAGATCTGATGGAAATTGTAAATGGTAAGGAGGGTGAACCTATTCATCCTCAAGAAAAAGCCAAATACATCAAGAGGTGCAATGTTGCACTACATTGCATAAAAATGAATGTTGCAAATGAACTCTTAAGAGAGGTAGGAGATTGCACTTCAGCTCAAGATGCTTGGGAGACTTTGCAAAAGGTCTATGAATCCAAGAACCAAACTAGAATGTTAGCTTTGAAGAATCAAATCAATAGAAGCTATCAAAAGAAAGGAGAGAGTGCACATACTTTTGTCCTAAGAGTAAAGGAATTGAACAAAGAGCTAGCCTTTATAGGTGACCCTATCAAGGATGAAGAGCTTGTTCAACTCATATTGAATGGACTAAGCTTTGAATTTGACAATTTGGTTCAGGGATATGCAATTATGGGTAAGCTACCCATACTTGAAGAACTCCAAGGCACACTCATGGCCGAGGAATCAAGAAGGAGCCAAATGCAAGAGAGGATGGATAGGCTTTCCATACAAGGTGGAGATGACCAAGCTCTCTTCACCAAAGGAAAAGGCAAGTCCAAAGGCAAAGGATAAACATTCAAGAAGTCTACAAAGCTTGAGGATCAAGAAGGACCCCCAAAGGCATCTCCATCAACCACCAAAGTCAAGAAGGACAAATCAAAGGTGAAGTGCTACTATTGTAGCAAGATGGGACATTATGCCTCGGAATGCTTCAAGAGGAAGCAAGATCAAAGCCAAGCCAACATGAGCAAAGAGGAGGAGGAGGAGAGTTCACATGAGGACTCTCTCATGATGTCCATATTTTCTTCAACAAGCTTCAAAGGAGAAGATCCTTGGTGGATTGACTCGGGTGCTAGTTCACACATGACTAGTAAAAGGGAGTTTTTCTCTTCTCTCTTATCTTATGATGGACCTATAAAGTCTATCTATATAGCAAATGATGAAGCTTGTAAGATTGAAGGAGTTGGTAGCATTCCCCTTTGCTTAGGATCTTCCAAAAAGATCAACATAGAAGGTGTTTTGTACATTCCTACAATAACAAAGAATCTACTAAGTGCTGGCCAAATGGTAGACAATGGTTTCAATGTTGACTTTGCTTCAAATGAATGTTTCATCAAGAAGAAGGGTAAGATAGTGGCTAAGGGCACTAGACTTGGCAAAATTTATAAGCTGGATGCATTTGTGGATACTAATGTTGTCATGTTGGCCGAGAAGAGCAAGATATCTACCTTTACTTTATGGCACAAAAGACTTGGACATGTCAACTCGGGTTCCATGGAGGCTATGATCAAGGAGGAGTATGCTTTAGGCCTACCAAGGTCTATTGGGAAGGAAGACAAGGTTTGTGAAGCTTGTGCCTTATCCAAGGCACATAAGAAGGTGTTTCCTAACTCCATCACAAAGTCATCTCATCCTCTTGAACTCATACACTCGGATGTGCACATTGCTAGCACCAAATCTAATGGAGGTTCATCCATGTTTTTAACCTTCATTGATGACTACTCAAGATATTGTTGGGTGTTCTTACTTTCTTTCAAGTCTCAAGTATTTGATACTTTTGTAAAGTTCAAGTTGTTTGTGGAAAAGCATCATAATCATAGCATCAAGATTCTTAGAAGTGACAATGGTGGAGAATTCATCTCCAATGAGTTCAAGGCCTTTTGTGAGGAGGAAGGGATCAAGAAAGAGACTTCTTGTCCTTACACTCCTCAACAAAATGGAGTTGCTGAAAGAAGGAATAGAACATTATGTGAATGTTCTAAGGCTTTAAGATTATATGCTTGTTTGCCCAAATCCTTTTGGGGTGAGTCTCTTGTATGTGCAAACTACTTGATGAATAGGGTGTCTTGCAAAGCAATTGAAGGCAAAACTCCTTATGAGATGTTGTATGGAAAGAAACCCAATATTAATCACTTGAAAGTTTTTGGGTGTATATGTTATGTGCATGTGCCATTGGAAACAAGAACCAAGGAGGATCCATCTTCCACAAGAGGGATCATGCTTGGATATGCAAGCTCAAGCAAGGGCTACAAACTCTATCTCCCATCCTTGAACAAATTTGTTGTTTCAAGGGATGTCATCTTTGATGAACATCATATGCATATGCTTGAAGAAGGCTCAAGTGCTCCAACAATCAAGAAGAAGATGGCCGAGGAGCAAGATCTTGGTTTTGAGGAGGAGCTCATGGAGGAGCAAGCACCAAACCCACCTATCACACCAAGGAGATCTTCAAGGGCAAAAGTGGAGCCATCAAGGCTCACATATCAAGGCAAAGGACAACAAGTTGAGGGTATCTCATCCACTTCTTATGCTTTATCTAGTTTTGAAGAACCGTCTAATGTTGAAGATGCATTGAACTCCAAAGAATGGTATAAAGCTATGTTGGATGAGTATGATGCCTTGATTGAGAATGAAACTTGGTTGCTTGTTGAGAGACCTCAAAGGAATGTAATAGGATGCAAGTGGGTCTTCAAGCTTAAGTTGAATGCAAATGGGAGTGTTAACAAACATAAAGCAAGATTAGTTGCAAAAGGTTATGCTCAAGAGAGAGGGATAGACTATGAGGAAACTTTTGCACCCATGGCCAAGATGGTCACAATAAGACTAATCATTGCACTTGCATCACATTTTGGATGGATTCTATGTCAAATGGATGTCTCTAATGCTTTCTTGAATGGTTTTTTGGAAGAGGATATCTATATGGAGCAGCCACAAGGGTTCATCAAGCATGGAATGGAGAACAAAGTATGCCATCTCCAAAGAAGCATCTATGGCTTGAAGCAAGCCTCGAGATCTTGGAATTCAAGATTACATTGCTATCTTATTTCACTTTCTTTTGTTCAAAGTGAATATGATCCCACTCTTTACATTAAGTTTGATGATGTTGGTATTGTACTTTTACTCATTTATGTAGATGACATCATCATTAGTGGAAATAGTGTTGATGGTATTGAAAAAATCAAGATAGATCTATCCTTAGAGTTCAAGATGGTAGATCTAGGGTGTATTCACTTCATCTTAGGCATAGAAGTACTTAGAGGGTCTGATTTTATCTTTATAAGTCAAGTAAACTATGCTCAAAATCTTTTGAAGAAGTTTAAGATGGAAGTATGCAAAAGTGTTGACACACCAATGGAGCAAGATGTAAAAGTGCCAAATGAAGATGATGAAAGATCCTTCATGGACATCACTTTGTTTAGGCAACTTATAGGTTCCTTAATGTGGATCACTATAACTAGACCAGATCTTAGCTTTAGTGTATGTAGGTTGAGCCAATCCATGCAAAAGCCATTGAATATCCATTGGAAAAAGGCTAAGAGGATTCTAAGATACATCTCAGGTACATTGGATTTTGGGATTCTGTATAGAGGAGATGTGATTAACCTTCATGCATTTAGTGATTCAGATTTTGCAGGGGACAAGAGGGATAGGAAATCAACAAGTGCCTATTCAACTTTCATAGGAGAAGGTGTGGTTTCATGGCTTTCAAAAAAGCAAGAAACTATATTTCTATCTTCAACCAAGGCCGAGTACAAAGCTTTGACAACCACTACAAAGGAGGTACTTTGGATCAAGAGATTATTGGTGGAACTAAAGATCATGGATTCAGAGGAGGCACCAATCATCTACAATGACAATATATCAGCCCAACACCTTGCATCTAACCCAATCTTCCATGCAAGATCTAAGCACATTGAGATATGCCATCACTTTGTGAGAGAAATGGTGCAAGCCAAGGAGATTGCTTTGGAGCATGTTCCAAGCAATGAATGTGTAGCTGATCTACTTACTAAACCACTTCAAAAGACACCTTTCATGAAGTTCAGATCATCACTTGGAGTGATTAGTAAAGCAATGATTGAACCAAGCTAGATAGTGAGGAGGAGTGTTAAAAATTCACAATTCTAGCTTGACTAGTTTTGGTCATATGACTTGTAAATAGTTAGATGGTCATGATGTGGCTTGTCACACGTGCCAAATAGCATAGGATTCCATTCATAAGGATGTTCTCAAGTAGACCTAAGTGTTATAACCTTTGGAATGAGTCCAAATTATGCTTAGATACAAGGGAGAAAAAATAGGAGCTATTTTTGGTAATTTTTGCATTGTTGAGGGATCTCCAAGATTTCAACCCTAACCTGGTAGGGATGAAAGATCCACCAAAATTAGCATTAGGGATAGGTTTAGGGCTACTCATACCTGCCCAAAACCGTGATGGATCATGTATATATAGGTGATGATATCTCACCAAAATCAATCAAGCAATTTCATGATTTTTCTCTCATAATGGTGCAATTGCTCTCTATGTTCATAATTGTTTGAGTGCTTGTGATTACTAATGATTATAGGATTGAATGTAGGTCTGGTGTACAGTACTCAGACTGTGGGAGGCCGTACTTTCACACGTGTGAAGCCTTCTTCAAGGATTTGGGCCATTTAGTGAGGTTCAAGCATAGATTTTTGATGGATTTTGATGGTTCAACTTGTGCTAATCTTATGAAATCATAATCTATTGTTTCCCTCATCATTTCAAGTGTTTTAGGATCCTTATTTGCTGTAATTTTTACATTTTCTTCCATGCTACTGGGTCAATTCTGTACCTGCCATGAGATACGCAGGCACCTAATGTGACTTCGGCGCTGATTCGCCATAGAACCGCCTCTTTGGCTGTCTCTTGTATATTTGATTCTTAAACTCTTTCATACTTTGATCCAAGCTTTCTAGATACCTTCTCCAAGCTGGCAAGATGCTAAATAGTTGCCCGCGTATCCAGCAGTAGTGTTCCAAAAATCTTTTGATATAATTCGGCATCGAGAATTGGTGCCTCGACGTCACTTTCACTGCCCTGCGGGTCATCAGGAAGCTGTTCTGCTTCTTGTGGTGCTGGCTCTTGTGGTATATCACCTGATTCTACTCCTGATCAGCAGTGTCGTCCGCTTCCGCATCCCTATTTCCTTATGTACTAGACAATGGCATGTATTGGGATGATGGCGAAGTCATTCTCACCGAGCTCCCTTGACTTGATGATGATGATGTGGTTGCTACGGTGGTTTCTTTTGATATCTGCATCTAGAATTCAACCTCTATTGATGGGTCTAGCTCTGGTAGCACTAGTGCAATTCTGATGTCTTCCTACACTGTTAGCACACCAGCATGCATACATAAAATACCCATCTACAGACCCATCCTGGAAAATTGATTAACTTTTACTAATTTACAGAATTGCTTGAAAGCAATCTGTCCGAAGGCAATAGGCTCTCCATTTAAGGCTCTCGGCAGATATCCCATATTTGTATTTGAGATAGTCTACTCTTGCTCCGGTAAAAAGATAGAAGCAAGAGCAAATCGAACGAAGCTTTTGAGATTGGGATCTCTAATGTAAGAGAGTTTATATCCCCGTTTCTCAAGATAAGCTTCTTCTTGAAAAACTCCGCTCTCTGCGATGAAATCTGGTTTAGTAACTGGCATACTGTCATCCTGAGTGATCTAAGATAGATTTCTAGCCTTCTAAGAAGCTTCTAATCTTGGCCCAATCAGCCTAGTTCAACTTGGATGATGGTGTAATAGATCAACTTCAAATATCCTAGCAAATCACTTTTCAAAAAATTGATTCTAGTACAATTTTGTTTGATATTTCACACGCACATAAGATCTAAACAAATCAGCCTTATAGATATGATCTAATGCTTCAAAATGAATTGCTTCAATGACTCAAATCACTATTTGATCATTAGAATTCAATGGATTGGACCTAGATCTAGACAATGCACCAAAAATCTTGAATTTTGGACAAGTATGCACATTTGGATCAAAAACACTAAAGAAAGTTAGTTTGAAGGTTGTTGTATGGTTTCACACGTGTGGACAGTACATCAACAACCCACAAATTGATCTTGACCAAAAATATTGATGGTGCCTCTGTCCTTGAACTCGTCCTCTCAAGTAAAGCTCAAAAACAACACATTGGCAATGATTTCACAAGATTTATTAATCATTAGATCACTCTTAGACTTGGTTGTGATACCATGTCAACTTTCAGAAAAAAGGACAATTTTGATTGTACATAACAATCACTAAGAGTTATTGATTGCTTAATCCAATGATCTATCAAGTTCTATGAGATAGATCTTGATCTAGATGCATTACACTATGATCTTGATCTGATGTGTCTGTGTATTCACTATATACATAAATTTTACAGGTGTGCAGATGAAGAAGGTACAAAAGTGGTTGTGCTGTCTGTGGGAGATT
Organism: Diphasiastrum complanatum; assembly: GCA_029204225.1. Taxonomy (NCBI): domain Eukaryota; kingdom Viridiplantae; phylum Streptophyta; class Lycopodiopsida; order Lycopodiales; family Lycopodiaceae; genus Diphasiastrum; species Diphasiastrum complanatum. Next base: position 51,097,428 of record CM055107.1, read on the forward strand.
GTGGGTGGTTGCCGTCATTGTCAAATCTGATTGCACAGTGCATAGAACGAGCATGAGGAGGCCGCAATGTCAGGCTTCGCTAAAATTGACGCTAGTGAAAATGCAAAAATTGTGACACTCTTTGGCCTTTGGCCTTGTCCTTACCTAAAGGCAACCTTTGCCCGTTTAAAGACAAGTGTCGCATTTTTTGCCTATCTAATTTTACGTGTAAAAATGCAGTGTCGTATTTTTCACCTGTCATAAATTGCGTGTAAAAATGTAGTGTCGCATTTTTTGCATTTTTCGCCTGTCATAAATTGCATGTAAAAATGCAGTGTCGCATTTGTCGACTTTTTTGCCTGTTCAAGTTTATTTGTAAATATGCAGACTGTGCAACTGTCACACTTTTCGCCTATCATAAATTGCGAGAAAAAATGAAGACTGTTGAAACTGTTGGCTTTTTTGCCTTTTCAAGTTTACTTGTATTTATGCAGACTGTGCGACAACAAAAGCAAAAATGCAGCAGCATGAATGGAGGTAGACTAACATAGGATTTAGGAGAGTAGAGGAAATAAATCCAATAGTAAAGACATTAGTAAATGTAAAAGTGAGTTACCGTAGAAAAAAGTCTGAAAATTTTTCATTTATATCCTATACCTAGGTTGAATCATAGTTATACAAAAATCATTATGCATAACAATACTAGTTTGACCTTTTGCATACAATTCACCATGGGATTCAAACATGAAATGAAATTGGTTCTTCATCTTTGATGAGTTCCTATCATTTACAATTTTTCCAATAAAAAATTGGACCATTTTTTTTTTATTGACCAGTTCGACATTACTTTGTCAATGTTAAAAAAAACTATCAAAAACTCAGAATATAAAATTACATGAATGGAACTTCTGATATTGTAACAGACACTAGATGAAAGCTATACGCGAAGAAGATGAAGAGTCAAATGATGAGCTGCACATTAGAATGTTGCAATATATCACAGGACAAACGACACAACATCCACTATGATTGCCTCGACGAACATAAATCCAACAACAAAGAAGATGATGGATGAATTTAAAAAACTTGGACAGAAACAACAAATGCATATGGATAAGATGCAGGCACAATTTGACACCAAGTTGAAAGCTTTGGAAGGACATCATGCTAAGATTGACAAAGGTGTTGAAAAGATGCTCAATGTTTTTCCTAGCAGAGAGAATGTTTGGTGTGCGATTTGTGCTAGTAATCACACTATAAATGAGTGTCCAACTATGAAGAGACAGATGACAGAGACTCATTGTCATTTGTGTAACTCAAATGGACATGAAACAATTTTTTGTTGGTTTAATCCTCGGATTATTCAACAAAAATATCATAATTTTGGTTACCATGAAGGACCAAAGTAAAAAGCACCAAATGAAAAGGTACATGGCCTTGGATTTCTAGAACTGTTAGCTTTACCTATCCCACCAGTATAGCAAGTGTCTCATGCAAACATGATGGAGCCAGAAGTTTCATCGAGCCAGGAACAATGAAATTATGTTTCAGAACAAGAGTTTGGACCACCAAAGCAATATGCAATCTATGTTGTTGTGCAACAACAACAGTCTAGACAATGGGCACGAGCGCCACTTTGTAATCGACTATCAATGGCTCGAATCCTAAGGATCTCAGGGCATAATCTTTCTTCTTATACCATTTTTGTGCTGATTGCCTCAGTCCATAGATACTTCTGTGCATTCGGCATCATAGGTAGGAAGTGATTCGGAGGTATAACCTGGAGGTTGATCCATGTAGACTTCTTCATCTAGCTCGCCATGTAGGAACATTGTCTTCTCATCAATGATGTGAATCTTGAGGTCGTATGCAGCTGCATATGCAAATAGTAGGCATAATGATGTATGCTTCACCACTGGAGAGAAAGTCTCAGTATAGTCGATGTGGTATTTCTAGAAAAATTCACTCGCTACAAGTCTGGCCTTGTATCTCGAAACATCTCCACATTTGGTCCATACTTGAGTTTGTGAACCCACTTGCATTGCACTGTCTTTCGTTTGTCTGGCATTGGTTGTAGTGTCCATATCTCATTCTTCTTCCTAAATTCAATTTCTTCGTTCATGGCTTGGATCCATTTGTCCTTCTCTGGACAATCGATGGCTTTCTTGAATGTTTGTGATTCGCCACTTTCTTCGGATGTGGAAGCCGAGCTGCCTGGCACAAATCTTGCTGGTGCTCTTCTGCTCTCTTGTTGATCTCCTGGGAGATTCTTCAGGTACTGCAATGTCTTTGCCTTTGTCTCTTCGGCTAGGTCCGGACCATCTTGGTTTATAGGTGTTCTAGCAGTTGGCAGACGTGCAATCCTATCTTCATCTGATTTGTCGCTCGATCTCGATTTTGAACTTCTTTTTCTGAGTGTGCGGGTTCTGCTCCCTCTGTCGTGGTTGGCAGGTCATAACACTGTTTCCCTAAGACTTCATAGCTGGCAAAATCATTGTTGGCCATTGTTCTGGTCTCATCAAACTTCATGTCTCTGACAGTCTTCACTAGATTCGTCTTTGGCATGTAAATCCTTTAATATGACGAATGATTGTCATACCCGACGAGGTATCCTAATTCGACCTTCTCGTCAAGCTTCTTTCGAAGCTTATCAGGAATGTGTGCATAAGCTGCACAACCAAAAATCTAAACATGTGTCAGATTAGGCTTTCTATCCCACCAAAGTTCGTGTGGTGTCATGTGACAAACACCTGACTTGCCTATCCTATTATGGAAGTAGGGAACTGTAGCTACTGCTTCAGCCCATAGCACTCTTGGTGCCTCCGAATAGGCCATCATGCACCTTGCAGCTTCCATGAGAGTCCTGTTCTTTCTTTCTGCAACACGATTGTGCTGCGACGTATAGGATGTTGTTCTTATGTGAAGGATTTCTCGATCATTGTAGAAGTCAGTGAATCGATTCGAGATGTACTCTCCACCACAATCTATTCTGATCTGCTTCACCTTGTTTTCTGTGCATCTTTCTGCCCAGTTCACATACTCTGTGAACTTGTCGAGTGCTTCCGACTTGTTGTGAATGAAGTAGACTCGAACAAACTTGCTGTAATCGTCAATGAAGGTGATATAGTATTTCGAGCCTCCTACTGAGATCACATCGAAAGGTCCATAGATGTTCGAATGTACCAGCTCCAAAATCTTTGTTGTTCTGCAGGAGTCTCTAGTAAATGGTGCTCAGGAAATCTTCCATCTCATGCACGCATCACAAGTGGTCGAACTGGTTGCATTCAATATGCTTACTCCTATGATAGCTCCATGTTGGCTTGCTTGATACAATGCCATTGAGTTCATGTGGCATAGTTGTCTAGGCCATAGAACATCTGCAGAATCATGAGCTTGATGTGCTTGATCTATCAGTAGGCGTACCCTCATATGATACAGTTTGCCCTTGCATCTTCCTTGCGTGATCAGCACACTGGTGCTGGCTTCAATGACATTACATGTTTCGTCTAAAAACATCACATGCATCCCAGCATATGCTATCTTTTCTACTGATAGCAAATCTTGTTGCAGTGTGGTTACGAAGAGAACATCTTCTAGTCGTCGGTCTATGCCGTTTGTGTTGAGCCATAGTGAACCAATACCATTCACTCGGTGTTTTGATCCGTCTCCAAGAACTATGAATCTTGATGGGTCTACACTCCGAAAGTCAGACATTATTCGTCTTGATGTAACGAAGTGTGAGGTAGCTCCTGAATCAATGATGACCTCTTGTGTGTCAGATGTGGAGGCTGCACACACGTCTGTACACAGATAGGCCGTCGAATTTCCACTGTTCAACCTTTCTTCGCCCATCTTCGAGCTTTCTGTCTCTTCAACGTAGGAAGAACTATTATTATTCTCTCATTTACCTCGAGGATGCTTGTTCCTTGGGTTTTGGTAGCAGTCTATGGATGCATGACCCTTCTTGTGGCAATGGATACATTCAATCTTCGGATTGAGCCAACATGAATCGACAATATGTCCTTCGCGTCTGCATCTCACACATGTTTTCTTGTCGCCATTATGTCCATTATGTTGTTTTGATTTTTCTTTGTTCTTCCAACTGCCTTTGCTGGCTCCCTCTGATTGCTGGTCTCGATCCTGCTTGCGATCTGACTCCCTCCTAGGCTTGAACTGCTTCTTTGACTTTTTCTTGTTGCTTTAGAGAGCTTGGTCTGAAGCGTCCTTGTGATCAAGGTGCTCACGAGCTTTGACTTCTTCTCGAATCTTGATCACTGCCCTTTCAAGTGTCATCGCTAGATCCTTTGCTAGCAATGTTCGGGTTGTCTAGAAAGATCTTAGTAAAGCACGTAGTAGATAGGTGAGCTGCATCTCTGCTGATACTGCATTCTCTATTCCTACATTGTGTAATGAAAGGAACAGATCCTTCATCTTCCTGATAAAGGAGGTAAGGTCTCTGCCATCCCATCATAGATTCATTAGCTGATCTTCAAGAAGCATAATTTGGATGCGTGATTTCGTCTGAAATCTGGTAAGCAGTGTATCCCACATCTCTCTTGCATTAGAGAGTGTCGTGAGGTCAAGTGTTAGGCTGTCTGCGATGGATGATGACAACACGACTACTGTCTTGTCATTCTTCTCTCTCCATTCTCATAGCTCTTTGCCAGTGGTTGTAGGCATCTCTTCGGTGCCGTCTACCCAGGGCCATAGCCCTTCTCCCTTCAATATGAGAGAGGTCTTTACCTTCCATGCTAGGAAGTTCGACCTAGCTGAGTCGAGGATTGTGCAGATCTTCGATTGTATGCTGTTGATTGATGCCATTGCTGTAGATTGTGTCTTCAGATATTCTTCTGGTTTCTTGTTCTGAATGCTTGTCTCCTAGATTTGGTAGCTCTTTAGCTATATCAGGTCTCGGATATGAGCCTGAAGGTGGATGCTCTGATACCACTGATGGGAAAATCCCGTCTGATGAATGTGTAAAGTATGAGATTTAGACACAAATAATTTCGCTCTGAGACCATTGTTGGGAATCCCATAGAAATAAAACCTAGATGGAATTCGATTCTGTCCTCAGGTCTACTGTCGTCTGTGACAGGATCTACAATCCTCCAAGGTGTAGACAGACACTACTGACCTACGTATAATTTGCTTATGCATTCAACAAGGTAAAACTAGTGTGCGGAATAAAATTAAACCAGCTGATTACAAACATACAACTATCAGACAATTAAGAATTTGATCGTGTTCAAGACAAGAAACTCATCTGCATAAACATCTACTATATTATCAAAAAGTTCCTTGAGCGGTGTTGTGACAAACCCACACAGCTCGTTGGCACAAAAAAACTCTGTCTTTCGCGAATCAAAACTTGTCGCGCTTACTAGCGGACTTCTTGAACATTAGCTAGCAACCTTGTGCTTGGCTTTCTCATTGGCATATTGCTGATGCTTTTTCTTGCATCTTTTTAATCAATAATTAAGATCTTTATGTATCTAGAGAGGAGGACACGATTAGCTTATCAGGGGATTACAAGAATGGCTGATTAGGCACGTCCCAACGGTATCCTGTCAGTCTTTGAAAGATGACGTCCTCCTTGTACTTTTGCGATTTCCTTGTATTTTGACACGTGGAGATACGCCGCCCCTTGGGTCTTCCTGTCTTCTTCTGCCTTTGGCCTTGACATTAGGTCGCCTTGAGTCCACGGTAGTTTTACCTTCAAATTCAAGTGGCCTTCAGTCAACGAACATTTTATCGTCGTCTTCAGGTCTTTAGTCCTCGAAGCTCCGGTGTTCGTGTTTGGGTAGCTCCCTTGTGTTTCCGCAGACTTGAGCTCGAAAGCTAGCAAAGCTTTGTGGCTCGAAACATTTTGTTTCTTCACAAAGAAAGTACACTAAATACATATCACGGAAGCTTTAGAATCAATAATTTATTCAAGCTTTGATGATGAGTAGATGAAATTTGTTCAACACCTACAAAGTCACAAGAAGCAACAAAACTGTAGCTGAAAACAAAATGATTATAACATGATTGTAAAAAACAAACCGTTTCAGGTCTTTCTGAAAGATGCTAACCAAATTTTCAAGAGCTGTCTCTGCAAAAATCAACGATTGGTTTTCAGATTTAGCTCGTGAATCGCATGTTGTTGGAACCAAAGCCACATCAATGCACACTACCAAGTATCCAAATAGCGCCTTCAATAATGATATCAATGGAGACTCTCATAATAGGATAATTTTCATTTGATCAAGAGGAGACTGTTTATTTGATGATCACAAAGCATAAGCTATCCAACTGATACATGAAATCAGTGTCGAATCAAAGGTATCAGCACTATGAATTTGAAATCTGTTGTATGCTCTCAAAGTGGCACTACAACTATAATTCCACACGATTATCTGCCTCCTCCACACAATTCTATGCCTCCTTGTCATGAATTGCAAGTTTCTAAGCCTCCTTGGCCGCTGTCTAATTGTAATAATATATTGAAAAGCAAGGCAATAGACACAAAACAAATACCAACCCTTGTTGTTGCGACTACCCATAGGATCAATTTGTGCCACCACCTATTTTTCAAAGCTTGTGCATGCCACCTCCTAATTTTAAAGCTTTTGCTTTGGCTTTTTGGGCTTTATCATGCATTGTTTGCATGCACCTTTCTTAAATTTTTCGAAATGCCAATTAAATTAGTTGGGCCCTCAACTAAAATTTTAACCTTTAAACTTTTGACAACCACCAAAAAATATACTTTATTGTTAACTTTTTTATCAAACTCCATTAACCTCCGCACCACATAGCATTGCCTAAAATGGGTCTAAAATGAAAAGGAAACCAAGCAAAGGGAATTGTCCCTAGTGAAACTACCCAGGTAGTCCAATCATGATAACAAAACAACGCCAAGATTTTGCCACGTATCTTGCACAAGTACTCAGTCCTAAAAATCTATGACACGTGGCCGAAATACAAGGACGAGCAATAAAAAAGGCTGATTTGTTCAGATCTTAAGTATGTCTGAAATATCAAACAAAATTGTAATAGAATCTCTTTTGGAGGAGTGATTTGCTAGGATATTTGAAGTAGATCTATTATACCATCATCCAAGTTAAACTAGGTTGATTGGGCTGAGATTAGAAGCTTCTTGGAAAGCTAGAAATCTATCTTAGATCACTCTTTATCAAGAGATCTTTGTGAATCTCATAGGCTTTCATTCACAATGTCATCCATGGGTGGATATTTGTTAGAATCTAGTGAGAAACTAACTTCCACAAACTATTGGAATCACTACTTGTGATCCATGACCTCTTTGATATTGTTTTAGGACATTGGTTAAAGTTGAATGTAAGCAATGACCTCTAGATCTCGGCCTAGCAAAATCTTTCAAGAAGTGTGGCAAAGTGTGAGGCATGTGGCCTTGCAAAGTCACACAAGACTTCCTACAAGAGATCTTTGACAAGATGTACCTCACCTTTGGATCTTATTCATTCAGATGTACATGATTTTAAAATCCATTTATTTGGTTGACTGGCATGCCTATCAGATGGATACCACAAATCCACATTTGACCTTGTGATCTAAGCAAAAGAATTAACATGGTTAAGTATTACATCCTGATCCTTTCTGGTTAATGATAAGCTTCAAAACCCTACTAATGCATCAAATCTAGGGACAATCTTCTGTCAACTAACAGATCCAATGTAATCCACGTATCAGATTCCACTTCTAACATCACAATTGACATCCAAAACTGTGGATAACTCAATAATTACAAAGATATCAGTTACGAATTCAACTGAATGAAATCTAACCAGAAAATTAATAATCGGCATTAAGCAATTATTTACTGGGATTTACCTAAAATCCTAACTACGAAATACATTTCCTGTTCACACTTACTACCTCTGATGTCCACTCTTCTTCCCTCCTTAGAGTTTTTAGTTCCCTAAAAATCAATTTCAGCTAAGGTACCAAGAAGACGTAACAACATTAGTAAATGTTTAAGAACTAATTACCGTAGGAAAAAGTCTAAAACAATTTCATTTATGTCCTATACCTGGGCTGAATATATGATATATCAAAAATCATTTACTAGTATATATAACAATACTAGTTCGATTTTTTGAATATAATTCACCATAGGATTTTACTGGAAATGAAATCAGTTATGCAATTTCTATTATTACAAATTTTCCAATAAAATTGGACTGTTTTTTCATTTTATTGACTGGTTTGGCATTACTCCGTTAATATTGACAAAACCTATCCAAACACAAAATATGAAATTACATGAATGGAAATCCCACCAATAGGATTTCAGTAATTTTTGAACCATATCTTGTCAGATTTACTATCCAGATAAAGAATACTATTGCCACTCATCCAATTTGGTCATTTCATAATGTTTGACGATTTTAATTCAAATTTAACGAATATTTTGCACAAACATTCACTTGACTGATTTCTAGCGATCAACATCGATTAGAAAACTATCAGACAAGTAATTGATTTCAAATTTTAACCAAATTGAAATTCAACAAAAAAGAAAAAATTTCAAATTTTAACTTTCAATCTGGGAGTTCCCAACTCCAAAAGTTAAAAAAATGACCGTACAATAACTGTGACAAACTCTGACTGATAAACTCAATTTAATCAATTCACTAATCTAAACCGATTCCATAGATAACGAAAAAATGACCGAAATTTTGATTTTTTTTTCTGAAAACTCAATTTTGCTTTATTTCACGTAATTCGAAAATTCTAACGAAAATACTGTTAGTACAAAAGGCAATAGAAATCAAAAAAATCGAAACACTGTCCAATTCCTAATGTTACTAATCCAATGTCAAACTGGCATGCAAAGCACATTACATTAGTCACAAAACGTCATTCCGGAATTTTTACGTAAACATCAGTTTTACGGAAGTTGTCAGCCAATATCATTGATTTGTGACCCAACTGTCAGAGCACATGCGTATGACCACTCAAATTGATTGTAAATCCATCATGCATGTCAGAATCACTCTGAGAATCAGCATGCAACCAATCCATGCAAGCACAATACTACAAATTAGGGAAATGACTGGCATGCAATCAGAACAATTTCAAATTTTGCCAATTTTACTCACAAAACTGCAAAATTTCAGATGATCATAACTTTAGCTACAGGACACCAAATTGGGACTGTAAAGCTCAGTACAGAGGGAGACCAAGTGAACAAGATGCTTGCCACATCAGCCTACCACCTAGGCTTCACACGTGCGAGATCAGAGTGTCATAAAATCTGTAAAAGGGCGCATTTCCACAAGACAAAATCATGCAAAAATGTGCAAACACCATTCTAGCCCAAAATTGATGCTACCAATAGTCTTGAACAATTAATTGGACTTCCATGAAGCATTCATACTGATCCTAAGATGCAGTATAGGCCGAGAACAAATATTTCTTGATTTGTAGAATTCAAAATAGCTTCAAATTTAATGGAGATGGTGCATAATCCACCGGCCATCATTTTACAAGTCTGATAGCTTGCTGGGAAGGTGAAAAAGAATGCTAATCATGCTGTAAATGATTCCAAAATGATATCCTTAAGGATTTGGAAATATCCATCCCCCAAAAATCACCAAAAATGGTCATTTTTTGAACTTTTTTTACTTCCTACAAGTTCAATTGCTGGAATTCTTGGTTCTAACTTCAAAAAAAGCTTCAAAAGACTTTGGCCCACATCTTTAGACGCTCTACATGGTGTTTTACAGCCACCTATCCATCTTTATGAAAAAACAAGCAAAAATGATGATTTTTGGCTATATTCCGGTTTTTTCATCACAATATATTGGAAATTCATGACATACAACTCTTTCCCTAACACATGCAAACCAATTTACAGAATTATAATCATCTAATTGGTCTGATTTTGCTGGATTTTGGTTCTTAATATCTATTTTGTGCCAAAAAGCATGAAAAACCAAGCAATTTTGACCAAAACAGAGCTTAGAATCATAAATCATTGGAAAGAACCGGCATGCATCATTAATTTCATCATTAATGAACCCTAAAATGAAAGTACACTTGGTGGAAAATTCAGATCTACCAAAGATTTGATCTACACAAGAAAAAACTCCAAAAAAGCATCACAAATTGGCCTTCAAGGACAATTCTCCATAAAACAACAAAGAATCCCAAGAGTAATGGATCCTAGCAACATGCAAATTGAAGTTGGGATAGTACACCCACTTGCACCCTTGCTATCCACCTTGGAAGAGAATTCCAATGATCCAATCCAAAATTTCGACGAAAGGTAGCCCTTCTCCATGTTCTCCAATCTTTGTAAGCCTTGCTGCAATACCAATATAAAAGAAGCTCCCTAAGATCCTGCTTACAAGACAAAACACAATGGAAAACACACTATGAAGCAAACCACCCAACCATTAAGCCAAGAAATAAGAAGCATGCACTTGATTTGCAGACAGACATACCTTCAGGTGATATAGATTGTCTTTTCTTCTGCCTTGAGTGATCAGGGTACTGGTACTAGCATCAACAACGTTGCATGCTTCATCTGAGAACGCACACGCATCCCTGCATCAGCTATTCTTGCCACAAATAGCAGATTCTGCTGTAGTGTAGGCACGAACAGAACATCTTCGAGTCATTTATCTCTGCCATTCGTGTTGAGCCACAGTGAACCAATACTGTTCACTTGTTATTTGGATCCATCTCCAAGAACAATAACTCTTGTTGGATCTGCATTTCAAAAATCAGACATGATTCACCTTGATGTTACGAAGTGTGAGGTAGCTCCTGAGTCTAGGATTACCTCCTGTGTGTCAGGTGTTGACATTGCACACACGTCTGCACAAATGTAGGTGGTCGAATTATTTTTGTCTTTCTTCGTCCATTTTCGAGCTCTCTGGCTCCTCGACATAGGACGAACTATTATTGTTCTCTTGTCTATTCTGTGCTGATTTGTTTATTGGGTTTAGGCGATAGTCCATGGATGCATGACCCTTCTTATGGCAGTGGATGTGAAAAATTGTCAACTAGTAGTATTTTCCTAACTTGAGATTTTGTAGGCCTATGGCCAAATAAAAGTTAGAGATAGGTTCATACATGTATGTAGAGGCCCAAAGTATGTGTACACTACTTTTGAGGTCACATTAATTAGAGGAGGTCGAGTGTGGAGCTCTTCTATTGGCTCATAATTTGGTGCATTCCTATTTGACCAAATTTCTAGGTATATGGGTGAATCCTATTGGACCCCAATTTTAGCCTATCATAAGACAAGTGGCCAAGAGGCACTATGGCTGCTATAAATAGCCATCTCCACGAGTATGTACATATCTCATTTTCATTCTATTGAATGAATGTTATGCTCTTTGAAGATCCATCTTCTTCTCTCTCACTTTTTTGTTCATATCTTGCATTCTAGCCACTAGAATTGTGATTTCTTTGTTGCTATGGCTTCACACGTGTGAAATGCAGGTTGTAGGCTCTGAAGTACGGACAGGGACAGCAAGTTTCTGTTTGTGGAAGCTTATGATCAGATTTTGATGTTTAGTTGATGTTTAGTATGCTTAACATCACAATTTCTATCATTTTTTCAATCTAGATGTGCATAACTTCCATGGCCAAGATCTTTATGAAACTTTAGCATCTTTTGGATCTGAGTTTTTCACATGGTATCAGAGCATTAGGCGGCCAAATGTGCAGGTTTTGCCAGATTTAGAAGAGATTTGTGGGCGAGTTTGCTTTTGTAGCATTCCAATCAAGTTTCTAGCTAAAAATCTTGTTGATTTATGTGTAGAAATTGGATCTTTGTGATCAAAACATCATTTGTATGCATTTCAATTGAAGTAGGGCGAATTCCCTCTGTACTTATCAGAATAAGGAGACAAAAATTGTTTTGGAAAGAGGGAGATGCAAGATCCAACAAGATCCTATTAGTTTTCCATTCTAGCATATAGTTTTTTGATTCAATTTCTTGCTTCTTCATGTCAAAAACTTCAAAATTGATGTAACCCTCTGATTTTCAGTTTGCTGAATGATTCAAGAGTGTATTTCAATCTTAGGAGTGAGGGAAAAGCAAGTATATTGAGGTTTGGTCTTGGTTTGATCAAGAAATCATAAAACTAGTGGCTAAAATTAAGGAAAAAGTGAGGAAAAGAGAGAAAAAGTAAGGTTTTAGGTTCCAAATCTTTGTGATTTCTTCTTGTGTTTCATTTGTTGATTCAAGAGAGTGCTTAGTGCATTGGAACAGGTCAAAGATCAGAGATCAATCATTGCAACATGGCTACAAATGGAGGCTACATGTTGGAAAGCAATGATAGGCTTACCTCCCTCAACTATTCTACTTGGAAAGTAAGGATGGAGTCTTTGCTTGAGATGAATGAGTTGATGGATATTGTTGTAGGTGTGGAGGAGAGACCTTTGGCACCTCAAGAACAATTGAGGTATGACAAGAGGGCAAAGAAAGCCCTTCACATGATCAAGATGAATGTGACAAATGAGCTTATCAAAGAGGTTGGTAAGTGCACATCATCTAGTGAAGCTTGGGAAGCCTTGAAGAAGGTTTATGAATCCAAGTCTACTTCTAGAGTGTTGACTTTAAGAAGGCAAATCTTTTCTTGTATGCAAAAGAAGAGTGAGAATGGACATGCTTTTGTTTTGAGAGTTAAAGCATTGAATGATGAGTTAGCATGCATTAATGATGGCATAAATAATGAGGAGCTTGTTCAAGTGATTCTCAATGGCTTGTTGGATGATCATGCTAATCTTGTTCAAAGTTATGCTATCCAAAAATGTTTACCAAGTGTTGGAGACTTGCAAGAGGTCTTGTTGGCTGAAGAATTCAGGTTGCAAGCAAGAGTGGGAGCATCTTCTACATCTCAAGGAGGAGAAGAGGAGGCAATGTTCTCTAAAGGCAAGTTCAAGGGCAAAGGTAAAAGCAATTGGTCTAAAGGGCAAGACCAAGGTGAGCACTCTACTTTTGGCAAAAAGAAGGATAGATCTAAGCTAAAATGTTTCTATTGTGGAGTCAAAGGGCATTTTGCTAGTGATTGTTTTAAGAAAAAGAGGGATCAAGGGGAAAAGCAAACCAATCTAACTATTGATGAGGGTGGGGATGAGCTTCTTTCAAATGATGCTTTTGTTATGTCATCTTGCTTGTTGGCTAATCATGGAGACATTGATCCTTGGTGGATTGATAGTGGAGCCACTTCTCATATGACATATCATAAAGAGTATTTTTCATCTTTAATGGCATTTGATGGTGATAGGAAGGTAATCTATACCGCAAATGATGGTGAGTGTGCAATCAAGGGGATTGGCACAATTCCTATTTCACTTTCTACAAATAGGAATATAGAATTGAAAGATGTTTTGCTCATTCCATCCATTACCAAGAACTTACTTAGTGTAAGCCAAATGCTTGACAAAGGATTCAAAGTTGAGTTTGATGGTGATGCTTGCTTGATCAAAAAGGGGTGTAGTATCATTGCAAAAGGGAAAAGGCAAGGGAAATTGTTCAAGCTTGATGCATGTGTTGTTGCTAACCAAGTTGGATGCATGGCAAATGAACAAATGTCAATTCAAGAGGTATGGCATAAAAGGATGGGACATCTCAACTACAAGGCCTTGGAGGTAATAGCCAAAAAGGAGGTAGTAAGGGGACTTCCCAAGTCTCTTACTTGCTTGAATCATGTTTGTGAAGAATGTGCTTTGTCTAAATCACATAGATTGCCATATACTAGATCTATATCTAGATCTAAGATGCCTTTTTCTCTCTTGCATTCGGATATTCATGGTGTTACTACAATTAGCAATGGAGGTGCTAAGATGTATGTAACTTTCATTGATGATTTTAGTAGATTTTGTTGGGTTTATCTACTAAAGAGCAAGGATGAGGTGTTTGATGTGTTTGTCAAGTTCAAAGTTGCTATTGAGACTCAATTTACAACCAAAATCAAATGCTTGAGGAGCGACAATGGTGGTGAATACATTTCTAACAAATTCAAAGCCTTTTGCGATGAGCATGGGATCAAGAGGGAGTACACATGTCCAAGAACACCACAACAAAATGGAGTGGCCGAGAGGAAGAATAGAACCTTGTGTGAGAGTGCAAAGGCAATGAGATTGAATGCTAATCTTCCTAAACCTTTTTGGAGTGATGCTTTGTTGTGTGCAAATTTCCTATGCAATAGATGGCCAAGTGTTGTATTGGAAGGAAAAACCCCTTTTGAAGCTTTGTTTGGTACGAAGCCTAATGTCAAGTTTCTAAGAACTTTTGGATGCATTTGCTACTTCAACATTACTCTTGATGATAGAACTAAGGAGGATCCATCTTCAAGAAAGGGCATTTTTGTTGGTTATAGTGAAGTAAGCAAAGCATATAGGATTTATGTTCCTTCAATCAAGAAAGTGTTCACAAGTAGGGATGTCATTTTTGATGAAAGTAACATTCCAAAAGTTGTTTCAAGTGATGATGGTGTTGTTGCAACTAATGTGCTTGATGACAATGGAGTTGATGACACATTGGATGTGGATGTTGAAGAAGCCTCTTCAAGTCAAATTCCAAGGAGAACTCCAAGGCATAAAGTGAAACCCTCAAGGCTCACTTATGATGGCAAAGGTAAGCAAGTGGTGGATGGATCCAACTATGCTTTCCTAACTTCTTTTGATGTACCTTCATGTGTAGATGAAGCAAGGCAAGAAGAGGAATGGATCCAAGCAATGGATCTTGAGTTTGAAGCACTTATGAAGAACAACACATGGAGATTGGTGGAGCTTCCAAAGGGCAAAAGTGCAATTGGATGCAAATGGATCTTCAAGGTAAAGACAAATCAAGATGGATCTATCAACAAGTTGAAGGCAAGGTTGGTGGCTAAAGGTTATGCTCAAGAGCATGGCATTGACTATGAGGAAACCTTTGCACCCGTGGCAAAGATGGTGAGCATAAGAGTAATCATTTCCCTTGCAACTCTTTATGGATGGGATCTTTGGCAATTAGACATTTCTAATGCTTTCTTGAATGGTGATCTTGAAGAGGAAGTCTACATGGAGCAACCCGAGAGCTATGTTTCTCATAGCAAGCCTAATCATGTGTGTTTTCTACAAAAAAGTTTGTATGGTCTTAAGCAAGCACCAAGGAGTTGGTATGCTAGGCTTAACTCTTTTCTACTTTCTCAAAACTTCACTATGAGTGAGTATGATCATTCACTTTACTTTAGAATTAGTGCTAATGATGTTACAATCCTTCTAATTTATGTGGATGACATTATTTTAAGTGGAGGGAACAAGGAAGATATAGAAGATATCAAGAAAGCACTAAAAAAGGAATTTGAAGTGCATGATCTTGGTCTTTTGAGCTATATCTTAGGAATAGAAGTAATTAGAACTTCTCAAATCACTTTTATTTCACAAGAGAAGTATGCTATTTCTATTCTCAATAGATTTCATATGGTAGATGCAAATCCTATTGATACACCTATGGAATCACATGTAAAGCTAACTATAAGAGGTAATGAAAGATCCTTCGAGGACATTACTCTCTATAGGAAGCTAATAGGTTCTCTTATATATCTAACCATCACAAGACCTGATTTATCTTATTGTGTTGGTAGATTAAGCCAATTCATGCAAGATCCTAGCATAGAACATTGGAAACTAGGAAAGAGGATCTTGAGATACATCTCGGGAACAAAAGATTTTGGCATTGTTTATAGAGGCTCATCACCTAACTTATTTGGTTTTTCAGATTCAGATTTTGCAGGAGACCTTATGGATAGAAAATCCATAAATGCACATGCTATTTTCATAGGTGATGGAGCTATCTCATGGATGTCGAAGAAACAAGCAACTATATCACTTTCTTCTAGTGAGGCCGAGTACAAAGCTTTGACATCATGCACAAAGGAGATGGTGTGGATCAAGAGGATGATTATGGAGCTTCATTTGCTGGATTTTTCAGAGAGTCCAATCATCTTTTGTGACAACCTTTCAGCCCAAAGTCTAGCAAGCAATCCGGTTTTCCATGCAAGGAGCAAACATATCGAGGTGGCTTACCATTTTGTGAGAGAACAAGTGTTGGCAAAAGAGATCAAGCTTGAACATGTCCCATCAAAGGAATGTGTGGCTGATATCTTTACCAAAGCATTGGGAAAGGACTTATTTTTCAAGCATAGAACAAGTCTTGGTGTACTTTCTAAATCTATGCTAAAACTAGTTGAAGAGGGAGTGTGAAAAATTGTCAACTAGTAGTATTTTCCTAACTTGAGATTTTGTAGGCCTATGGCCAAATAAAAGTTAGAGATAGGTTCATACATGTATGTAGAGGCCCAAAGTATGTGTACACTACTTTTGAGGTCACATTAATTAGAGGAGGTCGAGTGTGGAGCTCTTCTATTGGCTCATAATTTGGTGCATTCCTATTTGACCAAATTTCTAGGTATATGGGTGAATCCTATTGGACCCCAATTTTAGCCTATCATAAGACAAGTGGCCAAGAGGCACTATGGCTGCTATAAATAGCCATCTCCACGAGTATGTACATATCTCATTTTCATTCTATTGAATGAATGTTATGCTCTTTGAAGATCCATCTTCTTCTCTCTCACTTTTTTGTTCATATCTTGCATTCTAGCCACTAGAATTGTGATTTCTTTGTTGCTATGGCTTCACACGTGTGAAATGCAGGTTGTAGGCTCTGAAGTACGGACAGGGACAACAAGTTTCTGTTTGTGGAAGCTTATGATCAGATTTTGATGTTTAGTTGATGTTTAGTATGCTTAACATCACAATTTCTATCATTTTTTCAATCTAGATGTGCATAACTTCCATGGCCAAGATCTTTATGAAACTTTAGCATCTTTTGGATCTGAGTTTTTCACAGTGGATACACTCAATTTTTGGATTGAGCCAACATGTATCGACTGTGTGTCCTTCATGTCTACATCTCACGCAAGTCTTCTTGTCTCCACTTTGCTATTTCGACCTTCCTTTGTTCTTCCATTTGCCTTTGCTGGTCCCCTCTGCTTGCTGATCACGATCTTGCTTTTGATCTGACTCCCTCTTAGACTTTTCTTTGTCTTTTTTTTGTTGTTGTAGAGGGCTTGGTCAAAAGCATTCTTATGGTCAAGATGCTCTCGAGCCTCGACTTCCTCTCGAATATCGACAATTACCTTTTCAAGAGTCACTGTAGGATCCTTTGCTAGCAGGGTTTTGGTTGTCTGGAAAGATCTAGATAAGGCACTCAATAGATAAGTGTGCTACTTCTCTGCTGACACTGCATTTTCTGCTCCAGAATTGTGTAGTGAAAGGAATAGATCCTTCATCTTCCTTACAAAAGAAATGAGGTCTTTGCCATCCCACTGCAGGTTTGTCAGCTGATCTTCCAGCATCATGATTTGACACTGTGATTTCGTCTGAAATTTTGTAAGTAGTGTATACCACATCTCCTTTGCTTTGGAGAGTGTAGCCAGGTCAAGTGTGAGGCTATCCTCGATGGATGATGATAACAAGGCTACTGCCTTGTCATTCTTCTCCCTCCATTCACGTAGCTCTTTGCTTGTTGTTGTAGGCATCTCCTCAGTGCCATCAACCCAGGGGAATAATCTTTCACCCTATCAGCGAGGTCTTTACCTTCCATGCTAGGAAGTTAGATTCTGATGAATCTAGAACTATATAGATCTTGGATTGTATGATGCTGATTGAAGCCATTGCTCCTGAGTTTGTGTTCACTTGTTGATGGTTGTTTGTTTGAATGCTCAGCCCCTTGGCTCTGATAGCTTTTCGGCTACGTCAGACTATGACAAGGTAGGCTCTGATACCACTGATGCAAAAAATACACTCAGAAAATGTAAATTCCAGCTAGAACTCTGGTGACAAACCATTAGAGTTCTAAATCCAAAAATTCTTTTTATATTTTTTCTCAATTTTTTCTTACACATGGACCAATCAAAACACTCAAATTTGAAATCTACGTAACATAACTTTTGGAGTCCACATTTGGATTCCACACTAAAAATGGCATAACTTTTTAGTGGTAAGTCCAAATTTAGTGGAGTTTGGTGCATTGAAAAGCGCTCAACAAGCGCTTTCAATGATATATTATATCACATACTTCTGAGCTACGATCAAAAAATTATGGCAAGTCAAAAGTATTAGTGTTATAATATTTTAATAATATAAACTACATCTTGCACGGATTCTTAAAGGGTCTTTCTGGAGCTCAAAACTCCTCTAATGTGATAAAAATAAATCTCGAACGATTCGCAAAGCTTTTCGCAAAACTCGAATTATTTCTGTTCGAGAATATTCGTGTTGGATCAATCAAGCTCTAAAACACAACGAACAAAACGAAGCGAAGCGAAGTGAAGCTTAAACGAGCTCTGACATTGATTCATGCTGAAAGCATAGCATGTTCGTTGACAATTGTTCACCTATTATGATGAAACGAATTCTAAAGGGTGAAAATTTGCTGAAAATGGAAAAACAATTTACTCAAGACTAGGCTTGCCAAAATATCTTTTGAGTAAATGATGTTTGATGAACATAAAATGCAGTAAAGAGAAGAAACATATATCATAGCACGAAACAAAGCAAAAATATCTTGTGTGACAAGTGGGACCCCTACTCAAAGAGGGAGATTGTCTATGAGATGTTTAGACCAAATTTACCACCTGGTCGAAATATTCCCTATGCACAATCACCGTACTTGAGTATTACAATACTTATTCGACGGAAAATTGCTTACGTTCAACGGATTGTGTCAATCCTTGGTGCTGAACGTCTAGGGGAGATCCTTAGATCCTCGACTACGAACGAGCAAGAGATGTAACCATTTTAGTACTCTTTTGAATTATTACATGTCATGTCTAAAGGTTCAGTCAATACTTGGTTTCAAGGATGTTTTATATTCTACCGATCTCATAGAATGACGGGAAGTCATTTTCTCACTCTACCACATTGAGAAGAACTTTGAGGACTCAATAGTCGATCTTCTTGCAATCATACTTCTGAGAGCTTGGAAAACTCTCATTGATTGGGGAGTACGGGGTGATTAGGATGACCCCCGGGGTTGGAAGTGGTAATAGGCCCTAGTCACTCGCGTAAGAGCAGTCTGGGCCCTTTTACTCACTGGGGCTTTTTGGTGGGACCAGTCCCCTGTTAGAAACATCCCTAGCACCAGAGTCTCTAGTTTCTCACTTGCAATAAGCTTTTACTTAGACACTCGGAAAAGAAACAAAATGTTTCTAGTGCCAAAGCCATGCTAGCTCTCCACATAGATTTTGACAGAAAAGACACAAGAAACGAAATTGTTCGCGAACAATTTCGCGACACACGACACGAAATTGTTTCGTGACACAATCCTTCTTGCTTCACGAACGGCCAAGAAGATCAGCCAAGACCATGGGGTACAAATATTTGACCAGATATCATGACATCAGCAGAAGTATTCTAGATCGTGGCTAATCTGCCACTCTTATAATTCGCGATTAGTTGTAGATGTATAATCTTTCTAATTTGTAAGTTACACGACACGATACGAAAAAGTTCGCGAACTCTATACTTTCTGTTTGATGCATATTACCAATGCTAGTAAGCAAGACAAGAAGTCAGCAGATGAAAAATACAGAATGCATGTCCGCCTGCATGCGAGACACTTTTGTAGAGGATATGTAGATCTAGAAGTCCGCCACTAAGCGAGACACGATTTGTGAGAGAACTGTATTTCCTCGCACGCCAATGCACTGCGTGGATTTGTCATGTAGTGCTTGAAGAATCAAGAAAATCAATAGATAATATTGTAGTTGTTGTGCACATTATTATTCTAGATGATTGGTTTGATATTGTTGATTTGTTAAAGTAGATCAGCAGTGTCTGTCTACATTCTGAAGGATTGTAGGAATGATATAGCCGGCAGTGACCAGCGATCATATCTGAATTCTTGACGAACTAATCTTGTTTGCGAATCCTTTCGCTTCGTGTTTTGCTTCGCTTCGTGATCACTTGGCTATAAGGGTAAATCAATTTCAGAGCTCACTCAAGTTTCATTTCATTTTCTTTCGTTTCGTCTTGTTTCGTCTCGTTTCATCTCGTCTCGTTACAGAGCCTGATTGATCTTTTCACGAATGTCTGTGCTTCATTTCGCTTCGTGTCGTTTGAGATATTCCTGATCATTTCACATAGTTACACTCTGTAAAATGTCTAGACTTAATTGGGAGTCTATATATAGGATGAGATCAATCATTTCACTCTCGTATTTTCCAACAAGGGTGTGATTGAATAAAAAAACTCAAAAACAAAAAAGACAAGATGTTAATTGTATATTCCGACAAGTAAAATATATGGGGTTCATTCCAGGCTATAGTATAGTCATTTAGATGACTTTATCTCTATATGCCAAGAGAGTTGGTTTATGCAGCTTTAATGAAATCATATTTACAAAACGCTAAACATAACTAATAGTAATTATCATTTGTACAACAACAATATCTATCAGGATACACATCACAATACTTACAATTGAGTTCAAAATTTCTAGACAAAGGCAAAATTAACTTGAAACTGAAAATTTGTATAGCTAGCACACTTTTTCTTTTCTCTCTCTTTTCGCCCACTCGACTCATGTTAATAGATACAAAAATGATAATTAACCAAGAGTCTTTTCTAGAATCCACAAATAATCATAGATGCAAATGATCATTCGTAACAAGAAAACTAAGGTCACTAAACACATTGATAATCAGATTTCATGTACATTAATTCACATAATACTGGAAAGTATAGGAGTGAAATACGTATCATCAGAGTGTTGGGTCACCGACTGCTTAAATACTGCTTAAATAGAGAAATACCAGTCATGGGAATGTAGCTTCCGAATCCGTTTCCGTAGAACCGTTCTTGAGAAGGTAGAGATCACATCTATAATTCTGATATGGGTGACTTCTAGGTACAGTTTCATAGGTCTGCTGACGGGAGCTCTCAGAATTCCTACTGGTTCTGCTTGACAACTCTTTCTCCACAGCTCATTCAGAAATCAAGATTCAGAAATCAAGAATCATGTCGTAATGCCTCTTCAACTCATCGGTGAGAAGAACTTGTTGCCAAGCTTTGGATATAGTAGCTTCTGTGGCTAGATGACTAGCCTACGTGTAGCCTCTTCTTTTCAGTATCTCGTGACTGATCAGCAAAATGATATCTGGTTCTATTTGATAATATCTCATTTGACATCCCTTCCATAGATGATAACATGTAAATAGATATCCCTTTCATGCGTTCCTCATTTTGATAAAAACCCAGATAGATAGTTGAGGATCCATAGCTAATAGTCTGCCGTATATGGTGGACTCTATCTTTGCAGGGTGTTAGCACTCAATAAGAGTCTTCACTGTGAATTATCGCACAAGTGGCATAGGTAAGGGAGACATCAATGCCATGCTCAGACTGTTGGTTAGTTAATCCCTGCAACTCGCTTAGCTGACAACTTCAAGGTCAATGCTCAGATCACTGGAGCAGTGATTTAACCCCAACAGCTACATAGCTCTCTTCTCTTCTTCAGCTCAAGATCAGTAGCTCGATTGGTAACTTCCAAGAACGCATGCCCTCTCTTCCACAGATAAATATCTGCATGGCACAATAGTAGAGCAATTATCTCATATGGTAGCACTTAGGAATGATGCACATTGTGCCTTCTTGTCTTCTTCCTCACTGGCTCGCTCTGGAAGAGGCTTTCTCTTATTTAACTTTGTGATGGCAACCAGATCAGTAGTGGGGTCGCAACAAAGATAGCTAGCTTTGTAAATGATTGAAGGTCTGAATCTTTCATTAGTAGCGATGATGTCTGACTCAGAAGATAGATGTGGCTTATTAACAGCTATGCAATGTGTAGCAGAGATATCGATGGTCAGATACTTAGCAGAGGCAACGGTGATAGGTTAGCGCTCATATTTGAGCTTGAATGCACACGGTTTCTGTGTATGACTCAGCATGATAAAGGATAAGAGGGAATAAAGCTTTAATCTTAACCTTATGTCCAAAGATGTCTATATTGTTGGATTTCAATGCTCAACCTCAGATCCATTCGATAATAAGCATCATGAAAAACCCATGTCAATATTCGACTCCATCAACTTCGAAGTCATCATCGACATCGAAGTCATCGACTTCGACTTCTCTCATGTATATATACATATGTTCAAACTTGACTTGATCGACAACGACGTACTCGACATCGACATTTCATCACTAATTCCATCAACCGACTTCATCGACATGACCGACTTATTAGTCGACTTAACCGAATTCATCATCAACTGAATTCGTTAGCAACCGACTTTTTTCCATCAGATCCAAGAACTGTCAGAAGTCTTTATCGCAGTTCACCTACTATTGTACATACATTTATTGTTACAAGGCAGTTGTAATAGATAGCAGATAGCATTTAATGCTAAATAGATATTTAGCAAATAGATATTTGTAATATAGAATCAGCCATAAAAGACTGATCACAATAATTTCAAATTAACCTTCTCACGTTATCACGCTCAACTACCAAGCTGAAATTATCACTTGGCAAGCAATTGTAATCATTGTTGATATTAATCATAGTGCAAATTTTGTCTCACTACTGTATTGTTCATTCGTGCTTACATGAATCATTGATCTCACTTCCAATCTTACACCGCCCTCACTAAAGCTTCCGCTGCCAGTCATCATGATCTGATGTCAGAGTTCTGTTTCTATCAGTTCTTTACTAAATTTGATATCAATTATCCCATCGATTTCCGACATGGTATCAGAGCGGGCAGTTCAGTAATCTACATTTCTACTGCGGATTATCAGTCTTGTTTTTATCAAGACATCCTTCTAGCAAGCGCGCAGCCAACAGTATTCCAATATCATTATTTTTACCAACGATCTCGCTCAAACCAAAATGGATCTGTCTTCTAGTTCATCTCTCATTGCAAACTCGACGGAGAGAACTACCATCTCTAGAAGTTCAAGATAAAGGTCATGCTACTAGCCAAAGAACTATGGGACATCATTAATGGCATAGAACTCAAACCAGAAGGTGATGCAGCCATCATTACCATATGGAGATTGAGAGATGGCAAGGCATTTGCCATGACCACTCTCAATATCAAAGACTTCCCAAATCAGTCATATACGTGCTATTCAGACTACTAAGGATGCTTGGGACATCCTAGCAACCCTCTACGATATTAAGGACGTAACTTTCAAACTTCATTTGAGAAAGAAATTCTTCACCCTGAGAATGTTTGATGTAGATAGTGTTTTGAATCATCTCAACACTTTCAAAAATTTTATGGAGCAGATGACTACAACTGACTTAGTCTTTGAAGATTCCGATGCTGTTATGACTCTATTATCGAGTCTACCTGATGCCTATGAAAATTGGGTCATGGCAATTTCAACTTAGGAGCATCTTATTCTTTCAAGAGTAATTTCGATGCTTCTACAAGAGGAGATCAGAAGAACTGCATCCTCCTCAAGCTCATGATCGGATCCTCAAGCTCTATACTAAAAGAGCATGCCTGGCCAATAGGAAAAAATTTGTGATGATTTATATATCACCTTCTAAAGATTTTTTTCATAACTACAAAAAATTTATTTCCACATATGTTGTTTCTATGATAACCCAAAGTGGTGAAAAATACACCCAATCTTAGATAATTATGAGTATTTTTTTGTAAAAGATATGCAAATGCCAACTTGGGCCAATGTATCATTGTCAAATATTTGCAAATGCAACTTAGGCCATCATTGCAAATGTTAACTTAGGCCAATGTGGTATTGTTCACATTATGGAAATTTGTGCACATGGTATTGTGAAATATCAAATTATAACATTGTGCAAACTTCAATCTCAGGTTATCTCTTTGGAGTGTTACACAAGTTATTACATTCTATTGGCTACATTTACCAATGTCTCATCTTGACCATTGGTGACAATGTAAGGCTACAACCTCAAGTTATCTCTTTGGAGTGCTACACAAGTTATTACATTCTATTGGCTACATTTACCAATGTCTCATCTTGACCATTGGTGACAATGTAAGGCTAAGATTAAAAATGCAACTTGTACATTAGATAAAGGTTTGGAGAGAATATACCATACTTCATAAATAGAGAGAGTATTCCTTTCATTGCTCTTTTCATTTGTTGTATTGTGGAGGGATAGTAAAAGATGCGACGATTGCTTCCTCAGGTAGTATTGTGATCTTTCTTATGTAAAGTGTATGAGCACATGATTAAAAGTTGTGTATGAACACATGAATAAAGGTTATTGGTATCTTGTTGATCATATGTAGAGCTGTTGTGAAATGCTTTGATCGGACCTTAAAGATCTTCCACCTGTAATGAAGCTATAGTATAATAATGTGGCTCATTGCATTTTGTAGTCTTCAAGTAAAATCAAGCTTGGTGCTTATGCTTTTTGTTGACAAATTTTAATACTTTTAATTAAAATGCATGAGAGTGGATTGGATTCATCTTGATTTTACATGATCGATTGGATGTACATGAATAAAGGTTATTGGCATCTTGCTGATCATATGTAGAGCTGTTGTGAAATGCTTGAATAGGACCTTAAAGATCTTCATAATATTGAAGCTATAGTGTAATATTGTGGCTCATTGCATTTTGTAGTCTTCAAGTAAACTCAAGCTTGGTGCTTATGCTTCTTTGTTGACAAATTTTAACACTTTTGATTAAAATGCATGAGAGTCGATTGGATGCATCTCTTATGCGAATTCTTCATGCAAATTCTTTTATTCTTGAAAAGGTTGATCATCCTATTATACCAACCTAGTTTGAGTTTTTTCATGAAAAAGGCATCCATTGTCAATTCATCATCTATTAAACAACATTTACTTCTTATTTTCCACTCAAGGACTAAAGCTTGAGTTTTGATTGTATGTACATATGTATTTTCTAGCTCTAGGGTGTTTTGTAGTGAGCAATTTAGTACCTAGTAAAGAGTGGCCTTTATGTAAGAGAAAAGAATAGTCATTCAAGGCACAAGAATCTGTCAAAGAAGCTCTTTTATTTTCTAAGCATTCCAACCAAAGGCTATCTTGGAATGCACTTAATAGTAGATGTTCGAATCTCTCAACCAAGGTCATACCTTCCAACACTATACAATGGAAAAAATCATGGCCTTATAGGGAATGTCACTATTTTAACTAATCATGAGCTATTTTACAAAATGTTGATCCAACCCAAGCAAACTATAGCAAATTGGCTATCAGTAAAATAAGGATATGTTGAATCAACCTCTCAAAATATTCATATATACAATGAAATGCCAACTACAAGTGAGTAATTTTCAAAACTGGTCTTGTGAGATTTGCAATCTTAGCCATAAACCAGTAGATGAAAATTCCAGAAAATCCCTTATCACATGTCACATGGTTGAATATCACCGAGAAGGAAGCTCAATGCTGATGCAGATTTCGCACGCACAATGTAACTAGGTGAGCTTGAAGTGAATCTCACTAGGGAATTGATAACCTTATGACAAGAAGGAAGTTCTCATTAGCAAATGAACTAAATAAAAAAACAACTTAATTGTGAAATTCTCTACACTACACTCAATCAAGTCCTCTCCTCATAATTTAGCAATATGCCTAACAAATCTTTCAGTGAATTAGAGAGAACTCAACAGGAGGATGTTGAGAAAAACCTGGCTAAGATAGACAGCCAAGGGTCTTTTGTCTTGTAGTTGGGATAGTAAGCAGCCGGAAAAGTATATTGCATTTGCTTGGATTGTAGACCAGGGACTATCAAAGGCCTACATAAATTCAAGATTTTGCCTTCTAAGTGCATATGTGACACGACCCCATCGAGCATAAAAAAGATTGAACTAATTCCATGACAAGAATATTAACTAGGACTAATTTAGGATTTAAGGTAAAGAGTTTACCTGAATAGCTGAAGTTATGTAGGTGTCTATTCTGTCACTGAAGTGTTGTACAAGATGTTTTGTGAGATCCTTCAAGAAGCTATCATAGGACAACCTATATAAAAAATAAAAACTATACTTAACATGCAATATTGTATTTGGATCCATAGAAATCAACACAGTTTGACATGTCCATCTAGTTTGAGTGTAGATTTAGAATTTAGGGTTCACGTTTAGAATGGAATGCTCAATGCAAGCTTGTAGATAAAAAATATATCTTGATCACCTGTCATCTGAGTCAAATGAGCCCAATTTTACTAAGGCACGAAGTTTTTCAGCATGAAGCAAAGGTGCAATTTTTCTGAATGTTCTCTACATGAGAAAATTTGGTACTTATTAGTAGTCAAACTAGCAACATAATCCAACCATTGGAATAGATCTAACCTTTCCATATTACTACAAAGAAACAAAACTATGAATGTGTGTCAAAGCAACATCATTGTGAATATATTCATTATTTAGTGTATGAAAGTAGCATCAAACTTGAGTAAGTTAATGAACTAACCTTGCAAGCCTTCCGTACTTCCAATGCCTCATCGTTCATATGGAAAACCAAGCTTGGTAAAATAGTATGAACCTGCAAGCATATGTTAAACATACACACACACACACACACACACACAGAACTATATATAGTTCTGTAGTGTTCAAACAACATAAATCAAGAGGCTATAGAAATGGAATCATAGATCTACATTGTGTATCTAATACATCATGGGAGAAGTAGAAATTAGGAACAAAGCTAGAAATTTGTGTTGTAAAAGGGCTAAAATTGGGGCTGCCAAATGTGTGTGTGTGTGTGTGAGAGAGAGAGAGAGAGAGAGAGAGAGAGAGAGAGAGAGAGAGAGAGAGAGAGAGCTTTATTAATGTGTTTTAGGTACCATAATGTATGTAAGACTGAAAAGTACATCTCTCAACAATATTTTCCAAAATAATGTGACATGTCAGCTACAGAATAACAAATAAGCTCGACTACAGCTTGATGGACAAATAAGCTACTATGGTTGAAGAAGTGCAAACAATTGACAATAATTTAGAACTAAGATTGTTGATTGTTGAGAAAAACCTTCCTAAAAGTTTGTAAAACATAGTTGTGTAATATAATCAATCCCATGAATACTTACTCGAGTGACGAGTCAATAAAGCTTACCTGCTCCAAAAATGCCTCTTGTTGTTGTCCAATGCCAAATTTGCTCAATGTTCCTAAGGCTGCAAAAGCAGCAGCACGCATGCTATTGTTTCTTCGACACTGTAGTACACATGAGATTTGTACAATCAACAGACAAGATTAGTCACATCAGATGAAGCACATGCAAGAAATGATAAATAAAAGAATGATGAGAACATGTTTTGCTTACAATTATGGACATGTAAATAGGACACCAAGGGCATTACTCATTTACTAGGATGCCCCTTGCATGAGTAATTATTATGGGTCCACTTTTATGTTTGGCCAATTGGTCTCTAATTTTAGAGATATGACATTGAGTCATGTGCATACTGATAGGCTGAAGATATGGAGACTCATGCCATAATGATGTGTGCCTTAAATATCAAGAACAATCTAGAGTAGAACCTTCCAAAGCCTTGAAGGGGCTCCAAATAGAATAACTAGGATCAGTCTCACACTATTGATGATTCTAGCTTGGAATATCGTTGTAGACAACTCTTGTGGGCAGCCATCCCTTTAAGGAGGACCTCGCGTTAGATTTCAACTTCTTGCTGATTCTATTAAAATCTTACTTGGAGATTGATCGGTAATTTGTAGTTTATTGTCCAAAATTTTGTTCTATGCATGTTCATTACATGACTAGCTCATAACTTGGTATCCAAGCACTTTCAAAGCAGGGAGAAAGAATTTAATACAGAAAAAACACATTTCTAGACTTTTTGGAGGTGGCAATACTCCTAAAAGTCAATCTACAATCCTTTGGCCACATTTATTACATGATTGACATGCTAGCTTTAGAGGGGATCTACTACACCTTGCGGAGATACTACAAGATTCAAATCACAATTTTATCCATTCTTTTGTTTGCAGGACGTGGGCTATACAGACTGAAAGTGACATTTGACATTTCAGGAAGGAGAATATTTGTGTTTCAACCTCAATCTGCTGGCAAACAGACACAAATAGGTCACTGAAAAAAGTGGGTGATGGCAAATAAGCTCTCACTAATTGTTTCTCCCTTGTGTTCAAAGTTGTCACATACTATTATTTAGGAAAACGTGAGATATTGTGTCCTGTAATTTCTAAGAGATTAGCCTTGAAAAACTCCATCCTAGCACCATTGGCAATCTATTTATTGCTTGTCTATTATCTTCAGAATTAACAAGCATTTGGGGCACATTCGGTGCACTTCTTCTAGTGTTATTCTTCTTGTTATTGTGGATTGTTTTTCCCAATTTTAATTATATGAGGCTCATCTTGTCTCAATCTAACAAACAATATATTAAATTTAGTGGATTCACAACACCAGATTTTCAATTTAATATATAGAGCTGACCATCTCATATCATCGATTTTTATACATACTGTGTTCTGGTCTAAAACAACAAAACCATTAGCAAACACTTGGAAATTCTTGTTCTCATCTTTGGTTGAGTTTATGTTACACTTGGCTTGTTGCTTCCGAGTCCTAATCAAAACCAATATCATCTCATACAAACAGGTATGATATTACATGTTTGTACCTTATGGTGGTTTTCCTACATCAAAACATCTATGATACTTTTTAACATAGTGGCATGATGTTTGTAGCGCATTTTAATTTCTAAACTATCCTACTATGCCATTAATACAATACTCAAACCTTTAACTTGAGGCATTCTTCTAGCTTATTGCTTGAGATATGACAAATATTCAATGTGTTGAATAAGTACCTCTTCAACCCTATGAAGTTTTGATAGAACTACACCTATTAATCCTACGAGGATAATCTTTCCAACTAAGAGCATCCTCATAGGGTGTTACCATCCTTTGAAAGATGATTTTATCATCTTTACTATGTGTTGGATATTGTTAAGAACTGTTTCAGAATCCTTATAATTGTGATGGATGCATTGAAACATCCTAGGAACTTATTACACTTTCTCCAGATTTTTTTTGGTTTCCTAATGAAATCAGGTGTGGTCTTATTGGGCGGTGCTATGGAAAGCTTTAGTAGAACCTTAAGCTATGATTGGAAACTTTTGAAGTATTTTCAAATGTAAATTGTGGTATGTTCATAGTACATACAACACAATTTGCCACAATACTAAGCTGTAAGTTGAGACTTGATTCTTGAGTGCAATTTCTCATTTCTAAGTGTATTCAATGTTAGCTCCTAAAATTTTGAAATTAAAACTGATTTTAGAACGTAAGTTTGAAAACACTAAGAATCACGATTAGAATCGAGTTGTTTCGAAATGGCGGGAAACTATGATGGTGATTGAAGTTATTCAATGGCTGAATGGCAATATGTATAGTACATACTGTTACTAGAGTGGGCTCATAAAAGTACAAGCCAGGATCATGTATG
Organism: Diphasiastrum complanatum; assembly: GCA_029204225.1. Taxonomy (NCBI): domain Eukaryota; kingdom Viridiplantae; phylum Streptophyta; class Lycopodiopsida; order Lycopodiales; family Lycopodiaceae; genus Diphasiastrum; species Diphasiastrum complanatum. Next base: position 51,126,900 of record CM055107.1, read on the forward strand.
CCAGCCTGATACTGCCTCATGAAAGGCGACCTCTTTGACTAACCTCAGTTAACCAGGTCCTGACAATGAATGTCAGGAATACCCCACTATCATCTTGTCATTTTGTGATGTGTCCTTTAAAACTTCTAGTCCAAAACGTTTAGCCATTGAACAACAAATAGTGCAAATTTTTTATTATTGAATTTAATGTTCTCTCTTTCGAACTACCTCATGGATTACCACATTTGGGTGGTAGACTATCAGAGAGAGGTATTGTCAAGGAGCCAACTTGTCTTTCATCAACCTTACAAGTTTAGCTAGAGAGAGGAGGATGAGGTGGCTTAACATATAAAAAAATACCTTAGAATGGGGTGTGTTCGACCTAGCAAGTCACCATTAGGTGCCCGTCCTTTTGCAAAATGAAATGGATGCAAGTATTCGAATGTGTATTGATTACAAAGAGTTACAAAGGGTTGAATAAGGTTAAAGGAAAAAATAATTCCTCATTAGCTAGCATGGGTGATGTTGTAGATTGTCTTGGTCCTCAAGCTCAATAGTTTACTAATATTCAAAACAGGATAGTATCAAATCTCCAAACATGTTAACAAGAATAAATTTAACCATAGTTGCAGCGCGATTCCCGAATCGCGATTCAGAATCGCGATTCCGATTCGCGATTCGGGATTTTCCCAGAATCGTGAAGAATCGATTTTTCTTTTTTCTTTTGAATTTTTTTTAGGCAATATGGGTATCAGATGAAAGCTCTGATCGAGGGGATTATGATTGTGTAGTTTGCCGACTGTTTCGGGTGCGAAACACCAAAAAGTGTGTTTTCACTCGGGGAGTTGGGAAGGCCAAATCATGAAGAGGCCTTACCGTCGGGGCCGGGGTCTACCGGCAGCCCCCGGACCCACCGCCCCCCTGTAGATAAAAATGGGGTCCAAATGCGCGCCGAGAAGGGCCCAATATTTATGCCCCCAACTGTATGTACATTGCACTCACATCTCCAGTGAACTAATTGCAAAAGTGATCATCATCCATACAGTTGATAGTCCAAACTGTAGCATTAACATTTATTGAAAACCAGAGCAAATGACAACCGGATAGCTACTAAAAATAAGATCCGTTTGTGCCTCATCTACTGCACTTTTGAGAGGCAAAACGATGGTTTGACCATTGATCCCCTAAAAAAAAATTTCAACAATAAGCTATTTTTCCCAAAAAAAAAAAATTTTTTTTTTTTTTTTTTTTTTTTGCGATTCTGGGTCGCCTATCGCGATTCGCAGAATCGCGACCCGCGAATCGCAAACCCAGCGAATCGAGATTCGCTGCAACTATGAATTTAACCTAGTTTGGCCATTATGAGTTCTTAAGTGTTCTTAGATGACATACTCATCTTCAGTAAGACGCTTGAAGAGCATGCCATACTGTGCTAAGCCTTTTTAGGTAGGAGTAGTTGTACACTAAAGGATCCAAATGTGAGTTCTTGAAGCATGAACTACTCTATGTTGGGCACAAAGTCACTTCAATAGGTTTGAAGATTGATTATGAAAAAATGAAGATATTGGTTGAATGGTCGGTTCCAAAAACTCTAAGGCGGCTAAAATCTTTCTTGGGTTAAACTATTTTCTATCAAAAATTTATTGAGGATTATGCTAAGATGCATGAACACATTACAACCACCATATATCATTTTCTGACTGGACACTGAATCTGAAATCTTCTTGGTTCTCTGTTTGTGATAGAGCACCATTCATGAGAGTTATACTAACCCTCTCCATCTTTTGCCCTTTCACAATTCCTGACTCATCTAACTTAAGTACTATGATTATTTTGCCATTCACCTTTTCATAGGTTATATAGTTGAAATAGGCATATACTATACGCGATAACAAACTCTCGTATAAGTTCATCGAGTTGATGCTTGCTAGCATTATCTCAGCAAGTAATTTAGATCAACAAATAAATTGTTTGATGAATTATAGAATATCGATCTTCCATTAGGAATTTTATGTTATTTTTCATGCACTTGAGACTTACCGTCACTACCTTCATGGTAGCAAGTTTATGATGTGCTAATCACCAGCCCATAAAATATTCTTGCAATTAGTTTGATCTCAAGGCTCGTAAGGCCAAATGGGTTGAGTGGACGTAGGAATTCAAAAATGAAATCCATTATATGAAGTGTGCTACTTGTCGTGCTGTTGGTGCTCTTAGTCAGATAGGTGAAGTTAGTCAAGGTCCTTCAAAAACATTTCTATGGATGTTTACCTTTCCTTAAAAGGGACTCTGTAAAACATATTCGTACTTCAGTTGTACATGGTAGGAAGTAGCAACCAATATTGTGTGCAATAGCGATACAATTGAGTTGCAAGATGTTTAATCTAGTGTGAAGGTTCAAAAGATAGTAAATAAGTTTCCTATCCAAAATGGACTTTTGTCTAGAAATGGAAAGATATGTGTGCCAAGTGATGACACTATTTAGCACAAAATCTTGTATTAGTGTCATGACACATTGTGTGTCGGGCACTTGGGGGCATACATAGAACACTTGATTTGATGTGAAGGGAATTCTATTGGCCAAAGATGAAGTCTTTTGCAGAATCATTTGTAAGTAGTGCCAACTTACAAAAGCTAAATGCTTGAGAGCTAGATTCTGTTACATCCAATAGATATTCCAGATAAGAGATGGGCATTGATATCTCCATGGATTTTGTAGTGGGAATTTCTAGGACTCTAAAATGTCATCATGCTATTTGGCTAAGAGTTTTTCAAGCTGGTAGTTTTTTGAGAGCATTATCTAGACTCTACGAATTGCCCAAAGACATAGTAAGTGATTGTGTTCTGAAATTTCCTAGTCATTTATGGTCACAGTTTTGAGAGACTAAAACCATCCTAAGTCTTGGTTCTTCTAGTCATGCTAAATTTGATGGTCAAGAGAAAAGAACTAATTAGATTACGGAGCATATGCTCTGAAACTTTTTTTCCCAAAGCAGTCTCAATGGGAAAGATAGATTCTCCTAATTCAGTTTGCTAACAATAGTGATAGGCATTTGGCCATAGGCTTTAGTCCATCCACGCTTATTTATAGGTTTCATCCTAGATCAACAATATTTGTTGGTCTAAGGTGGCTAAATTCTTGCATAACTTGCAAGATATGTTACAGTTTGCAAGTGAGAATGTCCAGAGTGCTCAAGACCAAGCACGACATCATATGAACCTAAAGAGATCTCCGCATGAGTTTCAAGTTGATGATTGGGTGTATCTTAGAAAGCCCAAGGACTCAAAAGGAATGCGAAGCATTAAAACCTATCTACAAGTTATCGTCAAGCTTACATGATAATGAAGAGAGTTGGATATTTAGCTTCTCAATCAGACTTCCCTAAGGAATCAGAATGTATCATGTGCTTTATGTGAGTCAACTTAAGTTGAGTTTAGATGAGCATGATATTCTTGGTTTTAGTGATGATTTGCAGTTCTTTGACTACATTTCATCCAAAGTATCTTTGGAGACGGAGAAAGTGCTGGAAAGAAGAGACAAGCGTTTTAAAATCGTAATGTTTATGAGCAATTAATCTGCTAGAAAGGTCAATCAAAAGATGATGATTCTTACCAGCAAGTTCGTAGCTTGAAAAGGAATTTCTTGAACTTCCATTTTTTTTAACAAATTTTTTTTTTTGGTTTGGGGGGAGGGGGGGGGGGGGGGTACGCCCATGCTTAACCCCAATTGCTCAAGCCTTGACGATGGGTGTCGTGAATACCCTCGTTAATTGTTAAGGTTCTCTTGAGTTCTTAATTTTTGTAATAGCTAAGTGTCAGGTGTAAGGTCTAGTAATGCTGCTAGAGCTAGGGTTAAGGTTTTTGAAGAGGTGATAAAGCAAGATGTAGATTTTCGCTAAGAGTGAGCAACTTTAGAGCTATAGAATTGTCAAAGAAATCATAGCTAAGTCGAAATCAAATGTCGTGGAAAGATTGTTGTGACTAAATTCAAGGAGGTGACAACCCTTGGAAAATTGAAGGAAGCCATGCACTGAGAGCAAAAAGGAAAGAGGTCAATGGTAGGAGATTGAGTCCTTGAAAAAGCGAAGTATTGCCTTCATCGCCATCAAATGTACTTTTCTTGGCATTGCCATAGATTGACTCATAAGGCTAACAACATAGCTCATATAAGGAAATGTAGTAGTAAGGTATATCAAGCATCCAATTAACTTGTGAAATAATGTAGCATCTACCACTCTCATCATCATGTGATAGCTTCTTTCCTACTTCAATTGGTATAAAAATGGGCCTGCAATCACTCATCGTGAATCTCTTTAACATCTCATTGATTAGACATACCATTGACTAATAACGAGACCTAATCGAGCACATACTTGAGTAAGTCATGAATGAATTATCAATATCTCGTGTGTTTCTTGATATTATGTTTAAATGTGAAATTATGGAAGTTACAATAGCCAGATAGACTTGGAAATCTAAAATTAACAAGAGTGGAGCTTGTACTAGAATTAACATGATGGAGGGACTTCTAGTTACTTGTAGACATGTAGCACATGTAAACAACACTCAAGTATATAGCATATTGTAAACAACAACATTGAAGAACATTGTATTTTTCCAACAAATGTAAAAGTATAATGACGTATCTTGGGAGAGGGAGGGAGAATTAGCTTAATGAAAGTTGAAGCCAAAACGAGAGAAATTCAAATATCTCTTGCCTTTCAAAAACATGTAGGTTAGCCAATCAAAGCTTTTAGGAAAAACTTCCTTGGTAGCATAGAGATAAACTAGAATTGAGAGGATGATTATCCAATCCAATCGAGGCTCTATACATCCTTATTAAAAGGTGAAAAGTCTTTTTCATGCATTGAAAGACATTTTTGACAATTCTGCATGACAAACATACCTTTCAAACTTGACACTTCATATTTTGATTAGTGTACTCATTAATTAGTTTGTTGAGTATAGTCCTAAGATTCTTGTTTTAGACCTTCCTTGGATCTTCATGAACTGGCAACCTTTCTTGATGTAGTTATTCTATTTCTTTCTAATAAAACCTCTCATGAGACAGGGCCACTCGAATTGATTGCAAGCTTTGTTTGTGTCAATTGAATGTAAATGAATGATTTTAGAGGGTCCATCTAAAAGGTGTTATTTGAAGCCTACCTAATAAGCAAAGCCAACAAATTGAAAGGAAAACTACTTACTTATCAATTTAGCATTCTCGACACTATCTCGAGTGCACTAGTAGACCTCTAAACTGTTGTGAGTGAATACTTGAATGGAGATCTAATACAAGAACCGCATAGCCAATAATAGGAAAATAATATTGGTGTTCAAGCTCTAGGATTGTACATGAAGATAAAAAAGAAAAATAAAATATTTGACTTTATTTTGTCAAAGTCACCCAACTCCTTTCTTTTCTGAGCTTGTTAGTAAATACTTCTATCAAAAAGATCCAAACGTTTTGCAAGTTAATTGTTAATAAACACACATAAAAACCGGCTTTCTATCTCAATTTCAAGATAATTCAATTGACAAATCATTAATAATTCAATTGACATATCATTAGTGCACACATTCATAAGCACCAACTTACCTGAAGAGACCGCAATCTCACACAAATGTTCAATAGGAGTGGAGCAACCGTATCCTCCAACACCATCTCCAGCACCTGGCAGAACCCAACTTTTACTTCAATATTCTACTTTTAGCAATGTTTTTTAGAACGAAGGGAAAGCATCAAGTATGAGATCACAAAATTGCATGGATATCCTCTTCTTGGTTAAAAAACTAAGAGAAATATGTAGCAGTAGAGAAGAAGATAAACGATACAATGAACGAATCAGAGTAGTAAACTAAAGAGAGACGGATCATAACAGATCTTAATCACATGTAAAGCGAGTGAGAGGAAGCGGAGAGAGAGAGAGAGAGAGAGAGAGAGAGAGAGAGAGAGAGAGAGAGAGAGAGAGATGGAGATAGAGAGAAAGAGAGAAGAGACACTTTTGCACACAAATGAAGAGAAAGTACTGATCAATAGCAAAGCCAGACTAGTTTCGCTCGTGAGAGCTCATCAGTGGCGCTAAGGAAGAGGTGGACAGACCCCACACTCTCCAAAAAGTACTAACTACAAGTGACAGCAAAAGTGAGCCAAGATATGGCTTTATACTAGAAAAAATGGAATAATCCCTGAGCATATGCTTCCAAGGGTCCAAATTGCTAGTAGGCTAAAGTGCAAGTAGGGCTAAAAATGACCGTTTGGGCTTAAAAAAGTGACCGACGGAAATAACCGTTAGGTCGAATGAAGCCGACGGAGCATCAGAAGCACAAACTGCAGAAATAGCTAATGTGGCTAAGACTAGCAGTACCAACCAATGCCGATGAAGCAGAAAACTGCTAAAAATAGGCATGGGGTTAAGACTAGCAGCACCAGGGGAGTCCGCCGAACTCTAGGAGGCCCAGGAAGACATGCATCGAGAAGAGTAAATCTATCACTGTATGAAGCAGCAGCAGCAAAGCAAAGCAGGATGAAAGCTCTGGGGTAGATGAAAGCTCTGGGATAGCCACGAGCACGCAAGCGCTGATAAAAGCTGTGTCGAAGAGCAAGAAACCCAAGGTACTTTCTCTGAGAATATAGCGCTGAAGCTCGCCAAGAATGAAAGCACGCTTCTGGTGACGCGGGTGGCAGGAAGACCAAGGTAAATACTGATACCTGTTAAGGCTCTTCTGATGACAACTGGAAGAAAGGGTACCAGAAGAGCGAAAAGCAGCATCCTTCGAAAAACAAATGTCGAGGATATCTATACTGAAGTCCGAAATCTGCCAGTGTATATGAATGGAGTCCACCAAGGAATCATACCGAGAGAGCCAATGCTCAAGAGAAGTGCGAGAACCCTGCCAGATACCAAAACCATCGTCGATGAAGCGCCTGAAGTAGATAGGCCAGGAGGAAGGGCTCGAAGAAATTGCCAAATCATGCTCCAAACTGCAAAGGAAGAGACAAGCGTAGACAATTGCAAAGCTGGTACCCATAGCTGTACCTCTGACCTGAAGCCAAAAATCTGCATCAAACTAAATGTAGTTATGCTCAAGGACTAAAGAGGCAAGATTGAGAACAAGTCTTTCCAAAGGAATAGAGGAAAGCCTGCCAGCAATCATAGACTGAAGACGTCGAAGACCCTCCTGAGTAGGAATACTAGGATACAGAGATTCGATGTCAAATGAAAACAGCAGAATGTCCCGACTAAACTGCCTAGAAGTTAAGTCTCTCAGAAGAGCACGAGAATCCACAAGGTGATTAGCCTCCGACAAAAGAATAGGAAGTAGCTGATAATGAAGCCATCTGGACGCATGCTCAAAAATGTAACCAATGCTAGAGCAAATAGGACGACCCACTACAACAGGCTTATGAACCTTCGGAAGAAGATAAAATAAGCAGGCACGAAAACCAGTAGCAGGCACAAAAAGGATAAACTTAAGAGTAGCAGAATCAATAGTGCCTAAAGCATGAGCAGGAACAACTAAAGATTCAAGTAAACTCCATAAGTAAGACCAAGGGATGTGCGGAACAGAAAGATAAACTGAGGAATCGTGAAGATGCCTATATGCTTCAGAAACATCCCAAGATCTGGAGAGAATGGTAACCCCTAAATTCTTATCAGCAGGTTTAATGACAATAGACTCATCAGAACGAAGCGAGCGAAGAGCTAGCATAAGCCTACCATGAAGAAAAGGAGAAAAAGAGTTTCTAGAGACAGCAAAAAGGCGAGAAAGGATAATATCACGACCCATAGAAATAATACTCTCAAGTTCAAGGTACAGGTCGAAATTACTCCAGGAAAGATTAGGAATACGAAAAAGAGGAATAGAATCCACACTATGTCTAAAATGAAAAGACAAGCGTAAAATACGAGCAAACGAATCAAAAGCAGAAAGAACAGAGTCATGAGAAGGAGGAGAGGGGTGAGGAATAAACGCAAGACCATAACTAAGAAGCTTCTTCTCATGGAAGGAAAGAGTGCGATGAGCCAGGTTATGAATAGCAGTATTGGTGATTTTGTGATCCACCTGGAACGTCGAGAACCTCCCAAAGAGAAAGACTGCATAGCCATGTCGATCCATCAAGGGCCACCAGAAGAGCTTCTGAGAACGGTGCCCTTCATAACTGGAGAACGGTTCCTTGGTGAGGCTGGATTTTGTCCCTTGCCACTGTACTGAAATCTCTGAGTGTTCTGCCTTTGATTTACTTGCTTTCTTTGATTTCCTTGCCTTCTTTGATTTGCCATTCGATTTTGATTTTGATTTTGAATTTGACCTTGCTTTTGCCTCGAAATTTGGTTTGACCAGAAACTCTCTTTTGGGGAGAGGGTGTCTTGGTTTTGAGAGAACCAGGAAGAGGTAAAAGGGGGCCTAAGGTGCTCCGGGAAGATGAATGCAATGCAGCGGAAGGGGTGGGAGCAGTCCCATTCCTGCGAGGCCCGTTTCCCTGACGAGAAGGGCTAGGAGAAGGCTTGCGACGTGAAGGAGTCGTAGAGCGGCCTCGATTCTTAAGGATAGGAGTGGGAGAAGAGCTTTGAGGCTTGCCTAAAAGTCTATTGATCTCCACTTTTAGCTCTTTAAGAAGGTCTTGCTTGACAGAGAGGGTAGCTTTTTTAACGAGCTCGGAAACAACAACATCAGAGGGGATGGATTGTGCTTCAGTCATGGCTTCATCACGGGCAAGGTTTCTATCTTTTAAAGCATTCTCTTGAACAGCAGAAGAAATGGCAAAGTCGGAATGCAAAGTATAGACAAAGAAATCCCAGGCATTCATGGCGTCTTGAAGGAGAGACTCTAGGGCCAAAGAAAAAGTGGAAGAGCCAAAATGAGAGAGTAAAGGGTCAACGGGAGGGCAAGACTTAGTTTTTACTTCCAGAAGACGAAGTCTGAGAGTTTCCGTGGCCAAATCCAAAATGCTTTTGATACTCAAAAGATCTTTTTCTTTTACCTCAAGGAGAGCAAGGTGAAGACCGTTGTGGAATTTTAGAGTCAAATCCCGAACTTTTGACTCCAAAGTCTCTTGATGAAAATCGGAACCCTGCAGCTTTGGGAAAGCAATGCGGCAAGCATGAGGCGTTTCACCGGCGATAAGTTGGCTCTTAAGCTTTTCAATCGAAGCATGAAGGCTGTGGTATTTACGGAAATCCCGCTTATAGGAGGCCATAGAATCTTTCAGAATGGATTGAATTGCAGAAGAAAATGACGGATGATCCAATTCTTGAAGAAACTGGTTCTTAGGAAATTGCAGAGATGGCAAAGAAGCGGGATTGACAGCGGGATTGGAAGAAGATGGAGCGGAAAAAACTTGCGGCGAAGCAAAAAGAGGAGCGAGCTGCTGTAACAGAGAGGGGTTTTGTTGCAGTAGTTGCTGTAAAGCGGCAAGGGCGGCAGCGGGCGGCGGTGGCGGTACGGTGGCAGCGAATGGCGGCGGTACGGCGGCGACGGGCTGCGGCAATCCAGCGGCAGCGGCAGCGAAGGCAGCAGAAGCAGGGGCGGCAGCAGCAGCAGTCTGTATGGACTGCTGTACGGACTGCTGCTGCCCAGCAGTGAGAAAATGCTGCTGCGCAGCAGCTTGCAGCGCGGCAGCAGGCTGGAACGCGGCGGCAGCGAGCTGGAGCGAGGAGGAGGAGGCGGCGGCGGACTGCTGCGCAGCAGCAGAGGGCGGCGGAAGGACCTGCGCAGCAGCAAGAAAAAGCTGCGCAGGGTTTTGCAGGGAAGGCGCATCCTGAGCAGGCGGTAAGGCGGCGAAGGCGGCCTGATCCGGGGGCGGAGGAGCGTTGAAGCCCTGAAAAGAGGTGCTCAGAGCGGGCAGCGATGGCTGAGGATGATCAGAGGTAGAAGCAGCAGCAGCATTAGCCATTTCTTCCTCGGAAAGCAGCAAACCGGCAGCACGGGCTTGAGCATACAAAATGATCTGTTGTTGTTGCCAAAAATCAGGAGCTTCTTCCATAGCTGTCGATCTAGAGGGAGTTCTCGAACGCTTCCGGGGTCTCACAGAATCTTCTTCGCTAGCTAACATAAAGACACGAATAGGGTTAAAAAACTAAGAGAAATATGTAGCAGTAGAGAAGAAGATAAACGATACAATGAACGAATCAGAGTAGTAAACTAAAGAGAGACGGATCATAACAGATCTTAGTCACATGTAAAGCGAGTGAGAGAGAGAGAGAGAGAGAGAGAGAGAGAGAGAGAGAGAGAGAGAGAGAGAGAGATGGAGATAGAGAGAAAGAGAGACAGAGAGAAGAGACACTTTTGCACACAAATGAAGAGAAAGTACTGATCAATAGCAAAGCAGACTAGTTTCGCTCGTGAGAGCTCATCAGTGGCGCTAAGGAAGAGGTGGACAGATCCCACACTCTCCAAAAAGTACTAACTACAAGTGAGAGCAAAAGTGAGCCAAGATATGGCTTTATACTAGAAAAAATGGAATAATCCCTGAGCATATGCTTCCAAGGGTCCAAAGTGCTAGTAGGCTAAAGTGCAAGTAGGGCTAAAGTGCTAGTAGGCTAAAGTGCAAGTAGGGCTAAAAATGACCGTTTGGGCTTAAAAAAGTGACCGACGGAAATAACCGTTAGGTCGAATGAAGCCGACGGAGCATCAGAAGCACAAACTGCAGAAATAGCTAATGTGGCTAAGACTAGCAGTACCAACCAATGCCGATGAAGCAGAAAACTGCTAAAAATAGGCATGGGGTTAAGACTAGCAGTACCAACCAATGCCGAAGTAGCAAAAAACTGCTAAAAATCGGCATGGGGCAAAAAGTAGCTAAACTACCTAAAAAAGCAGTAAAAACCCCGAGCTAATGCTTCAAGGGGTGAAGATTACAATGGAAAGAGTAAAACCCTGAGCAAATGCTTCGAAGGGTGAACAGTACATAGTAAAACCTCGAGCCAATGCTCCGAGGGTGAGGAAGTACATCAGTGAAATCTACTGTGAACCAAGTAACCCTGTAGGTTACGAGCCCGGAGCCAACAGATGATAGGCCGTCCGAAAAGTGTCGATAACTGCGGATCTTTCAGGAATGCGTCCGAGAGTTTAGGGTTTAGGAATGCCCCAAGGTTTAGAGCCTGAGTAAAAGGAGAGTGCTCAAGCTTCAGCACCAGGGGGGTCCGCCGAACTCTAGGAGGCCCAGGAAGACATGCATCGAGAAGAGTAGATCTATCACTGTATGAAGCAGCAGCAGCAAAGCAAAGCAGGATGAAAGCTCTGGGGTAGCCACGAGCACGCAAGCGTTGATAAAAGCTGTGTCGAAGAGCAAGAAACCCATCTAAGGTACTTTCTCTGAGAATATAGCGCTGAAGCTCGCCAAGAATGAAAGCACGCTTCTGGTGACGCGGGTGGCAGGAAGACCAAGGTAAATACTGATACCTGTTAAGGCTCTTCTGATGACAACTGGAAGAAAGGGTACCAGAAGAGCGAAAAGCAGCATCCTTCGAAAAACAAATGTCGAGGATATCTATACTGAAGTCCGAAATCTGCCAGTGTATATGAATGGAGTCCACCAAGGAATCATACCGAGAGAGCCAATGCTCAAGAGAAGTGCGAGAACCCTGCCAGATACCAAAACCATCGTCGATGAAGCGCCTGAAGTAGATAGGCCAGGAGGAAGGGCTCGAAGAAATTGCCAAATCATGCTCCAAACTGCAAAGGAAGAGACAAGAGTAGACAACTGCAAAGCTGGTACCCATAGCTGTACCTCTGACCTGAAGCCAAAAATCTGCATCAAACTGAATGTAGTTATGCTCAAGGACTAAAGAGGCAAGATTGAGAACAAGTCTTTCCAAAGGAACAGAGGAAAGCCTGCCAGCAAATGGCAAAGAACGAGCAAATGGCAAAGAACGAGCATAACCAATGAATCAAAGTCCAAATTTAATATATCATAGATTAGTAAGACATCAATTTATATTAGATTAAATTTATGTTTGAAAGTCAAAATCGCCCTACAACAAAAATTTTGAAATTTTTGAAAAACAAAAATTCAAAAGCAAATTTCAATAAGCACTCAAACATCAAATTACAAAAAAAAAAAAAAAGCACTTAACGAAATCAATGCAAATCTCGAATCAATTTGCACCAATCCATAAGTTTTTGAATGGTTACTCTTTGATACAAGACTCTTCACCAGTTAACAATTGCTTAAACTTGAATATAAGAAATATTCATTAAAATTTCGTGTTTGCTCCATAGAATTAATGAACCGTGGGCGGTTCACCACAGTTCTGAGAACCGTACGGTTCTCAAACTTTTTTGGCCAAAACCGTGGTGAACCATTAGTTATCAAACATTAATTAATTAATTAATTAATTATTTATGATGAACCGTACCACGATTCATGAACTGTGGTACGGTTCACCCCACGGTTCTGAGAACCGTGGGTACTATGGTTTGCTCCTCAATGTGCAATCAACTTTCCTAAAAGTATAAAGCTAGTCCATGTTTGAATTAAGAATCTAAATTTTTTTCTAGCCAATGCTATGAAAGCTAGCAATGTGAGGAACATGATCAAAAGCATAATAGAACCATAGCGAAGAACAATTACCATAAAAGCCAATGCACAATGAAATCATCCAACATTTAACACAAGCAAAGTGTCCTACATGAAACATTCTTTCCTTAATCAGTCAAATTCCTAGTAATTTGACATGTCAATTTTTGTTTGAAGTAATTCAACGATTAGAGAGTCCAATTAATTGATTTTCTAAGAACACCCAACATTCTTAAAAAGACTATAGATATGAGACATCTCCCACATTAGAAAGATTCAACACAAAGCCATTTTCCTTCAATGCCTGCTAGATACTATCCATTTGAATTATGGACTTGGCTCATTAGATTCGCAGGGTCCTTTATTACTATAATGTTATGCATAAGCAAGCCCTTGGGCTCTTTCTATTCATGTACTGGCCTTTGGCCCGATTTATTCATTTATTAGGTACTTGGCCACATGATATTCGAGTGGGGGCTTTCTTGTAGGAGGGTGCACTATTATCCCTCCTTATCCATTTTGCTTATGTTCAACGACATTATCTTATCCTATGGAAGGCTCCACTTTAGGGGCACCTTGTGGGTATAAGTAGGAACCTATTGTCATTCATTTCTTAGCTGATGATATTGATCTCTCTCTTTAATCTCCATAAGCAATCTCTTTGCCGCTTTCTAGGGTTAGTTGTTGCTTATGTGCTGCTTGCCTAGCTTAGCTATTGATTTGTTGTGAATCTGCTCCTACTGTTGATATCCTACCTACTATATGCCATGCTCAAGTTGCTTATGCTTTGGTCCTCACTCTATTCGGTGATATGTGTGCATTACTGGGCATGAGTATATTGCCTTGGTTGACATTGGCAATACTCGTTCTTTTCTCAGCATTTACATTTCCAGCCAGATTCATGCTTCACCTATTCCTACAGGCTACTCCACAGACGCTGAGTGTTGAGGTTGAGAATTCTCATTCATTTACCAGCTCTCAGATGTTTCAGAGGTTGGAGTATCGTATTGGGGAATTTAATTGGATTTGACTAAGCAGACACTTACATTCTTGCATGGTACTGTCAGTCATTCACTTGTTGGTATTGATTCCCAGGAGGATTACTAACTGGCTACTGGGAAGCAATTTATGCGCAGCCTGCCGGTGGTGCTGATTTCATTGTCTTGAAGACAACACAGATGCAGAATTTATAAAAATCACTGAGGTGAATTATACATATCTAAGGCCTTATATCCGGGAACTTAGTCCCACATAGAATACATCTAGATGATATGATTTCTACTGTTTGGTAGTTCAAAGCTCATTATGCAGCTGAGGGAAGTGGGATCCTATCAACACTTTGAGCATAGGTGTGCATGGTGCAGGTATCTTTGTGCACTTGCAAATTTGCCATGAATTGGTCACAACTCACTCAAGACCTCAGCCTCCACCCAAGTGCACCATTGTTCCACGGGCAAGACCAAACATTTGAAAGAGGGGCAAGATGAGAAAACTTAAATCACAAATGCAAAACAACACAAAGCTGCTATGCAAAGCCTCAAAATAACGTAAAGATGCTCGTCAACCTAACATGATGCAATAAACAAGGGTAGAGTATCCTGGGAACTAATATATCCTATTTGCACTACTAGTGACATGTGTACATTGCAAGAAGGAATGATAATACGAACGACAATGAAAGAGGAAAGAAAAAAGAGACACAATTTCATTCGTAGTCATGTTACCATTAGTCCCCACAACAAAAATGCCTCTAAATGGATCACTTATGCATAACATGCAATAAAATATGCAGAAAATATCCTTTAATCATTCAGCTATTTTTCTTTATGCAGCCTGGAAGACAATTGTTAACTCTCTCCAAGTGATAGGAAAAGACTATACTCTCTCCCACTGTAGGCAGATTGTTCAAGGCTAACAACAAGGAACTCTTTTCATCTCACAAGAAGGGAGCATGGTAGAACTAGGGTGCTTTGCACACAACTAACAAGCCAACTCTCCAAGTTCAAACAGGATGAAGGCAAAGCAGACGTCTGCCATTTCAAAAACACTCATAGCAGCCACTTAAAATTATGAACAAAATGTGGATGCTGAGTGCTATGAGCCCATCTAGACAGAAGATAGACAATTTACTGATACAAAGTTGAGTTCCAAAAGGGATGTGATCCCACCATGAAATATTCAGAATGACCTCATTTCGAGCACCATAGGGACTGTGGGACACTATCTCAAATTCTGTACAAAACACTCTTATCTTGAATTTATTTCTGAACAAAGAAATTATATAAAACATGAATTATTTGTACGTCCCATAAGTATAGAAACATGGTTTCTTCTGTACTTACAGAAAAAAACGTAGGGCCTAATCATTGGAGCAGGTATCTATGATAAGTATTAAGTTCTATAAATTCGTTGGATCCAGAGCCAACAGCTTGTAGACAAAGATCCTTCATTGTGTTGCTATAAATTTCAGAAAATTTAAAGCAAAATGTAGCCTTTCGTACTTGAAGCGCATACAAAATCATATAGTTATAAACTCACTGCTGGTAGACCTTGAACTGCTGTTAGAGCAACCTCTTCTTCGGGATCTTCTATTAGGGCTACGACTACACTCAACACTTGTGCTGCATAATTTGACATATTCTTTCCAGGAACCTGCAAATATCAAGTAAACCACAAAAGTCTTCACACCTAAAATGCTCATACCTTCAGAAATCAAACAAACAATTTTCTGGTTTTTGGAAACAAAAAATCCGACCTTGACACTGTTTGTGAGTAGCAACGCAACTTTCAGTGAAGGATTTTGGATTTTACTTTTACAGAGTAGGCTTCAACCTTACCAAAGAAAACACCAAATCAATTGAAAACTAAATACATAGTAAATGACTACTTACTCTAAACCATAAACCATGAACTTACGGCCCACAAGAGTCAGAAATTGAACACTACAATTCTAGATCACCTGAATAAGGCCCTTCAAGCAAAGGCGTCTCACTGCATGATATTCATCCCGAACATGTGCACTCAAAACACCAACCAGCTGTGATAAAAGTTTATCTCCTTCACCACTGCTTCAAACGATTCAGAGGATTGAGACTTTTTCTAACAGACAGTTACATACTTGAACGAGTTAAATGATCGACATTTAGCTTATTTACCCATTTACATGTAGCAGAAGACATGGCACTGTTCTAAAAAATCTCATTCTGTATGAGGATCCATATATCAGTTAATCCCCAAATTAATTGTAAATAGGAAACCAAGGATTGTCATTTTTCTGTTTATAGTTAATTCATAACATGGTTATAGAAAATTGACTTCAGAAGTATTACCAGATTACCTGATTTCAAAGCACTCTGGATACCTTCAAGTGTTATCATATTAAGTACTCCACTGCCTCAAATAATTTTTAGAGTTATAAAAGGCTACGAACAATTGTCATGCTACCAGTAGGGTCTAGTTACAATAGTTTCACAAAACCATTTCTTGAGGTGCTATTAAGAACTTTAGTTTACACTAAAGAGGAAACCTAAACCTATAAAAAGACTGATTTCAAATTAGTTGTATTGAATGTTCTTTTATTTACAAATCCTGCAGATACTGGTCCTTCGTAATCTTCCCTGATTATTCAGTCACACTAAGAAATCTGATCTTTACATCATCACCCTCAAATATAACCTTTAAGAACAAATATCCCTCATGTTTGAACTAGGATGGAAGATCTAACAGATCCAGACATTCCTCCAGAGATTGTCATTTCATCTGGATAGTCGACCTCTATAGATTGTTTCATCCTACCCTACTTGGGGGTCCAGACAGGCAGCCATGTGCCGACTAGGGAACGGGAAGACTTCCCAGGTCAGTATGGCGAGACTATGTTTCTGTCAGCACATTCTAGGGGAGCCCAACAAACTGGACATGTTCTATAGGGAAACCGTTGTATGTAGTCATGTGAGCCCTCAGGAAGGTGAGAAATAAATTTATTAATTCCGGAATGTGCCCAATAGTCTAAATGCCTAGGTGAAACAATAAGGATGACAACTCTTCTCAAGTCACCTTAAGGAGATCGGGCTAGAAGAATCCTAATAGTTGGTATCAGAGCCACTGATTTTCGTGTACAGGGTGCACTGTGGTACCAATATCATCCTGGTGTATCAATACCCTCCTGGTGTACCAATATCATCCATCCCATCCATAAAAGTGGTCATCCCATGAAACCTAACAATTACTATACTATTATGATCGGTCATGTGATGGCGAAGCTATCTGGCACGATTCTTCCGTCGGTTGTGAATTATGAGGCAGAGTCCAAGAGATTATTTGCTATGGGTCAAACTGGTTTTAGGGCTCATCATTCTACCACTATCCATATTCTCACTCTTAGAGCTATCATTGAGGAGGCCAAGCACAGACGCAAGTATTTTGCTGCTTTGTAGATTTTCGGAAAGCCTTTGATTCAGTCCCAGCAGCTTCGTGACTTCGGATTCTCCATGGATACGGTACTTGCTGTTATGACACTATATGAAAGGGTTTTGGGATGATTCAGAGGTGATCTGAGTCTTTTTGAGCATATTTTGAGTACCATAGGGGTGAAACAGGGTTGCTCCCTTTCACCTACTCTCTTCGGACTTTATATTGATGAGTTAGAGAGGTTATTGATCAGTGTGGAAATGCTGGCTGCAGACCTAGTGATATTTTGATTTCTATTCTACTATATGCAGATGATGTGGTAATGGTCTCACCGACCAGAGAGGGGCTTCAGAGGCAACAAGACAATCTCCATAATTTATGTACTATATGGGGCTTGAGGGATAACATCTCGAAGACCAAAATCATGGTCTTTAATACCTCCAGAGCTTTTATGCAACGTCAAGAGCGTATACTTGATATCTAGCCCTTGGAGGTAGTGTCATCCTATACCTACTTGGAGTTCCTTTCTCTGGACCTACTTTCTGTATGAGACAAGCAATTGTGGCTAGACTTAGGAAGGGATATTCTTCCCTTGTCCAGCTAGAGAGATTCTGTTTCAGAAAGTATATTCGAGACACCCCGAGTAAGTGTCGACTCTTTGATACTATTGTGGCTCCCACAGTCTTATACGTTGTCTGGCATTTAAGACATTAATAAAGCTTTCTCTCTCTCGCATGAATGTAGAAAACTATGGGACAATTATGATTGGTCACACTTTGTCTAAGATTTATGGTTCCATTTTACAGACAATTACTGGATCTTTTGCTGAGACTGAGGATTTACATGCTATGGGTCAGCAGGCTGGGTTTAGACCAGGATACTCTACCTCAGATCAGATTTTCATTTTGAGACGCATCATTGAGGAGGCACGACATCAGAGACAGAGAGTTTATTGCTGCTTTGGGACTTCCAAAGCTTTTGACTCAGTTTCGAGACATCTCCTTTTCCAGAGATTATCTTCACTTGGCTTCACAGACGAGACTATTGCCGCGATCATTACTTTATATGAGCGAGTTTGGGCACGTTTCAGGGACGATAGTGGTTGGTCCCCGCTGATCCATTCTACCATTAATGTGAAGCAGGGCTGCCCCTTATCTCCTACTCTCTTTGCACTATATATTGATTACCTCGAGCGGATTATTCGAGAGGAAGGTGGAGAGGGCTGTCCCTTAGCATATATAATTATCCCCATTCTCCTATACGCTGATGATGTGGTTCTTCTCTCATCCTCTGCAGCTGGCTTACAGAGACACCTTTCTGCTTTACATCACTTCTGTCAGCTTTGGGGATTGACGGTTAATACTAAGAAGACCACGATTATGGTGTTCAACACCAATAGGCAGCATATGAGAGATGTTACCTTCTATTATGATGGGTTGCTGATTGAGATTGTGACCTCTTACACTTATTTGGGAGTACTTTTCTCTGGTCCAGTACTCACGTTCCGACCGGCTGCCCTCACCAGACTCCGTAAGGGGCATACTTCTCTTGTTCATATGGAGAGATTCTGTTCCACATATTATGTACAAGACCCTGCTACCAGATGCTTACTATTTTCTACCACTGTCTCCCGGGTTGTTTTATACTCTGCTGAGACTTGATGTCCAGATTTATCACGTGATACTTGGAGGGATCTTACTCGTATCCAGATTCTCATGCTTAGCAGGATGATTAGGGCTAAGCCATCGGTGCCACATGATATCATATTAGTGGAGTTTGCTTCCCCTCCCCTGGTTATCGGTGCTATGTTTCAGATCATTACCTTTCTTCACAAAATATCAGAGTTAGACACTTCCAGATATATTGTTGTTGCTCTCACTTCATCACGCACCATTGCTGGACAGGGGGCCAAGCATTCTTGGTTTGGCAGTGTCTCAGCCCTTCTTCGGACTTGGGGCTCATTTGTACTTGATCTTCCGAGCGGGACCCATGCTTATATCAGACAACATATTTATCGGAGCTACATACGCACTATACGGTCACAGCCTGACCCTGATAAGGTCAAGATACATTTCTATGGCACACATCTACTACGGTTAGATACTACGGGCACTCCTATCCTTCCAGCATATCTTACACAACCATTATCTTTTGGTCTGAGGTACCGTATGGGACAACAACTTTGTTCTCTTCAAGAGGTGGAGGATGAGTTTCATTTCATCTTTTGATGTCCAGTATATTATGAGATCAGAGGGCGATACCACTGTTTATACAGAGGTACACCTCTCACGTTGCGATCCTTCCTCAAGTATCCAGACTCCAGATGTGTAGGTCTTTTATTGAGAGAGATGTATATTCTACGAGCTTCACTTCTACCTACCACAGATATGGATCACAGTCAAGCTCATATTACCCAGTTTTTCCATAAGCGAGACAGAGAGGATATTTCCGTTGTGGATTTTGAAGTCCCCATTCGGAGATCGAAGTTACAGAGAGTCTCACATACTTCTGCTAGATCCAGGATCACTAGATCTTCACGGGCTTCCCACCAGTCTACAGCACGCTCCACTACTACTATCTCTCATTATTTTCAGCTTGCTCGTAGCTAGTCTCCTCTGCAAAGCAGGTGGTTAAGCTCTTGCATTGTACCCTCACAAAGCTGGTGGTCAAGCTTTGATACTTCTTCTTAGAGATAGAGAGATAGATATGCTAGTCTCTTTTCTTTTTACTAGTAAATAAGTCCGTATGCGGACAATGCTCCTCACTTTTTTGTACTCTCTTTTGTCTTATGTACCTTTGAGTACCAAAAGTATTACACTTTTCTTTTAGAAAAGAGTTAGGGAGGATACTTCTGATAGTGAGATTGACATTCCAGCTCGCCGACAGAAGCTAAAACGTCTTCCTCGACCTTCCAGAGTTCGTCATCAGAGGCCACCATGTGCCTCACACCAGATCACACAGTTTTTCTCTTTCAGTTAGTGAGTTTTATTCCTCCGCGTAGCTGGTGGTTAAGCTACTGCTTTTGTACCCTCACCATAGCTGGAGGTTAAGCTTTGGTTTTATTTCTAGTTTATTTCTGTTTTTTTTTTTTAGCTTTAGTTGATAGAAATAAGTCCAACATGGACAATGCTCCTTTCTGATGTGCTTTTTCTTTGTCTTATATTCCCAAGGGCACCCGATAGACATTAATATATTCTATTCTATTCTATTCTCTCTCTCTCTCTCTCTCTCTCTCTCTCTCTCTCTCTCTCTCTCTCTCTCTCTCCAATAACTCCTCTTATCTCCTACTCTCAAGAACCATACACTCCCACAAAGGCTATGGAGTCCTATCTTGCCTCTAGCCTAAGTGTGCTATTATAGGATTTTCAAGGTCTGAAGACAGAATTACATATGGTTAAAATTGAGATGTCTGCTCTCAAAAAAACCAACGCCAAACTGCATCAAGAAATGAATCTTTTGAGAAAAGAAGTCAAATCTCAGCCTCTTCTTGCTACACCTAAGCCATCGCACAAACTTAAAGAATTGGAGGAAAAAATTGAGAAGCAGAAGGAGGAAACCCTCTCGTGGGCAGCTATTATCAAAAAAGGTAACACACCAAGTGCCCCTATCTCTTCAGTTATTTCAGCTACTCTTTCAGAAGAAAGGTCTAAGGAGCAAAAGGCATACAATATTCGAGTAAGGGGCATTGCAAACTCTCAAAATGCTCTTGAAGAAGCAAAATGTTTCCTTGAAAGTACACTTGGGCACCACAATAGAGATTTGGATTCAGCATGGACAACAACCAGAGATAATGCTACCCTCATCATTCGTTTTACTTCTTTGGAGAGCCGTCGTGATGCTTTGCAATGTAGAGCTAAACTACGTGGCTCTCAAATATATATGGATGATGATCTTACATATTTACAGGTTGAGGAAAGGCGTAAAGCCTTCCAAGAAGCTAAAGCGACAGGTAGACGTGTTATCTACAGGGATGGTCGAATCCGATACATTGATGATGTGCCCAAGGATGCTGAGAAATAGGGACTTGGGGCGCCCGGTATTGGGAGCATACTGGGGCCCCATCCTCGCCGCTTGCAGATTGGGGTTTGGAATGGTTACTTCATACATTCATCGTCCATTGCGGGTGATCTGCTTGACTTCATTGATAAGAGAGATTTATTACTTTTTATGGAGACTCATGAGAGTCAGGAGATAGGTTTACCGACTTTTCCAGGATACAGATGGGACTCGGTCTATCGACATGAGCTGAGATTTGCTAGTGGGAGAGGTTCTGATGGGTTCGCTTGCCTTTATAGGGAGTCGCTGCATCCTATTTTTGAGTTCGTCATCCATGATGAACACTCGCGGTACATCTGGTTCCGCATTGACGGACATAGCGTTGGTTCTGACAGAGACATCTTTGTTGCAGCTTGCTATTTCCCTCCAGTATCTTCTTCCTTTGTAGAGGGTATTGGTTGACCCTACATTGATCTTTCTACAGACATTATCAGATATGCAGAGCGAGGTTACATTTTTCTCACTGGAGACTTTAATGCCAGGACAACTTCACGGCAGTCTGATTTCTATGATTCTATGGACCAGCTTCGCATACGTGCCCTTGACGGAGATGACTTGTGTGTTACTAGGATTTCTGAAGACACTTTGGGCCCCATTACCACTTATGGCGAATACTTGCTACAATTAGGAGAAGCTCATGAGTTGGCCATTTTTAATGGCTTAACCTGTTGGCCCGACTCTGGCAGATACACCTGCCATCCCCACAGTGGCGGTTGATTACCTTATGGGATCGCCGTCAACCATCTCCCTCATCCATGATTTTCATATTTCACCTACCACTCTTTCTGATCACTCCTTCCTTTCCTTTAGTCTTGGTACTATTTCTTTGCCTCGACAGTTCTCACCATCACCATTACCTCATGCACCCGAATACATCTTTGACCATTCACTCGCACCTACCTATCAGCATTCGCTCACCCCACTGCTCCACATTTTTCCACATCACAGCCCGCTTGAAGTGCAAGCTTCCTTCCTTACCACAGCACTCCATACAGCTGCCGCTGCATCCTTCTCCTCTAGACCCTATCATAACAAAAATAACAACAAACCTAGACCGGTGCGCCCACCTTGGTATGACGATGAGTGTCGTTCCCATCATCACCTTGTCACACATGCTCGCATGCGCACCCCTCATCTCTTACAACCCACTCGTCATCTCTTTACCCGCCTACTTCGTTGTAAGAAACGGGCATATGATAGTTTGGAAGAGCGACGACTTATTGGTCTTCTCTATAGTTCTTCCACAGGCGCCTTTTGGCGTGAGTTCATTCCCCGTGCTCCACCTCCGCTCCTTGATGATTTACGCATTTGGACTGAGTATGCCACTGCCTTGTATACCATCGATACCGACACACCTATCTCCATCTCCCCTAGACCTCTTGAGTTTACCTTCACCTCTGATATGGTCCACAATGCCATCAAGAAAATGAACAATAAAGCCAGGATCATTGATGACCTTGAATCCGAGCTGCTGATTTACTATCACCTCTCCTAGCCACTCTACTAAATCAAGTCGTTGTCTCTGGTTTTCCTTCTCCTTGGTGCACCAACATCATCCATCCCATACACAAGAATGGTGATCCCAAGAATCCTAGTAACTATCGGACTCTTATGATTGGACACGTTATTACGAAGTTGTATGGCATTATTCTTCAGTCAGCTGTGAGTACTGAGTCAGAGACCAGGAGATTGCATGCTATGGGCCAAGCTGGGTTTAGAGCTCATTATTCTACTACAGATCATATCTTTACTCTCAGAGCTATTATCGAGGAAGCTTGGCACCGGCGAGAGCGAGTTTATTGCTGCTTCGTTGACTTCAGGAAGGCCTTTGACTCTGTCCCACGCTCCTTACTCATCCAGCGGATACAAGACCTTGGTTTTTCTGATGACACAGTCCTAACAGTGATGGCACTCTATGAGAAAGTATTGGGATGTATCTGAAGTGACAGAGGTATCTCAAAGTAGATCATGAGCACTATTGGGGTGAAGCAGGGATGTTTCCTCTCCCCTACACTTTTTGGCTTATATATTGATGAGTTGGAGCGAGTTATCGAGCAGTGTGGTGGTTCTGGGTGCAGACTTGGTGACATCTTGATCGCTATTCTTCTCTATGCAGATGATGTGGTTCTACTTTCACCTACTAGAGAGGGGTTGCGGAGACAGATTGACTGTCTTCATGACTTCTGTTCCAGATGGGGTCTAGGGGTGAACATTGTGAAGACCAAGGTGATTGTTTTCAACACTTCCAGGAGCTTTATGTTGAGACAGGAGCTCCTTTTTGACAGTCGGCCGTTAGAGATTGTCCCTTCCTACACTTACTTGGGCACCCTTTTTACTGGTCCTATATTTAGTATGAGACAGGCAGCCTCTAGTAGGCTTGGGAAAGGCCATGCTTCCCTTGCCCAGATGGAGAGATTTTGCTTCCGTAAGTCTATTCGAGATGCCTCGAGTAAGTGTCGGCTTTTTGACACCATTGTTTCTCCTACAGCTCTATATGCATCGACTGCATGGTGCACGGGCCTTACCTCATCTGACTGGGCTAGTATCTCACGGTTACAGATCACTATGCTTTCACGCATGATTCGGGCTAAGCCTTCAGTACCACATCAGATCATCCTTGCTGAGTTTGCGGTCCCGCCCATGTACCTTGATGCCTTACTCCAGCTCATCACATATATTCAGCGCGTCCGTGTGTTCCAGTCTTCTGAGCAAAGATATACTCAGGCTGCTCTCATTTCATCTCAGCATCTTCACAGTCAGGGCTACCATGTGGCTTGGTTTTCTCAGGCCTCCAGACTTCTTAGCACACGGCATCTCTAACACAGCCCTTCCTTCTGGTACCCATGACTACATCAGACGATTCATTTATAGAGCTTACCTGGATCGAGCCTGGAATGGTCAGTTGGGTGTCAAATCCGACTTTTATCGGCTTCATTTTTTGGAGACAGATGTATCAGGGTCCCCACTGCTACCACTGTACTTACGACCTGGACTATCACATGGTCTCAGATTCATATTGGGTCAGCTCCGTGTCTCTTCACACCAGCTTGAGATTGAGGCTGGCCGGTTTCAGGATACCCCACGAGAGGACAGGATCTGCCAGCTTTGTTCCCTAGGGGTAGTAGAGACAGAGGAGCATTTTAATTTCATTTGCCCAACTTATTATGAGATTCGTGGGAGATACCATTACTTGTTCAGGGACACACCAGTTACTTTGCGCTCACTTGTTACATATGAGGATCCACGTTGTGTTGCACTTATGGTCCGAGAGATGTTTCTATTACGACGGGATCTCCAGCCTTAGCATCAGATAGCTCCTGACACACAACTTCAGATTACCTCCTTTTTCTCCAGACGACGTTCACGACCAGTCTTAGACTTAGATGATGATGACGAGGATGAAGACACGACTTTCCACAGAGATCAGAGGCAGCGCACCTCCCAGCATTGCCCAGCAGCCAGACCTCTTCGGCCTACCACGAGGAGACGTCCTCCCTACATTCGACATCGGTAGCAGATCTCAGCTTCACTCCCCACTGCAGCTTGTATTACATCTTTCTTCAGTAGCAGCAGCAGCAGCAATAGCAGTGTTACCTCCGGGACTTGATCTGCGGCTTGCTTCCATTATATATAGCCATTTCTTGCTTTCTACCTTTTGGTTTAGTTAACATTGATAATTGGTGTTTGGATTTATTATATATGCTTTTCTTTCAGTTTTCTGGAGACGTTTTTCATATGCTCCTAGAAAGCTTTATTAATGTCTTTTCCATGCCAAAAGGCATATAAGACAAATAAGTACATATCAAGTATGGCGCCTGATTTGTAGAAGGGCGTTCCTCCGTCTACCGCGCTCTATGGCCAAAAAAGGGAAGGGGAGCCCACCCCCCCCCCCCCTCCCCCCACACACACACACACTTCTGCCCATGTCCACGCTCCCTCATCGTTGGCCCAACCTTCTCCTCCACCGCTGGTCCCTCCTTCACCATCATCGCTGGTCCCTCCCTCCACATCGCTGACCATCTCTTCTACCAATGTTATGGATTCACATGACTCCCCATCGCTGGCTGGTCCAGAGTTCACCATCACCGCTGGTCCCTCCCTCCACATCGCTGAATGCAGACCCGCTATCCACCAACGATTCATCCACCAGCGATGTAGCCTCCTGTCTGTCCATCAACGCTACAGATTCCCTCATTGAAAAATTCCTTTCTTGCTGTCCACCAGCGCTCCAGAACCCATCATCACTGCCACTTCCTTCACAACGGTTCCCGATGGTGCTCCAAGCCATAATGATGGTGCTGATACAGATGGAGTCTTACATAGGGTGAAGATTGAGTTAGTGTTGCCTACCAATCTAGTCCACACTCCCTGCCCTCCACCTGCTCACCCATCTTTCGTGATACCTGAGATCTATACACTTGCCAAGTCATTTGAACAGTACATTCTCTCTTACATCGAGCAGATCAAACACGAATCCACCTCTCTACGAAAGGAAATGGGACAGCTTCAAGTGATCATTCAATCTATGTCCGCTGAGCGGGAAACCATGTTAACCCGGATTACTTCTTTAGAGGCAGCAATAAGTAATCAAGGAGAACCTACCAAGATTCAAGAATTGGAAGAGAAGATAGAGCAACATAAGGCTTAGACAAAAACGTGGGCCTCTCTTTTCAAGGAAGCTGTTAAGGAAGGTACACCCTCCTTCACCCGAGTCATTTCAGCCACCATATCCGAAGAGCGAATGTACAAAACCCTGAATATAAGGGTCCGCGGAGTTGAAGACACCAATAATCCAAAGAATGAAGCAACCAGCTTTCTTTAAAGCATACTCTCCCACCACTCCGAAGGGTTGGATAGAGCTTGGAGAACCAAGAGAGACCCTTCTACACTCATTGTTCGCTTCAAAATTTGGAAGAGAGACGGGCAACCCTCAAACTGCGGGCCAAGCTTAGAGTTACACTTAAATTTATGGATGATGATCTCACTCCCATGCAGGTTGCGGATCGGAAAAAGGCATTCAGTGAGGCAAAAGCGTTGGGGAAGAGGGTAATTTAGCGGGATGGCAAAGCTTGAAACATTGATCCTCCGAATCCTAACAAATAAGGAGCATGGCCCTCCGGACTAGGTAGCGGTTCGGGGGCTCTTTTTAGAGCATTGTGGTTGAGGTTATGGATTTGCAATGGCATTCATTCTTCAGCTACCGCTGGAGATTTTAGAGATTTTTGCACTGAGGGTTATATCTTACTACTCACCGAGACACATGAGAGTCCGAGGTCTACCGGCTGTTGCGGGTTTTTGTTGGTTCTCTGCACATCGGAGGGCGACGAGAGCATTTGCCAGATCGGGGTTCTGGTGGGGTGGCTTGCTGAGTCCGCGACTTCATTCGGCCCTGGGTCAAGTTGGTACATACTGATGAGTGAGCTCGCTATATTTCACATCAGATGAGGAGTCACCTTACTTGGATATCTCTTCAGACATTATCAGATATGAGGAGCGGGGTTATATTCTCCTAGCTGGCAACTTTAATGCCAGGACTGGATCCAGGCAGACAGAGTTTCATAGAGCAGAGGACGATCCACAGCAGATACATGCTTTAGAATGGGATGATCTTGGCCTCCGGCGACGATTAGCAGATGCAGAGGATCCAGTTACCGCATATGGAGAGCTGATGCTTCAGTTGGGCAAGGCTCACAGATTGGCGATATATAATGGCTTACTGCAGTGGCCTGATTCAGGTGACTTTACTTGTTTTCTGCACAGCGGAGGGAGTAGTGTTGTTGACTATTTCATGGGATTGTCGTCTCTCCTCCCCTACATTTCATCTTTCTTGGTTCACCGTACCACCCTGTTTGACCACTCATACCTCTCTCTCTCTCTCTATTGGCCTTCTTCACAACCCCTATGCTAGTACATTCACCCCTAGTGAAAAGACCGTTTACCACTATAACCCTCAAAAAACCCCTATGTACAGGGAAACCTTATCTGATCTCCTGACTCATTTTCCCTATGCAGCTACTTTGGTGGACCAATCTCTTTTTCTTGTCCGGAGCATGCATACCGCTGCATCCCTTGCTTTTCCATCCCCACGGCCCAAGCACTTACGACATAGTAGACCGCATAACCCCTGGTATGACCACGAATGTAACCAACTTCATCTGAACTTGATTTATGCACGCTGCCACCTCCCTCATCTTGCAAAGGACTTATCTCGTGTATATCGTAGAACCACCCGCAGAAAGAAAATTGCATACGAAATTTGGCAGGGGAAGAAGATGATGAACCTTCTCTTTAGCTCCTCGTCGCGCTCTTTTTGGCAAAAATTCCTTTCACGAGCACCTCCACCCCGGATCACAGATCTTAGCACATGGGTAACCTATGCCACATCGTTGTACATTGTACCTGATACTCCTCCACTTCCCACACACCCATACACATGTACTTCTAATATATATTGTCCCCGGACATAGTAGAAGAGGCCGTCGACCAGTTAAACCTACATAAGGCCAAAGATGAGCTAGAGGCTGAACTTTTGAAGCAGGCCACTGACATCCTCTCACCCTTTCTCTCTTTCCTATTTAACCGCGCTATTACATATGGTTTCCCCTCCCCTTGGTCCACAAACCTTATTTATCCTATCCATAAAGGCGGTGATCCCATGAAAGCCGACAACTATAGTACCATCATGATCAGCCACCTCTTTGCCAAGGTTTATGGTTCTATTCTTCAGTCAAAGATCAGTACAGAGATGGATACTAGAGCACTGCATGCCATTGGCCAAGCTCAACACTTCTCGAGCCTTCATGTAGCGCCAGGAGCTCATGCTTGATGGACGGGCTTTAGAGGTAGTTTCCTCGTACACCTATCTGGGAATACTCTTCTCTAGTCCTACTTTCAGCATGCGAGAGGCAGCCACCACTCAACTCGGGAAGGGGCATTCCTCCCTTGTTCAGCTTGAGCGGTTCTGCTTCAGGAAGTCCATCCGAGATGCTCGCAGTAAGTGCAGACTTTTCGACACTATTGTCACTCCCATGGCCTTTTATGCAGCAGAGACATGGTGTACAGGTCTTCCGTCATCACACTAGGCCAGCATTTCACGATTACAGACCACCATGCTAGCTCGTATGATTTGGGCGAAGTCCTCGGTCCCACACGAGATTCTTCTTGCAGAGTTTGCCGTTCCACCCATTCAGATAGCTGCAGCATTCCAACTCATCGCATATATTTAGAGAGTTAAGGATTTACCGGATACAGACACGAGATATACGCGGGCTCACTAGCCTCCTCACACTCCCTTCATGACCAGGGCTATCGACTGTCGTGGTTCTCACAGGCGTCCCATTTCCTCCTTGATTCATTTGGTGTATCCATCATAGAGCTCCCTTCGGGTACCCACCAGTATATCAGGCGCTTCTTATATAGAGCGTAAGTCGACACTACCTGGAGGCGATAGCTTGGGGTTAAACCCGCCTATTACTGGACTCATTTCATTGAGCTTGACATAGCAGGGTTCCCAATTTTGCCACACTATCTGGGATTATCACACAGCCTCAGATTTACATTGGGACAGCTCCGCGTATCATCACATCAGTTGGCTATTGAGACTGGGAGATTCCAGGGTACCCCGAGAGAGGAGCGGATTTGTCAGTTTTTTTCCCTGGATGAGGTGGAGTCGGAGAAACACTTTATCTTTAGGTGCCCTGTGTATTACGAGATCAGAGGGAGATATCACTGTCTATTTCGTGACACACCTGTCACACTACGATCCCTCCTAGCCTACGAGGACTCCAGATGCGCCGCACTCATGTTACAAGAGATGTTTATTCTACGATAGGACCTATGTCAGACAGCTCAGCAGAGTCATATTTCTCAGCAGCAGAATCCAGATCACCTCTTTCTTCTCCAGGAGACGAGGACGAGACTTAGTATCTAATGAGGATGAGGCTGATGACGACTTACATGCCCACAGAGATCAGAGACAGTGCCCCACTCATACTCATGTTGTTGCACGAGCTACCCGACCTATCATGAGGAGGCCTCATCACCCTAGATGACGTCATCGACCACCAACAGTTCCTCATGCTGCAGCTCGTATTACATCCTTTTATAGCATCAACGGAATAGGATTGGATGATAGTGTCATACCATATTCGTGACAGTTAGCAGTATATATGCTCCCATATGTTTCATATATCAGTGCAACCTTTTCAGTTTCAGTTTTCAGTTTTCAGTTCAGTTCATAGCAGTTAGATTTGTATTTCTGTTATAATCTTGGAGACGTTTCATACGCTCCTACGGTTACCACATACTTGACATGTACTTTGACTAGTCTTATATGCCTTTTGGCATGGAAAAGACATTAATAAAGCTTCTCTCTCTCTCTCTCTCTCTCTCTCTCTCTCTCTCTCTCTCTCTCTCTCTCTCGTGGAGATGGCTCCACGCGGATCTGCTCCTGCTGTCCCTCGCGCCATCTCTTCACTCCCTCCACGTCGGACCACCCGCTCCCCCCTCGCTACTATCTCCTCCCCCTCCCTCGCTGAAAACAGCTCCTCCATCGCTGCTGAAAACACCTCCTCCATCGCTGCTGGAAACAGCTACCCCCCCCTCTTTGCAAGCAATACCTCCTTCGCTGGAAACACCCCCTCCCTTGCTGAAACTAGTGCCTCCTCCATCGCTGAAGATACCTCCCCCATCGCTGGAAACAGCTACCCCCTCGCTGTAAGCAATACCTCCATTGCTGGAAACAGCACCCCCCTCGCTGCCCTCACCACCCTTGCTGCTGGATCAGACTCCTCGCTGCCTACAGTTGTGCACTCCCCCTCGCTGTCCTCAGACTTGCCATCGTTGCCTACAAATGATGTGGCACCCTCTTCTTCTTCCCCACTCTCACTCTCTTCCTTCTCCTCTGTGGTTCCTCCCTCTCTTTCATCTTCTTCTTCTTCTGCCTCTTCCTCCTCTCCATCAATCTCCCACCCTATTGCTCTGGCCACCCCTACAGGCCTTCTTCCTATCCCTTTTCCCCAAGAACCCACAGCTCCCCCATCTGCGGTACCCATCCCATACACTCCCTCCAGCTCTCAAATTGCGGGCCAAGCTTAGAGGTACACTTATATTTATGGATGATCTCACTCCCATGCAAGTTGTGGATCGGAAAAAAGCATTTATTGAGGCAAAAGCTTTGGGGAAGAGGGTAATTTATCGGGATGGCAAAGCTCGATACATTGATCCTCCGAATTCTGTCAAATAGGGATTAAGGCCCCTCGGACTAAGCGGTTCGGGGGGTCCTCCTCGAGCATTGCGGTTGAGGCTATGGAACTGCAATGGCATTCACTCCTCGGCTACTGCCGATGATTTTAGAGACTTTTGTGCGGAGGGTGATCTCTTCCTATTCACAGAGACACATGAGAGTCCGGAAAGAGGTCTACCTGTTGTTACGGGTTTTTGCTGGTACTCTGCACATCGGCGGTCGACGAGAGCATTGACAGATCGGGGTTTTGGTGGGGTGGCCTGCTTAGTCCGCGACTTCATTCGGCCTTGGGTCGAGTTGGTGCATACAGATGAGCGAGCTCGCTATATTTGGATTCGGGTGGACCAGACTTTGATGGGATTGACCCGTGACCTCTTTCTGGCCATTTGTTATTTTCCACCAAACACCTCAGTTTTCACAGCAGACGAGGAGTCACCTTACATGGATATCTCTTCAGACATTATCCGATATGAGGAGCGGGGTTATGTTCTTTTAGCTGGCGACTTTCATGCCAGGACTGGGTCCAGGCAGACAGAGTTCCATAGAGCAGAGGATGATCCACAGCGAATACATGCTTTAGACTGGGATGATCTTGGCCTCTGGCGACGATCAGCAGATGCAAAGGGTCCAGTTACTGCATACGGAGAGCAGATGCTTCAGTTGGGCGAGGCTCATGGATTGGCCATTTATAATGGCTTATTGTAGTGGCCTGATTCAGGTGACTTTACTTGTTTTCCACACAGTGGAGGGAGTAGTGTTGTTGACTATTTCATGGGATTCCCATCTCTCCTCCCCTACATTTCATCTTTCCTGGTTCACCGTACCACTTTGTCTGACCACTCATACCTCTCTCTATCTATTGGCCTTCTTCACACCCCATGTACTAATACCCTAACTCCCGGCAACAAAACAGTGTACCGCTATCATCCTCAAAACACCCCAAGGTATAGGGAAGCATTATCTGACCTCCTAACTCATTTCCCTTACAACGATACTTTGACGGACCAGTCTCTTTTTCTTGTCCGGACCTTGCATATCGTTGCATCCCCTGCCTTCCCATCTCCACGGCCCAAGCACTTACGACATAATCAACCACACAACCCCTGGTATGACCACGAGTGTAACCAACTTCATCTGGACTTGATTTATGCACGCTGCCACTTTCCCTATATGGTAAAGGACTTATCCCGTGTATACCGTAGAACCACCCGAAAAAAGAAAATTACTTACGAAATCGGCCAGGGGAAGAAGATGATGGACCTTCTCTTTAGCTCCTCGTCGCGATCATTTTGGCAAAAATTCCTCTCATGGGCACCTCCACCCCAGATCATAGATCTTAGCACATGGGTAACCTATGCCACATCGTTGTACACTGTTCCTGACACCCCTCCACTTCCTACACATCCCTACACATTTACTTCTGATATATTCTCTCCAGCCATAGTAGAAGAGGCCATTGACCGATTAAATCTACATAAGGCCAAGGATATTGATGATCTAGAAGCTGAACTTTTGAAGCAAGCTGCATACATTCTCTCACCCTTCCTCTCTCTCCTATTTAACGCTCTATCACATCTGGTTTCCCCTCACCCTGGTCCACAACCTTATCCACCCTATCCATAAAGGCGGTGATCCCATGAAAGCCGACAACTATCGTACCATCATGATCAGTCACCTCTTTGCCAAGGTTTATGGTTCTATTCTTCAGTCAGAGATCAGTACAGAGATGGATACCCGAGCACTGCATGCCATAGGTCAGGCAGGTTTCAGACCAGGATATACCACATCAGATCATATTTTCACCTTGAGATCCATCATTGAGGAAGCTAAGGCCAGGAGAGAGCGTGTATACTGCTGCTTTGTGGATTTCCGCAAGGCCTTTGACTCTGTGCCTCGACATCTACTGATACAGAGACTTCAGGACCGTGGCCTCCAAGAGGATATCATACAGGCAGTTGTGGCATTGTACAGACGAGTTATTGGTCGTATCCGAGTATCAGGAGTTGTATCACCAGAGATAGAGAGTACCATTGGGGTTAAGCAGGGACGTCCTCTCTCTCCTACACTCTTTGGTTTATATATAGACGAGCTTGAGCAGGTTCTACAGGCAGAGGTGAGGTGAGGGATCCTATTATATGCTGATGATGTGGTTTTGCTTTCGAGGACGAGGGAAACTTTGCAACGGCATCTTGACGCGCTTCACTCTTTTTGTACTAAGTGGGGATTATCAATGAATGTGGCCAAAACCAAACTTATGGTATTTAACACCTCTAGATCCTTCATGATGAGACAGGTGCTTTATGGGAGGAGCATCCACTTGAGGTAGTTGACTCCTACATATACCTAGGGGTGGTATTTTCTGGTCCCACTTTCAGCATGCGACAGGCGGCATTTTCCCGACTACGGAAGGGTTATGCATCGTTGGTGGAGTTGGAGAGATTATGCTTCAGCTCACATGTTAGAGATGCGACTAGTAAGTGCCGACTCTTTGACACTATGGTCGTTCCCTCAGCTCTATATGCATCAGAGACATGGAGTATGGCTTGACAGCTACCGAGTGGGCGCGCATCTCACGACTTCAGATTCATATGCTCTCTCAGATGATACGGGCTAAGCCCTCTATCCCGCATCATATTATATTGGCAGAGTTTGCCGTCCCCCCTATTCAGATAGAGGCATTGTTCCATATTGTCACATTCATACAGCGCCTAGAGGATCTTCAGGGTAGAGACACACACTATGCTGCAGTAGCTTTGTCGTCCTCCCAGCACCTACACTCTGAGGGACACTCCTCGTGGTATTTCCAGGCCTGTCGTCTCCTCTCCACATTGAGTATTCACATTACGGATCTACCAGCTGGTAACTCATCAGTATATTAGAGGATACTTATACAGGGCATATCTTTAGAGCACTTGGCAGGATTCGTCTGGGGTGAAGACGGAGTTCTATCGGACACATTTTCTATCTCGGGATCCTACTGGGTATCCCATTGTACCCAGATACCTAGTGGACAGTATCTCACACAGACTGCGGATAGTGATGGGTCAGTTCCGGGTTTCCTCTCAACAGTTAGCCATTGAGACTGGCAGGAATGTCTATCCCGTCGGAGACAGAGGCAGGAGAGTAGTGACTCTAATGGAGAGGCTGAGATTCCAGATGCCACCATACATAGACGGCAGAGGCAGTGTCGTCGACCAGAGAGACAGCCAGCCCGCAGGCCACGGCCTGCAACTTCACGACAGCGTAGACACCACCGATCATCTACTCGACGACAGAGAGACGCAGCTCACACAAAGACAGTGCCACAACATACTTTACATCATTTTCTCTCACAAAGCAGAGAGACATCTATGATGCTTGACTCTCCTTGTGCATAGCACTATTTCCTGTTTTATTGTAATCTTGTTTCTTTTAGGTGGTTGAGCTTTCACGCTCCCACCGAGCACACTTGACATGTACCTTTTTTTTTCAGTCCTATGTACCTTAGGGTATTCCATGGACATTAATAAAGATCTTTCTATCTTTCTTTCTTTCTTTCTCTTATCACTTATCACAGGTAACACGTCTATTGGATACATCTTGGAGATGGATGTCGTGGGGATCCCAGTTCGACTACGATATTTAGATTCTAGACTATCCCATGGCCTGAGATTCACATTGGGTCAGCTACGTGTCTCATCACATCAGCTTGAGATTGGGATTGGACGTTTCCAAGGTATCCCACGTGAGGAGCGGATCTGCCAATTATGCTCACTGTCTGAGTTTGAGTTAGAGGAGCACTTTTTGTTCAGATGCCCAATCTACTACGAGATCAGAGGGAGATACCATTGCCTCTTCAGAGAGACTCCTGCCACACTATGGTCCGGTATAGCATATGATGACCCGAGATGTGTCGCACTTATGATTAGAGAGATGTTTTTACTGTGACCTACACCAGCCATCTGTTCACCTTGATACACAGCTCCAGCTCACATCGTACTTCCCCCACCGGCGATCACGGACGGATGATGATAGTGGCAACGACAGTGACTCTCTATTACACAGAGACCAGAGACGACTCACTGCTCATGTTGCCCATAGAGCAACTATTTAGAGACGACCCTCTTGGTGACGTCAGCAACATCTTTCGAGACCACCTCCAGGCGTTATCCCCATCACATCTTTCTTCCACAGCAACGGTACTTGATGGCATTGGGTTATACCATTATCTTATTGGCAATATTAGACCTTTGCTTTTTAGACCTACTTCATGTTCGTAATATAGTATATTGGCATTTCTTTTCTTTTCTATTATGGAGACGTTTACCACATACTTGACATGTACTTTTTCGTCTTATATGCCTATTGGATCATCGTCGTTTCGCCTGCCTCCAGGGTTTGTCTTGCGCACAAAGAGTGCTAAGAAGTTTATGTCTATAGGCTCTCGCAAACGTCTTCGTACTTTGGAAATTGCGTCCACCATGCCTACCTATCTGTCAACACTCGACCACCACATGTCATTGCTTCGTCCTCAGTTGCTATGGGAGACACATGCCACACCTACACGGTATTGTCCATGGCTGCCATAAGGAATAAGAGGATGCACCACCACCTCCACCTCTTCTTCTCATGCAATCATGCATAGGAGAGGCATGCCTCCCTCTCCATGCTTGCCTACAACCTGCCAAGTGGCTTTACCTTGCCACCTAGACCTGTCCACAGCCTAGAGACTGGCTGGTCCCTATCCCACATGGCAAACAGGTGCCACCTCACCCCTAACGGGACCCTTGCTGGGTTTGTGAACCTTCTTCGCTGGATTTCAGACCCCCTCTCCCATCGCTACTGTCCAGCGCAGCAGGGACACATTTTTTTGAAAAAAAAAGTAGTAGGGGCCCGTGGAACTACTGTCCACCTACTTCCAGCCCAGTGGAACTGCCTACAGCAGAACCCTGCCACCTGTCCGTGCCCCTGGACAGTGCCACGTGGAAGTACGCTGAGGCTCCAAAACTTTTTTCTTTTTAATATCGATTAAAAACTCAAAAAACAGTGGAAATAAGGAACAAAAAAGTGCATAAAAAACACAATTTTTGCCGAAATCAAATTCCGTCAAAAGATGCAAAACATATAAGAAATTCACTTCGGATCTACTTTCAGCATGCAGTGGCTCTGATACCATATGTTATAACTTTCTACTTATTGCAAACCTCCAGGTGCCGGTTAACCACAAGAGACCGAACGATTCACATTCCACCCCGCCATAGGACCTAATCCGGGTCCACCCTCCGTGCCCTAGCCTGTGACCGTATCAAGCGGGATCTGACCTCCATCCTAGACAGTGTCCCATACCACTGCCTAGGCTATCAGCCATCTCCTGCCTCAAGCTAGCCCTTGTATACCTCCAAGGAGAGAGACTCCAAGCCATGTGCACACCTAGATCATGACACGTGGCAACGATGCAGGTTCACGAGTCACCGGTCAAGTCTACAGGCCCAGTCATCATCGTCTCAAGTTTGGGTTTGGGACCCAAGGGAGTTGGGTCCCTAACAAGGAGGAATAGGAGGCGGCAGCAGCGGCAAGAGCTGTCGCATCGTTCGAATCGGCGGCAGAGGCAACAGCTGCAGCTGGCTGCGCAACCACAGCCAGCGCAGCTGCTGTTGGCACAGCAGCAGCAGCCAACAAGGCTGTTGTTGGCACCGAGGTTGAAGGTGGGGGGGCAAGGAAGGATGGTGATGGAGATGGAGATGTGGGTGGAGAGGGAGAGCTCCCCCTTATTTTCTTTACCATGGCAGGGTGATGGAGGATGGAGAAGAGAGAGCAACTTTTAGATAGAATTTTAAAAGATTGTAAATAATAGCTTCTTAGGGTTTAAGCTTTGGCTGATTCAATTTGGGAGTTGAGCGGTGAGCCTTCAACCTTGGAAGTTGGGGGCAATCATCAATGGTCAAGATGCGGGGTCCCGCGTGGGATCACGTGGTGGTACAACAATCCGTCACCTATGGGAGCTCGAGGACAAAACATTGGAATTGCAAATATGGCAACAGAACGTACACAGGTACACCCCTCCACATTAGAGCACAGTTGTTCCGAATAAGCGGATATGATATTGGAGCATGCCATGCACCTGAGAACTTGGAATCAATACTACCTAGACCGGGGCCACCTCGAGGTGTGGGGCCGAATGCTTCAAGAGGAGCTAATTTCATTTTCATGTTCAAAAATGGTTTTTTCAAACTTAGAAGTTTACTATTCATATAAATTGTAACTTGTGAGTCATGACTCATGTCAATGCCAACATTGGTGGTTGAAATGTGAACAAAAAGTTGCATAGCCATGCATATCTTGTCCCGCTCGTCCAGTTTCACATGACACTGTAGCATCTTCATCTATTGTTGCTATTGAACTTGTTGATTTTGAAGAGGATATACCTAGCACTTCCGGTTCATATGCAATGAGAGGTCAGGGGACTTCTCGAGGTTGTAGTGCCACACAGAGAGGTGGTAGAGAATTCTTTACCCAATCACGGCAACAATCACACGAGCAGAAGGCAACCATTGCTATTGGGCGGTGTTTCTACTTGTGTGGTCTTGGCTTCCATTTGGCCAAACCCCTGATTGGAGAAATATGATTCAGGTTGTTTCTTGTATTGGCGCGCCATGGCAAGATTCTACCATGGAGGTGCTTAGGACCAAGCACTTGACCTCAGAGGTGGAGAGTGTCCAGAGAGAGCTACAACCATGGATGCTCAGGACCAAGCACTTGACCTCAGAGGTGGAGAGTGTTCAGAGAGAGCTACAACCATGGATACAACATTACTTCAAATGGATGGAGTGACATCAAGAGGTGCCACCTCATCAATAAACTGGTGTGGTCCTACAAAGGCACCATATTTCTGACGTCCATCAATACTTCTGCACCAGGCACCACTGTGATAGGTGAGTATATTTTTGATGAAATCAATAAGGCCATTGAGGAAGTGGGGCCAAAAAAAGTTGTGTAGGTAAATGTTTAAAGTTTAAACTAGTGTTTTCAAGTTTCAACTTTACGTTGGTTGAAGTTTGAAGTTTTAATTGAACGTTTTGTATCTTGAACTATAAAGGTGATCACGGATAATGCCATCAACTATGTTGCTATGGGGCACATGGTGGAGGACATTATCCACATATTTTTTGGACCCATGTGCCGCTCATTGTTCAGACCTCTTTTGAATTATGTAAAGTTCAAATTAAAATCTAGATTGTTGAATGTTGAAATTTGAGTGTTTTGAGTTCATACCTTTATAATTTCATTGGTATTTGTTTCATGATTCATCTATAATTTGACATCACTTCTAGGTTTACTATTTTAAAGTTCAAACCCTAAAGGTATACTTAATACAGGTCATAGGTGTCATGTAACATTAAACATGTATTCAGGTGAGGTTTAAAAAGTTAATCGTAAAAATATGGAATTTGAAATCTTTAATGCTTATACTTCAATCATGATACTATTATCATCAATGCATTATGCAACTATCTTTTTGGCTTTTTAAAAAAAATGAGTTTTGAAACCTAAAACCGATTCACCAATTCGAAAATTCTCAATTCGAAAAGGTCGAATAGGCCAATTCAGCCAATTCCGATTCGACTTATACCGAATGGCAGGAAACCTTAAGCTGGTTGGCTGGAGTTACCCGGAATATTTAATTTGGCATTGGACATTGGGAAGGAAAGTGCCCGAGAGAAGAATATGTTATGGACAAATTGCTAGCAAGATTCTCAGATCCTTCAGATGAATACAAGAACAAGATTTTCAACATGCCAGCATGCAAGCAAGGCGGAAGCTTCAACCAATAAACTCAAACGGCAATGAAGAAGCCTTTTTCATCAAAACGAAGAGAAAGGGCAGAGCCAAAAGGGGCAGCAAGAAAAGATCCCAGCTCATTAAGGAAGGGTTTACTTCCTCATATGAAGGTAATGAACAAATCTCAAGTTCAATGTTTGCACTGTGGTGATTTTGTTCATTGTGCAAGTGAATGCTTTATGAGACAGAGACAATTAATGGTTGTGATAATCAAGGCAATAGCACTAATGATGTTAGTGATGGCACTCTCAAGGATACTGGTGATTTCGTTTTGCTTTGATGGACACATGCTTAGCCAAGGAGGTAAAATGTCTTGTATCTCGTGTTGATTTTTTTTATCCAAGTTGGATGAGTTCCATCGGAGGAATCAAAGTAGTGTAGTTGCAAAAACTAAGAAGGAATGTGACTTTGGAGGGTGTACTTCAAGCACACATGGAGTGCTGTAGTTTCCAATGCTTGTGCAATAAAAACATTCAACATGACACTCCATGGCCTTTACTGGCAGTGGAGTGATTACTTATAATGGGCTGTCCAGTCGCTGGTAATCACAGAACAGCTATTACCAATACTGGACATATTCTGATAAAGCAGCAGCAGCAGCAGCTCGGTGAAACTCGTGGGGTTGTTTCAAAGCTGGCCATAATGTGTAGCATATACTTGCAACCTGCAAAGGAAAAGCAGACTTTTTTATTACTACTAAATTCAACAATATTCATAAAAAACACTCGCAAAGCTGATTGGTGATTCACCTCTTTTGGTCTAGCTGTGGCAGCACACTTTGCAAGTTCTGTAATTGCCTCCGTCCACCGTTCCTTACTGAAGACATCTTCATTTTCAGCAGCTAAAACCTAGACTTATTCAAAAGGAGTCGTCAGCAACAAAAACAAGGCACACCCTCTACAATAGTCAATCTGCATTGTCCTTCCAGAAGAGAAATCCACTGTAATTCAATCTACAACATACTCAATGCTAATTTCAATCCAGAAAGCAACTTTTGGAACACCTCATACATGATAGCAACAATCAACTGTTTATTGTAAAAGTAATAAATCACAAGCTTTCCTCATGAGAGAATCACTAACTAGCAGCAGCCCTAGAAAAAGCAGTCAGCAATTAAACGGCCAAAACAAGCCACAAAACAAAAATTCTACATTGAAATAATACAGTCTACAGCCTGCCCAGAATGCAAAATATTCAGCTGAAATGCCATGGACTATTCATTGGACCAAATTTCAAGCACTAAGCCTCTAACAGGTCGTTGCTTCTGGATGCTAGTAACTTAAGATCACCTTAACAAACTAGAAGAGAAAATGTCAACACTTTGAAAAAGGTAGTCACTGGTTAGAATCTTGCTAATTCTGCTATGTCATAAGTAAAGCTATGCTGGTTGTGAACACTTCCCTCTAATACTGGCATAATTGGGGGATTTCAAATTTGCTGTTGCTGCTGCTGGAATAACTTTCTAACTTTCACCTAGGTCCTAAAGGTAAAGGAGTTCCACAAAGAGGTTGTCATGTACTGGTGGAATGTGAACGGTCATGTATTCTTCTGAGAACCTGGACTTTAGGTAACACTCTGGTCTTGTGGCTGGACAGGTCAATGCTTCAACTCAATCTTAGCATTTTAGGCTATTGCATTCAGAGAAGTCAAGAGTCTTAAGGTTGTTGGTTACAGAGTGTAACAATCGGATCAAGCCATAATATCTCCTTGAGCTTTTTCTTGATTTTCATTGAGTTAGAAAGGCACTTCAAATTGATGGGTTGCAGACTTCAGAAGACAGAATTGAATACCTAGAACTTGAAAAGTGATTTCATGCCAGTTCAACCTGTGATTCATCCCTAAATTATGTTCTCAAACTTGTCCATTTGAGCATAATATGTCTTCAACTCTGACAATTTAGATAGCATTGATAGTGAGATCGGAAGGACGAGGTCCTGCAAATCATCAGTTGCAGCTCAGTATTCCTTGTGAGAGAAGTCCCCATCTTGAGCCCCCTTCCCCCAGTGCTGTGTCATATGTTTAATGACTTCCATCTGTTGTGTTTCGTTGCATGTGAAATGTTTGATGTTCGTCAGGTATCCTTCCACTATTAATAGCTCTAGGATCTTCATGTCAACCTTGTGATCTGAAACTGTTTTAGCAGAAACCATCTATCTTGGCTTCAAACTTTGAAAGTCTATGGTTTGGCACATGAGCATATTTGCAGATTCTACTTGGCAAAAATGAAGAGCTATGAACCTGGATATGCAAAGACATAAAATCATACAGCTAGGACTAGAAACAAATAAGGTTAACTACTTTAGATACCTTTGGCGAGGATAATAAAGAAGACAACCCAAATATTATATGAGCAACCTAATGGTCAAAAAATAACATACCTTTGCCATTTCTGAATCTCCTGTACATTCACAAAAGCTCTGAAAGGTTGACATAACATCCCTGTAAAAGATTGAGCTGAATAAATTTATGTATACCTGATAATAGGCATAGAGTGACAATAATAGAGAAAAAGAATGCAACCTAGAAACAATATTGGGAATAAATTGGATGTAAAGACGTTGCAACACGGACAGGAACAATTGCACTCCTTGTAAAACACAAAGCAGAGGCATTTTACCCTTATTCAGCCAGCCTTGAAGGACAAATTTCTCTAGGTCCTCCATGAAAAACAAAAAGGACCTAACCAAACATAAAACTGCCCGACATGACCATAGTTCCTGTTTATAGTGCATTCCCTTGAGTATAATACTTCTAGTAAATGGTCATGACAGGTCAGTGACAAAAGGTATGTAATACCAGCTCCTACTATCATTGGTTGATGGCTACTCACCTTAAGGGAAGCATTTCAATCCCAACATTGTCATGCGCGCCACCCAATTGCAACATGAGAGCACAGATTATTTCTGGATATCTTTGTTCCAGAGCTCGTCTGACAATAAGGCCACCCCCTCTGTAGTCAAAATGCTTATTAGAGTCAAGTTGCATGTAAGACCAACACCAATTCCAAAGCATATCCATCAAATATTACACAGCAACATTAGACCTTCACAAAAGAACTTCTGATATGAAATAATCACAAACAAAAGAGATTATTACATCGCACCTGGTTCAAATAAGATATTTTAACGACAAGTTTATCAATTTTTGTGACTTGCTGTGATAAGTTCAGAGCATGCCTTAATATATAGCCAAGAGCACGAGTAGCTACCAACTGCGAAGGACTGAAAATTGGAGATCGCAGCAAGGTATCCGTATGCTCTGGCTTGTTGACATTGTCATTGTACTTTGGAGTTTGATTGAGAACCGACACGAGATGATCAAGAAAAGGAAGTTTGAGAACTTCATTTTGGGAAAAAGCCTGAAACAGCCCATGAATTCATTAAGATGTACCTGAATATCTACAAGAACTATTGAACCCATTGTTAAATATGGTACTACCAATAGTAAAACAACTACTAAGAGTTTGGTTTGATTTTAGAATGAGATTGGTTGTTGTGAATTAGAGGAACCTTTTTTGTGTTTTTTTTTTCATCTTTCTCTGAAGAAGCTTTACCAATTACATTTTTACATCTGAAGAGTCTCCAACCTAACATCATAAACGACCTTTTATGTTGCTATGCAAAAGTTGAGGGTCTTCATATAAACTAGAGTTTACAAACATAATCAGGATGCAATTAAATTACGTGATGTTTAGGTATATACACCTACGCATGAAATGTTGTAGGTTATGTACAAATCAAATCAGCACAACGATCAGAAGCAGTACTAGTAATATTGTTGTCTTTCATGTACTGAGAAAGGTACATAAGAGGAGATAGAATACATCTTAGTACACTATACATAGTGAGAGGACAAAACGTCTCCCTAAACATAGTCGGAACTAGGC
This sequence comes from Diphasiastrum complanatum, assembly GCA_029204225.1. Classification (NCBI taxonomy): domain Eukaryota; kingdom Viridiplantae; phylum Streptophyta; class Lycopodiopsida; order Lycopodiales; family Lycopodiaceae; genus Diphasiastrum; species Diphasiastrum complanatum. The sequence continues at coordinate 51,168,813 of CM055107.1, forward strand.
ACGAATTACAATTAGCAGACACAATAAAACTAATAATTCGAGGACGGGCAAGTCCATGTCTCTGTCAATGTTCAACATATCATGGGCAAGAGCATAGATGTTCACATACTTTGCATTGGGGTCATACCTATCATTGCCTCTAAGATGGCTGGTGAAAGTGTGTCCTAATTTTTATCTAATTTCTCGTCAAAATCATTAAGAGCAGACCCTCAATTACCTGCAACAACATCCAACCAGCAAAGACTCACAGGCCACTCAAAATCTTTGCAAAACTTTATAACTGACTCAATCTATTAGTCCTAGCATGCATAAAAATCATTTGCACGCCTCCCTTAGTGCTTCCAAGAGAATCGTGGGCTAGAACATCTCTTCACAGCAACTGGGCACCGATGATTTATACACATTAAGCTATCTTCAATAAGTTTTGTCATCATATTAACGGCTGCCCATCTTTTGCCTGAAATTCTCTTTCTTTCTAAACCTACTACCAAATTTTACAAGCTTCTCTACTCAAATGCTCATCACTCCAATGCTAGCAATTAGTGAGAATGAAACTCCAGCCACCTTAGATCGTTATTAAGTACACGTGTCATTCCGGTATACAGCCAGCTCAAGCTTGTTAAAGTCTTTGTCCAACTGGCCATGTCCTAGAACCCCTTGGAGTGTAGTACTTATACTGGTCACCATCAGTAGCAGGTTCAACTTTCTAAGAAATTGCATACGAGTTGCGTGACATTAAAGAACATTTTGGTTGTTACAAAAGGGGGGTGTTCTGAAACTGTTTGGAGACCTTAGCAAAAAATTTACTTAAAGTGCAGAACAAATAAAAGAAAGATCCAAAAGCTCTTTGGTTGACCAACACACCAATAGACGATAGTACAATGATATTCTTGGAGATGTTAGAACAAAAACGTGAAAATGCTTAAAGTTATAGACTCACCTCGTTCTACTCACAACTATGCTCTTCTTTATCATATTTGGTCATGGGCCCATTATTATTCATGTACTGTGCATTTATACCTTGAACTGGCCCAAATATTTCAACTAAGTAACTACAGCGTGGTTCCTAATAGAGGGCATAGGTCCTACGGGACAATATTTTCCTCCAAAACCCAAAAGTTGGTTGTCTCTAGAAGCTTCCATTTTAGGATATGTATTGGGTATAATTACAGACTAGAGACATTCGTTATTGAGATTTAGATATTGCTATTGCTTGAGCTCTTCGTGGGAGAACTCATTTTCAGTGCTTGTAGGGCTTTAGCTAATAACAATCTACTTCAACCTTTTTTGTAGGAAATGCTATTGTTGCTTCATGCTTCATTGATATCAAAATTTGTAGAATGTGATCATAACTTCATAACTTTGTTGCAGCCAATGACATTATTGGTAGCACAAGGTCAAGGCACACCTACAAAAGCAAAAGGCACATTGACTAGAACTTTCTTTCAAAAAATTTAAAACAGGTAAAGATGTAAAAGATATTCTTTGTCTTCCATCACTTGAACATGTGTCAAAAAAATGTTGAGATACTTGTTTTTTCATGGTACTATTACCATTGGGACCATTTTCAATGTATCAATGAGGACTATAAATCCTCCCATTGAGAGAGGAGTTATGGCGGTAGGATGTTCTATTAGTTTCGATATAGACTTTAAATCCTCGATTGAAACTAATATGAAAATTTTGGTCAAAGGGGCTATTCTTACATTTGATGGGTAGCACCTTTTTGTTCAACATTTGAGTGGGAGCACGTGTTCTTACAAGCCTAAAGTTCCAATTTCTATGTATCTGCATGCCATGTCAAATGTCATAACTAACCATGATATATGTCATATGCCACATGCCATTCAAATGCTAAAGAGTTTCACGTAAATGAGGTCTCAGATATATGTCATGGGTGGGTTACAAGAATTGAACATGAGATTTTGTACATTATCTAGATGTTGCAAAGATTAAAGTTGTCGCAGAGATACCAATTGATACACTTGATGTTTAAGTTGTGGCAGACATGTGTAGATGAGGCTAAGGAACATCCTGATTATCCTGTTGGTTCTATAGCACAAGATTAGGTTCATACTTTCCTTCCTATATTTTTTTTTTCAACAAATTGTGAGTTCCTGCATTTGTATTAGACATTGATGTTCCCATAGCAATTAACATATATAGGCCACAAGATCATACAAATGAGCTAGAGGATGGTGCACTTGTTGCAACAATAGATGAATCAACAAAAGGTTTATGAGATAGAGCATGAGTCAAAGGGGATACAAGGTACTTTAGATGAGGCATATTTAGATGGGCCGATGCATCATTCTATCTTTTGTAGTGTTATTTACTAGAAATAGTCCCTAACAAGTATACCTTTAGGTATTGGGCCAATTACCATTGAGGCATCTCCTTATGGGATCCAAGTACCCTAACTTGCCCTAATCTGTAGAAGGTTCCACTAAGGGCCTCTATAAAGTATATTTAGGGTTATCATTTAGACACTTGTGATTCATTGATTATATAGCTTATTGCTATTGCTTGGGCTCTTTCTAGGAGAACCCTTTGTAATCGCCTATAGGGCTTTAGCCATTGATTATATCAAATGCTCTTGGTCATTCTTCATGGAAGATTGCTTGATTGTGTCTATTATAGTCATTTATGCTTCTCAAATACATTATCCATAGATTGAGTCTATCACTTGGTGGTATCAAAGCACTTTCTTGCCTCAATGAGTGCTAATTTTTTTTATGGTCTGGTTTCTTTTGATGGCCTCTTTCTAGCAAATGGTGGATCTTCATCTCTTGCTATTGCTACCTCTGTACGTTCCTCTCCTCTCTCTTTCTCCCTCCATGCTCTCTATCCTACCAACACTGTACCTACTATTATTATCTATGCCTCTCTGATCCTGCCTTAGCCAACGATTGCTCCCTTTACTGTTTATCACACTTAAGATGTACTTATTGGTCTTATATGCCTTTTGGCATTTAAAAGACATTAATTTAGCTTTCTTTCTTTCTTTCTCTCTCTCCTTCTCTCATTTTAATGCCAGGACAGCCTTATGAAAAAATCAGATTTCCATGATGCCACCAACCCCCATCTGCGTGTTTGTGTCATTGATAGTGATGATTTGGGAGTTACTATGACATCAGATGACAACTTTGGACCTATTACACCGTATGGTGAGTATGAGTATTTGTTGCAGTTGGGTGAAACTCATGAGTTAGCCATTTATCATATATGGCTCAGGTTTGTGGCCTAATTCTGCCAGTTACACTTGTCACCCTCACAATGGAGGCCAAGTGTCTTGATTATCTCATGGGTCACCATCCTCCATCCCTTTCATTTATGATCTTTGTATCTCCCCTACTACCCTCTATGATCATTCTCTTGTTTGTTTTGGTCTTGGCGCTTTCGCCCATGACCACAATCATCTTCCCATTCCATACTTGTTTGAGCACCAGATACACGTTTGACCACCTGTACACGCTGATCTACCAGGAGTCTCTTGCTTCTCAACTTCACATTTTTCCAGCCCATTGACGTCAAAGGCCACCTTCCTCACCACATCACTCCACATTGCCACCTCTTTAGGCATTCCCTCTAAGCCCCACAAAGTCAAGTCCACTAATCCCACCAAATCTCGTTCTCTACACGAAAGCCGAGGAATATTCTCATACGTAGTGTCTGAATCTTGATAGCCTACGTGAAGTATAAACAACCTAGGCAAAAGAATAAAGGCCCGAATCGGAAACTGACACAAGACCATACATCAAATCCACAAACAAAGAAGGTGCTAATAAGAGTGACCATTGAGGTTGTGACTCCCTAAGTGCTCGTGGCCATATTTAAAGGGAGCGTCAAAGCGAGAAACCCTAGGAGTCTGGAATTTGTGTATCTTCTTCAAGGATATGGTAAAGGAACATATACCAGAAAAGCTTCCTGAATTGGCCATGATGGTTTTTGTTTGGTCCAATCTTTTCTTTGGGCTTGAGCATCCTTCAATGCCGTTGTTAAAAGCTCATCAAAGACCAGCCTTGCATGTGTTTGCTCCGCAAGACAACAAACCTACAAAAGGAAAACATCAAAAAATATCAAGTAGGTGGAGGACATTGCCCATAAAGAAATGCATAATATGTCATGCAAATGGAGAAACATGTGACTTATTTACTTTCATTCATTTCTTACTTTTGAGTAATACGTGAGATGAGTAACTAGCACATAGGAAGAAGGACATACAACATCCAAAACTTCTTGGCGTCTGCTTGAATTTACAATGGATGTAGCTGCTACAAAAAGCGACTGAGTAATCCTGAAAACATGAGCATACTCAGTTTCATTCTACAAAATAATCAATATTTGTTACATGTATGATATTCAAGTTACACCAAATAGCTCACATTGAAAGGACTAACAAGAATGGCCCTTACAAAAGATTTTGTTGCTATACAACGCTCAAATCACTAGTTAATATCATAAGTTTCATTATTCAGATTAGGCTATCTATTCATCAATGCGAGTTAATTGAAAGTTTTAGTAAATCAAAACTAGCGCATACATTAGATTTTAGATGGGTCATTTCCACTAAAATACAGCAATTGAAACTTTAGTCCTAGACATTTTTCTTTATCATTCCATTTGTTGCTAAGACGAATAGTCAAATGCTAAACAACACAAAGTGCTAAAAGGAAATGTAACCATATGAGAAAGAAATGTAAATGTATTTGAATTTTAAACAACTTCAAGATGTTTTGATCAAATGAATAATAGCATGGGAATGTTAATAAGGAATTTATGTAATTATAGTCTAAGCCTAAGACTACAATCCTCTCAAAAATCATCCAAGTAATGAGGTAGCATGATGCCTAACTACAGTTGATTGGAAGTTGATCAAACAGCAACTATGAGAGCTTTGTTGCAAGTCTTCTCCCAACCATAGCTGCATAGGAATAAGATAGCAAATGCTTGCACAAGGCCACTATATCCCCTCAACCACCCCTTAACCCCGACTCATCCTAAAGCCTCAATGTGGCACACCCCTTGTTAGGACCCACCGACCACGATCCCATTGGGACCCGATAAGATCACGGTGTCATGTGACTAGGGTTATGGCCCCATGACCAGTCTCATCAAAGAGCACCCGCTAGTCATACGAAGTGTGTCACAATCTGACATAGTATAGTGGCGCACACTATGAATATGTGTAGCAGTGCGTAACCGTTGAGCAGCAGACATGACTCACTTGTGGTTAGACGGGCCGGGGCTATGGTAAGTAACCAATTGACTAGAGTGGCTAGCCGTTCCGCTACCTAGCATGACAATGCACGGCGGTGGTAACCAATAAGTTCCAATGGGTGCTATTCAGCAATTCGGGCACTTATGGATTCAGGAGGCCTGGCCAGACATGCATGCATGCCACATGCCCTGGAACTGGCTTGGCAGGTAAGAGCTATAAGGGTTACCTAAGGGTGCAAGGAGATTCATTGGACATTGGTGGGTGACATTCCTACCCCTTCTAATTTTCTTGCAAGGAAGACAAGGATATCGAGCTGCCTTGTTAAGCAGGCAAGTCTTAGCAAGACATTGCCAACTTTGTCAATTAGTGGCATAGCAAGTGGGAGAGTTGTTCTGAGTTGTGACGTCCATCCACTGAGGAGGTGTGGTGTATTAAAAAGGCTACTTACCATTTGACTGATAGGTGGTGCCGCGAGTTATCGCGTACCCCATATTACCTCGTGACTTGGGCTAACTTTTGGCAGGTCTTTCATGCTCAGTTTATTCCGCCCCACGAACATGTGCTGGCAATGGGTGCATGGGACTTGTTCCGTCAGAGATTGCTATCCATGCAAGTGTATGCAAATCGCCATCGGGAGAACCTTCTGAAGATTCCCAAGGACATTCCAATGTGGATGCAATCCAAAAGTTTATTTTCGGCCTGCGAGAAGACTTGGATCCTCATGTGCTGAATGAGGCTTGCAAGACCCATTACAAAGGCCTTGATTTATGAAGGCAAGTCAAAGGGCAAACTTCAAGCGAAGTCAGCTAATTTTCCTAGCACCCAACCCCAGGGTTTTAGGAAGCTTGGCCTAACAAATGGCATAGGCTTTCCTTTGAAGCCGCCAGAGGTACAAGTGCGCTAGGGGGAGAAACGCACTGCAAAAAGTCACGTCGTTCCCTTGGTGGTTCCAATTTGAGCTTGCAGGATAAGGAGAAGGCAAAGACTGAAGGATTATGCTACTATTGTCTTGGTAATCATCTCTTTTGTGAGTGCCCTTCGCGTATAGCAGGAAGCTTCATGCATTGTAGGCTCATGAGAATGAAGGCACTCCAGTCGCCACTCCAGCGGACTTGCATGAAGACATGCTAGGCAGTGAAGAGTATGAGACTCCTCGTAGGAAGTTAATGACTAACCATTATAGATAGTAAGCGTGACTTTACCCCTAAAATCACGAACAAGAGAGGCTGAATGAGGTTCACGAGTAGGTGGAACTATGGGAGGAACGGGTGCGGAAGAAGAGGATGCATCAGGTAATGTGCTAGGTGGTGGAGGAGTTTGAAGAGAGAGAGAGATAGATTGGTAATAGAGGAACTTTGGAAGCGTAGTCATCATAGCCTATTGGGCAGTGCTGAGATAATTTATGTGTATGAGATGGTCATCAAGTTGAGTTTGAATGTCGCCGTGAGAAGAGGATGCATCGAAAGAACCCATGATGGCTGTATTTGGGGAAGGTAGTAGCTGAGGAGGGCAGAAACAAGTAGGTAGGTGGCAGCTACAAGAAAAAATTCAGGTGCGATCTGGTGGAGGTTCAGACTGGGGGAGGCGCGGACTGGGCGAGGCATCAACGTAGAGAGAGAGAGAGAGAGAGAGAGAGAGAGAGACAAAGAAGAAAGCTTTATTAATGTCTTTTCCATGCCAAAAGGCATATAAGACTAAGGAAATACATGTCAAGTATGTGGTAACCGTGGAGCGTATAAACGACTCCAAAAACTGTAATAAAGAAAAGAAGAAACATCTAGTGCAAGTTAAGATAACTACATAAATGATAATGTCTGTGCATGGTAGTCGAATGTATCCATGTCAAGATGTCAGGTCTATACTGGCGCTGTAGAAGGATGTCATGCGAGTTGTAGCATGAGGAAGTGCAGGAGCCCGTTGACGTAACCTGTGAGCAAGAGCATGTATAGTGTGTCTCTGTGTAAGAGGTCTAGTAGGGCGTGTAACTCTCGTGACCGCTTGAGGCTGGGTGGTGCGTCGTCTCTGCATCCTAGGTCTGGGAATGTCGTCGCAATCGTTGTCAGTCATGTCTGCATCAGGGCGTGATCTCCGGCGAGAGAAGAAGGATGTAATCTGAGATTGTGTGTCTGGATAGGTGTGCTGAGCTGTCTGACATAGGTCCTGACGCAGGAGGGACATCTCACGTATAATAAGTGCCACACATCTAGGGTCCTCATATGAGATGAGGGACCGTAATGTAACAGGTGGAAATCCCAAGTGTATCCAATATCCGGGAGGCCTGAGAGAACCATGATAGTCAGAACAACCCTGTTTCACGCCAATAGTGCTCCAGTTGTGGTCTGAGATGCCGGTATCACTCCGAAAACAGCCAAGGACTCTCTCATATAGTGCCATCACTGCCAAGATCATGTCAGTAGAAAAACCAAGATCACGTAGACGCTGAATGAGAAGGGATCATGGAACAGAGTCGAAGGCTTTCTTGAAGTCAACAAAACAATAGCAAACCCGTTCTCTTGTGTGTCTAGCCTCCTCAATAATGGCCCGAAGGGTGAAGATATGATCTGTGGTGGAGTAGTGTGCTCTGAAACCTGCCTGGCCCAATGCATGTAATCTTCTAGACTCTGCCTCAAAACTGACTGCTGACTGGAGGATGGTGCTATATAACTTAGCAATGATGTGTCCAATCATAATGGTGCGATAGTTACCAGGGTCCATGGGGTCACCAGTTTTATGAATGGGGTGGATGATGTTGATGCACCAGAAGGAAGGGAAGCCGAAGACAACTGCTTGATTAAGCAAAGTGGCTAGGATCAGTGAAAGTGTATCTGCAGCATGGATTAATAGTTCGGATTCAAGGTCGTCAGTATCACGGGTGCGACAGGTTTTCAGTCTTTTGATGGCGGTCAGGACCATGTCCCGGGTGAAGAAAGTGAAAGTAGTCGGTCGGGGAGAAATGGAGATGGGTGTGTCCGTGGGTACAGTATATAAGGTAGTGGCGTATGTAGTCCAGGTATGGAGGTCAGTGAGGGGAGGAGGTGGGGTACGAGAGATGAATTCTCTTCAGAAGGCACCAGAGGAGGAACTGCAAAGGGAATCGACTAAGCTTTTCCCTTTTTGAGCTTCATACGTCCGTTTCTTCCGTCGGAGGGCATAATGGAAAGATCGACGAGCTGCAGGAAGAAGGTGTGTATTATGCAATCTAGCTTGGGTGACTTGGAGATGGAGGATACGACACTCGGCGTCAAACCAGGGAGGTCGGATAGGGTGTGACGGAGTGGGTGGGCGTCGATGTGGTTTGGAGGGAAAGGAAAATGATGCAGCGGTATGTAGTGACGTGGTAAGGAAGATAGCTTGTGTTTCCAACGACGTGTGGTGGGGAAAATGACAAAGAAAGGAACTGACGGCCTCCTGGTATGTCTTGATGTGAGAGCGATCAAAGGTGTATTTGGGTGCACGAGAGATGGATGGAATAATGAGTGGTTGGGAAGTCGGGATGGTGCCCATACTGAAAGATAGGAAGGAGTGATCGGAAAGGGTAGTGGGAAGAATGTGGAAATCATATATAAGTGGGATAAAAGCTGGTGACCCCATGAGATAGTCGACAACACTGTGTCCGCCGCTATGTGGATGGCAAGTGAATCTGCTAGAATGTGGCTAGCAAGCCAAGCCATTGTAAATGGCCAACTCGTGAGCCTCACCCATCTATAGAAGGTACTCTCCATAACTCGTGATAGGTCCCATCATATCCTCCGAGCTCCTAGTGATGCCAATGTCCTCACAATCAATAGCTCATGTACGTAATATGTCATCAGTGTCGTGGAAATCCACCTGTCTGGTAGCAGTCCTGGCATTAAAGTCGCCAGTGAGAAGGACATAACCCCGATCTGTAAATCTGACAATGTCAGCGGAGAGATCAGTATAAGGAGAGCCGGATCCGTCTGCAAAGGAGGAGGACTCTGGAGGGAAGTGGCAGGCAGCAATGAAGAGATCCCTATCCAAACCGATAGCTCGCCCAGTGATATGAGCCCATATGTATCGTGCCTGGTTGTAGTGACTCTCAATAAAGACATGCAACTCCACCCGAACCTCTGCCACTCGCTGATCGAGTCTCTGTCCTATAAACTGAATCCCATCTGTAACCTGCAAATGTGGGTAGTCCTCTCTCTGGGCTCTCATGTGTCTCCATAAAAAATAATATATCTCTGTCTGTGATGAAGTCGGTAAGATCTCCAGCCGTGGATGATGAGTGTATGCCATTACAGTTCCATATTCCAAGATGTAAGTGGTGTGGAGGGGGTCCCGGGATGCTCCCATGCCCGGGGACTCCAATTTCCTATAGGTTGTTTCCGGATGCAGTACCATCGAGGTACCGAACAACTCCATCACGATAGATCGCTCGTCTTCCGGTCGCTTTGGCGGTTTGGAGTGCTTGGCGTCTCTCTTCAACTTGGATATAGGTAAGGTCATCATCCATGAAGATTTTGGTGTGGTTATTTTCCGCAAGGTTGCCTTACGATATGTATGTGACGTGAAGCGGAGGACCAAGGTAGCGGTGTCTTTTCTAGTACGCCACGCTGTATCCAAACCATATGCATTGTGTCCTAGGGTAGTGCATAGAAATCTTTTTGCTTTGTCAATGGCATTTGGGGTGTCCACGATGCCTCATACCCTAATATTGAGAGCCTTGGAATCTCGAAGTTTCTCTTCCGTAAGAGTAGCGGAAATGAATGATGAAAAAGGGGGAGACTTACTTCCGTCATCGGCTGTCCAAGGTGGACTGGTAGCTCTGTTCTTGGTGATGATAGAAGCCCATGTGTTGGTCGATTCTTTGTGTTGGTTCAGTCGTTGTTCCAGATCTTGAATCTTCATCTTTGTCTCTTCTTCTCCTATTTCCGATGTAGTTAAGGCATCTCCGGACTTAGAGTCCCCGGATGACTTTCGCCTCAGCTCCTCATTGAGTAGAGATCCAACCACATCGTCAAATTTAAGGGTACCTCCTGGGGCTGCATTGCTCATGGCGACAACAAGGTTGTCCCATGCATCAGGCAACGAACACATCAGAAGAATGGCTTTCATTTCATCCACAAGATTTATCTTGACGGACGCAAATTGACTGCAGAATCCATTGAAGTCATTGAGATACTCGGCAACCGAGGTGCCATCTCTCATCTTCAAATTGTAGAGCTTCTTCATGAGGAAGACTTTATTTGAGGCGGTCTCCTTCTCATACATGCCATGGAGTTTTTTCCCTCAGCTGTTTTTTCTTCTGATACATTAAAGTAGACAGATTTTGCAAGACTGAGGCGGATGGTGGCTAAGGCTTTCCTGTCAAGGATTTGCCACTCATCTTGTTGCATGGTGGCGGGTTTCTAAGCTGCTCCTCCAATGGGCAGGTAGAGGTCCTTCTGCACCAGGACATCTTCCATCTGTAGTTTCCACAGGGCAAAATTCTTGCCATCAAATTTCTCTAGATCATGAGTTAATGAACTGCCCATTTTGAAAGAATATTGGTTTTTTTTTTTTTGCTCAAGGAGAGTTCCTAGCTGCTGCCTTATGGACAGCTCCTGGCCGTATTGATCTGGGCCACCTTCCCCTTCCCTGAGCTCCTGGCTGTCTCAACGTACAAGGGCCACCGCCTTCACAAAAAAGGGAAGCTCCTGGCAGTGTTGTGCACACCTGACCAGTAGTGCCCGCACCTAACCCGTTTCCTGGCCGCTTCCTATAGTCGCACCTGGCCGCTTGAGCGAGGATGAGCAGCGCTCATCTGTTACGCTCACCTGGCCGGCCGCTGCTCCCTCACAAAAAGGAAGCCGCCTTCACAAAAGGAAGCTTCTATGCTTCTGGTCGTGGCAATGCACAAGAAAACCGCCGCCTTCTATGTTGAGGGTCAACACGTATTGAAGATCAACACGTTTTACCAAAAAAAAAACATTTTTGGCCGCTGCACCTTCTGTGTTGAGGATCAACACATTTTACAAAAAACGTTTTTGGCCGCTCCGCTGCACCTTCTATGTTGAGGATCCTCTTGCGCTTTCTATCTTGAAGATCCACACGTTTCTAAGAAACGTTTTGGCCGCTGCTGCACGATGTACTGAAGAGGCTCTGATACCAGTTGAAGGATCGGGTATCCTCCTTTGTTCTTCCCTTCTGATCTTTTTACACCTGCAAACAGCGTGTTGCATACCAGAACATGGATTTTCAAAGCATAGATAAAGGGAACATGCACAGATGTAACGTGGAAACCCAAAAGCGAAAACCACGGGTGAACAGCGCTCTCTCTTGAGCTGGGAGTGTATTGAACTGAATGCAGCTATGGAGGAGGGAGATACAAAAGCCCGTACATTTGGTCACAATAATGAATCCCTATCTCTAAGCAAGGTACACTAGTCCTAAAATAATAGGACTATAAAATGTACCTTAAACTTAAGGGCTGTTTTAAGACCAGCCTTAGAAGTGGACATTAGTGCCTATAATAACACTTTAAAACATGTGACACAACTACATATAATAAGGCATTAAAATGTCATCATTTTCAACACAAGCATCTATACCATGTGAGTTAGAAAGCCAACAATACTAGGCACTCTATGAGATATCCCTACCGTCATTGGACTAGCTGGCCCAAAACCATAATTCAGTTCGAAAGGACTCATCTTAGTTGAAGCAATCCTTTTATCATTATAAGCAAACTCCAAGAAATGGCAGATATTTCACCCATTGCATTTGCTTAACACTTACGTACGCCCTAAGCATGTCCTCCATGGTTTGGTTAACTCTCTCAGTTTGACCATCCGTTTCAGGGTGATCAGTACTACTCATTCACAACTGCACCTCAAGCTTATCCATTACGACAATCCAAAAATGACCCGTAAAGCGTGGATCTCTATCAAACACTATGGATGATGGTAACCCATGAAGTCTGAATACATGCTATAAAAATAGATCAACACCCCAGGTGCATCAATCTTTATATGAGTTGGAATGAAATGAGCCATTTTTGTGAGTCTGTCAACCACAACCATTATGGTATCATGTTGAAGCTGCATACGAGGCAAGTATGTAATATAAAGTCCATCAATACACTCTCCCATCTTCCCTCTAGAATAGGCAAGGGGTGTAACAATCCAAGAACTTTAATCCTTTCAACTTTGTTAACTTGACACTTAAAACAATGTGTCACATAACTATGGACATCTTCATTAATCTTAGGCCACCAGAAACTACGTCGGATCAACTCACAAGTCTTATCCACATGACCTGCACTAGAGCTATCATGACAGGAATGCAAGATTTTCCTACACATCTCCTCACAAGCTAGAATGAGAAATTTGCCATTCCTCTTAACAAAACCATCTTCTATGGTGTACTTAAGATAAGTGCGAGCAAAGGGAATAGAGCTCTCCTCCTGAGACTCTGCATGGCCATGACTCACCTCAAGCTCCACTTTCTTACGCTGAGGATCCTCTAGTTGAGCCTTCTTTATCTCAACCAATAGGTCATTTTCAATGACCACAAATGACATTTGATACACTATCCGAGACAATGCATCAGCCACTCTATTTTCTGCCCCTTATATCGAATTTCCATCTGAAATTCTTGCGTAAGTTAAGACCATCTTGCCTATCGGCCTCTGAGATCGGGATGTTTGCAGAAATACCTCAAGGTATCATGATCAGTGTACACATAAAACTCGGATTCGTACAAATAATACCTCCATACCTTTAACACATGGATTATAGCAAACACTCTTTCTCATGAATTGGGTAATTCTGTTGTGCCAAGGTGAGCTTCTTGCTCTCAAAGGCTACAAGCCTTCCTGCATCAGCACTGCCCGCACAGCAATGTCACTCACATCCGTATCAAGGGTATAAGGTTTTAGAGGGTCAACAATGTCTAGAGTTACGCACTCAACAATAGCTTGCTTTAATTGATCAAAGCTTGCTTGCTACAGTTAAGTCCACTCACCAAACTTGTTCTTTTGAGTTAGATCTGTCAAAGGTGCTGCGATACGAGAGTAATTCTTAACATATTTTCTATAAAACACGGCCAATCCTAGAAAAGACTTCAGTGTTGTCAAATCAGCCACGCAACGATCACAGCAACCTTTTTAGGATCCGATCTTACTCTATCAGTAGTCAGAATATGACCTAGATACTCAATTTCCTTTTTAAAAAGTTCGCTCTTTTTTTCATTAGCAAACAATTTGTTTTCCCTCAAGGTAGACAACACAGTCCTAAGGTGGGTCACATGCTTGGCCTCACTTGCACTGTAAGTCAAAATATCATCAATAAAATTTACAACAAACTTACCCATATACGGTCTGAGTACATCCTGCTAAGCATGAGAATCTGGATACGAGTAAGATCCCTCCAAGTATCATGTGATAAATCTATCAGCAGAGTATAAAACAACCGGGGAGACAGTGGTAGAAAATAGCAAGCATCTGGTAGCAGGGTCCTGTACATAATATGTGGAACAGAATCTCTCCATATGAACAAGAGAAGTATGCCCCTTACGGAGTCTGGTGAGGGTTGCCAGTCGAAATGTGAGTAGTGGACCAGAGAAAAGTACTCCCAAGTAAGTGTAAGAGGTCACAATCTCAATCGACAACCCATCATAATAGAAGGTCACATCTCTCATATGCTGTCTATTGGTGTTGAACACCATAATCTTGGTCTTCTTAGTATTAACCGTCAATCCCCAAAGCTGACAAAAGCGATGTAAAGCAGAAAGGTGTCTTTGTAAGCCAGCTGCAGAGGATGAGAGAAGAACCACATCATCAGCGTATAGGAGAATGAGGATAATAATATCTGCTAAGGGACAACCCTCTCCACCTTCCTCTCGAATAATCCGCTCGAGGTCATCAATATATAGTGCAAAGAGAGTAGGTGATAAGGGGCAGCCCTGCTTCACTCCAATGGTAGAATGTATCAACGGGGACCAACCACTACCGTCCCTGAAACGCGCCCAAACTCGCTCATATAAATTAAGCGAGCCATAACATGAGACAGCACTGGAGCTTGCCGGCGTTGTCTGTGAACATGCGCATGTGTAGTTGTAGCGGGCATGCTCGGATGGTCCTCCTACTCGCTTGCCAATGTGTCAGGGTACTGCCAAGTGGCAAGTGTCGATTGTGCATGGGTTCACCGTGTGTCGACGTTAGGAAAGGGTCAGGGTTAAGTGGGTGCTTGAGGATTGTGTATAAGTGAGCCTAGAGAGAGGCATTCCTGATCATAATCTATGTAGCAAGTGGCTGGGAGGAGACTTAGCAGCAGTGCTCTTATGTGTTTATGTGGATAGTTTGCCATGTACTTTAAAGAGAAATCAATAAAGTGGATATTTTGGAGCCTACTTTGGTGTGCTTTGAGTTGTATTCAGATAGCTTTGTGAATTTGGTATCAGAGCAGTTCCTTTCCAGGATTATGTGGGGATTATCACTTTCGTTTGCAGTTAGGGTTTATTGGATGCTAGGTGGGTCAGCGCCCTCCTACAAGAATTTTTCTGAGCATTTTGAGAGCCCTAAAGCTTACAAATTGCAGCCCTATGGTGGATTGCTGGTCCTTGGGCAGCCTTTGAGCATCTACTGTTGTTTAGCCTGTTTTTTCTCTTTGCTTTTGTAAAAATCAGCCTTCCTTAGTTTTGTAAAAGTGTTTGTAACTTTTTCAATTCTCAGTATTTTTCGAATCTGACGGTTGCTATAGTCTTCTGGTGGTAGGTCGCTGGTGGTGTAGTGCCTATCAAATTCCTATTCTATTATTTCCTCTTGTTTTCAAAAATTGTCAGTTTCAAACCCTTGTTTGCTATTTTTTCAAGAAAAAGAGTTTGTGGGTTGCCAGATTTCGGCTGTAAAGGATCTATTCTATCCAGTTCTTTTAGAGTTCAGGGTAGTCCCTCTGTGTAGCTTGTTTGGGGTGAGAAAAGCCTATTTGTGCTTTGTGCTTTAGTTGCTGGTTTATTGCATCCAAGTTGCTCCGTGATTCCTGGCTAGTTTTGATATGGCATCTTCTAGTGATACTTCACATGATTCTCAGAGGATCGATGCACTTTCTGCCAAAGTTGATGGCATGGAGCATATGCTAAAGCAAATCTTAGACCAATTGAAGTCTGGCCATGCACCTCAAAGATTTCGTGCTACAAGGAGTTTGGGTGGTGAGCCTGGTTCAACTGAAAGAGATGCAGATCTTGGCAAGAAGCGCAAGCAGGTGCAGTAGCGGTAAGAACCAAAGATGCGGTGGAAAACTGGCTACAGAAATGGGAAAAGGCCTTTGGAATGTGTGGAATTACCGATGAGTCAGAAATGATTACTGAAGCTACCTATCGGTTACAGGAATCGGCACAACGATGGTGGAGAAAGGTTGAAACAGATGGCCTTGTACCGGCTTCCTCGGAGGCATGTCGACAAATGTTTGTGCAAAATTGGGTGCCTCTAGATGAAAAGAATCGAGCCATGCAACAGTGGACATGCCTCAAGCAAGGCAATTGGTCGATTCAAGAATATGTTGATCAGTATAAAGAGGTGTTGCTGAGAATTCCTGAGGATGTGCCTATGTATTTACAGGTGTTCTATTTCATCGAAGGACTCAGGGAGAGTTTGCAGCCTTTTGTGCGAAAGGAGCAAACACACACTGTTCAGAATGCCATTCAGATGGCTCTTTATTATGAAGATGGGAAGAAGTCCCATGAACCTACTGTTGGGAACCTCGAGTGGTCAAGGCCAAGGGGGCCAAATGCCTTAGTGTAAGAGCAAATACAAGAAGTTTAAAGGCCAATGGCAAGGTCAAGGACAAGGGCAAGCTCCAGGTGGCCAAAAGGGTTGGTGCTCCAAAAGGCAAAGGGTTGTATGGGCGGCCTCATGCCCAAGGGGGTCAACGCTCTATGTTGTCGCCATAAGACCAAGAGAGAGCAAAAAGAGAGAATTTATGCTTTGGATGCTTAGGACAACATCGGTGGAAGGAATGTCCACGAAACCAGATGACAACCACTTACAGCCTTAAAGTAGAGCATTAGCAACAACCAATGGAAATAGAAGAATGTTAGAGCCTAGTTACGGCTCTATCATGATCTCGGCACGACCGGTTACCAAAAGGCCTGAGGCCTAGTATTGGCAAGGGTCGGCGACCGGCGGGACCGGTGCGTCACGAGCAGTGATCCGGTGTGGCCGCCTGACAAGCTGTCAAAGATGCGGTGTGTCTTGACCGTCAGGACCCTAGCCGTCAGTGACGAGTTGCTAGCCGGCAAGTAGTCGGAGTGACCAAGAGGGTCACAGGTCTTTGGTGAGGCACGAGGGTGGTACCCTAGGATTCACTCAGCATTCACAGGTCACAGGGGCCAGGCATGCCAAGTGGACTGATCACCCACAGGTGGTTGCCATGTGCCAGTTGACGGGAATAGCAGGTAGGACTCAAGGAGGGGGTGCCTATCGTTGGGAGGTTGATTCTACACACCGGCCTTCTTCGATTCACGAGCTTGGAGAGACTTGTTTCTGACAATTGGTATCAGAGCCTCATTCTAGAGAGAGAAACGTTCGTTCTAGAGAGAGAAAGTGTGGAAATCTTCAAATTTTGCTTGTTTTGAAGGATCTGGGGGGGAGAAAAAAACGTGGAGACAGATTTCAGAGGTTTTGTGGACCTCCAGCGCTGCTGCTCCAGCCTATTGGGATCGTACAAGATTCGCCCTCCTGCGGCCTTACTTCAGTGCTGGTGAAAGAGGGAAAAAGTGTACAAATTGGTGGTGAATTGGAGCGCCCAGTTCTTATTGTTCTAGCACTGATCTAGTGCCCTCTTTCAAGTGGTTTGGGGTGCTTTCCTACGTACAAATCAGAGGAGAATTGGGGTGGCCAGTTGCTAATTTTCCAGCGCAGATTTAGCGCCCTCTTTCAAGTGTTTGGGGCGTTTTTCTATACCTCTTTCCATCGTTGTTTAGACAGCTGTCCAGCACTGTTCTGAGGCTGTTCTGAGGTGGAATTTTGGCACTAATGGGTGAAAATCAATGGCCCAATCAGCGCTCATCTGCTGCAGCCCTGCACGTCTCTGAAGGAGGGGGCAACCCCGACTTTTTTCTCTGTGGTTTTGGGGGAATTCTGAAGGCAGAATCAGTGCTCACCTATTGCTAGCCCAGCGCACTTCTGAGGGGATCCCTTTGCTTGGATTTCAGGGAGAGCTCACTCCCTTCTTTTCTTTTTGTGTATTGTTGTCTTGCTGTTTGAAGAGTTTTGGTCAGATCTGCCTTTTCTCAATGTTTTACAATAAGTGTAATTTCTAGCTTGATTTTGTGTCGTCTTTGTTTTTTGTTTCATAATAAAAGATGATAGAGTAGATATTCCGCTTAGCCCTCCTGTTGCTCTCCCATCACCACCACCCAGCCTTGTGCTTAGTCCTGACCGTAATCCGCCTACAGTGGCTGCTCGTTCGCCTGCTGGTACTTCCCTTTATATGCAAGCTCGCATGGATAGTGTGGAGAAGACCGTCGCAGAGATGCGAGCGATGATCGTAGTTGGTGGTTATGCGTCTTCCTTGCAGTATGCTCCGCCTTATCCGTCTTCTGTTGTTTGTCCTGTGTTACCTCCACCCTAACCAGAAGACAAAGATATTAAGCCTACCCGTTTCGCAAAAAACGCCCCCCAACACAATATTGATATCATAGATCAATGGTTGCATGAGTGGGAGAAATATTTCGATTTGAAGCGGTCCCCAACTGATGAGGGTTGGCGGGTCCGCAAAGCTGCTTACCATTTCATTGATTTTGCTGACAGGAGCTAATCAGGCTCCATCCACCTGGCTTGAGTTTAAGCGAGCTTTTAGAGCTCAATTTATTCCTCCGCATGAGCATGTGTGTGCGACGGATGCTTGGCTTTTGCATCGTCAGAGGCAGTACATGGTGCAAGAATATGCCGATAAGTATCATGAGACGCTTATCAAGATTCCGGAAGAGATCCTGAGTGGCTAGTAGTCCACAAGTTCATATTTGGCCTTCGTGAAGAGTTGAGGCCTTCAGTGCTTAATGAAGGGTGCAAGACCTTAGAAGAGGCAGTTGCTACAGCTCTCAACTTTGAAGGTAATGTGCACACCAAGGCTGAATCTGGAGCGCCAAGTTGGCCTTAGAAGAAGGGTTCGTGAAATTCTGGCCAAGCTGATCAGAAAGGCTTTTCGCAGAAGGATCCTATCCAGATGCAACAGACTTTGAAGCGCAAGGCGGGATCTCCTATGGCTCGTCGTGCTTACGACAAGCCTCCCCTTAGTCCTGAGCAAAAGGAAAAGGCCAAGAAAGACGGATTATGCTTTTTCTGTCTTGGCAAGCATCTTTTCAAAGATTGTCCTCGACGTACGAACAACAAGCTCCATGTTATGCACCGTCAAGATGAGGGCAAGGATGAGGAAATTGACTTGTTGGTAAGTGATGATGAGGACACTCGTCGTGTCATGACTATTTCAATGCGGAAGCTTGTTCCAGAGGCACCAGATTGTTATTTGTCCACCAAGGCGCATGAAGCTTATCAGTTTCCAGATAGTGAACTGATACACATGAGGGGGAAGCTGGAAGATCATGACGTGCTCATCTTGTTCCTCGCATAATATTATCGATTCTCGCGTGGTGAGGAAGTTTCGCTTATCTACTGTTCCATCTGACTACCGGTATACTGTTGAGAACAAAGGTTTGGGATGAAAGAATCTCTCGGGCATCTTTGTCTATTCAGACGTATACCGAGAAGTTAGATTTTGAAATTACTAAAAGTTACGAATGAAGCCACAATTGATCTAGAGCTAAGCTATGAAAGCATCACATAAGCAAGACTTAACCCTAGCTAAGCGAGATCCATGGAGTAAAGTGAAAAAAGATATAACCTGATTACCAATAGCGAGGGAACCATCAAACGTGGACCCGTGAAGAACCCCATAGAAATCAGCAGGAACATCGACCATAACGGACTCAAGAGATGCAGATATAGAGACCAATGGAGAAGATAACGCACCAACCACCGAACCAGGAGGGCTATTTGAGGTATGCGCAAAAGCAACAGTAGAAATACCACCAAGGTATACGGCCTCAATATCAAAGAAACCAGGAATAACCACTGAATACGATATCTGTGAATCAAGACATATAAGCGCAAGGCACGCAGCAACATCCTGTAAATCCGGAGCAGCATCAACCTGAGGAAGAGGACCCACGGATGGTGAAAGTGAAGCAGCAACTAATGTACTGTGAATGGAAAGAAGAGCTGCATCGTGAGCCTTTGGCAGGCTACGCATAAACTGCTTCCCAGTAACCAATTGATAGTCACCCTGGGAATCTATAGCATGCGCTCAGGATCATGAGTAGCATCAAAGTACTCAACAACAATATCAAAGCATGCAACAGAGGCAATAGTAGCAAGGCATACTATATCAGTATCAAAGCATGGAACAATATCATAGCATGCAACAACATTGGTAGCACCATCAAAGCATGCAACGACATCATCAATAGTATCATAGCATGCTATATCAGTATCAAGGACCATATCAGCCGCAACCTGTATATGTGAATCAGCATCATTAAAAACCTGTATATGTGACTTTGACTCACTATGAGATACAATGACGAGCTCAGGTAGATCAATAACTATCTCAAATAAATCAGGCAACTCGCTCACACTGTGTGATATAGAATCATCCTCATGTGTATTGCTAGCAATGTGTGAATCAACCTCATGTGAATTGCTAGAAATGTGTGACTCTATCTCTATTTGTCCTGCACAAGAAAATGGAACCTCGCATATGGAAGAATGCTCACGAGAGGAATCAGAAGGAGTAGAACTCTCAAGACCTATAATACCACTCGTAAGAGCGACAGGAAGAACAATTACAGAATCGAAAAATATAAGAAGGCGAAGTACTGGTAGAAAGTCATGCCCCTCAGAGATAGGCGGATGAGAATGGACATAGTCAAACCACTTCGACCTAGCAGAACCCTTTAAGAGAAGAATTGCATCAAGAATCTTATTAGGACCTGGACAAGCTGGCCGAGAAGTATCAAAGTAATACTGGAGACGTGTGAGCCATTTGCCGAACATACGTTCAGACGGTATATCACTATTAAAAACAAAAAGATAATCTAAAGGGGATAGAGACCGAAAATCAGTAGTCATGATAAAAAATAAAATTAAAAGTACCGGAAAAGAATACGTAACCCAATGATCCAAATAATTTGGGTGGTTTTTATTTTTATTTTTTATAATGGAGCGTAGAAAACGAAGAAAAAGTGAGAAACGAAATCGACGATGAAAATAAATTATGGAATTGAAACGCAAATGGAACGGAAACTAATAGCAAAATAACGAAAGACAACATGAAAAATGCGATGAACAACACAAACTACAAAATGGAATGGAAATAACAAAACAACAGCCAAAGGCAGAAAGTTAAGCCAGGCAAGATGCTAATCAAGTGGACGAACTGAAGGAGAGGACATAAGTCGTCACAACAGGTACGCCAATGAAAAGACGTAACAAATAGTGTAGGTAGTACCTCGCAACTACAAACGAGAGCGTGCTGAAAATGGTAGTAAAATGAAGAGATACCAAGCAACCACCAAATAAAGATAAAAAATGTTTTTGGGACGCGTTGTAGCTGGAAATTATGCGAAATGAACTGCGTATAGGCTGTAGAAAGCTGCTGGGAATGTGCATGGACAGCCACCGATCAAATCTGTCAAGGAACTACGTTGGAGCTGGAAATTTTGCCAAGTATTGGGGCCAAATGGGGCGCTGGACAGCCACCAAGTAATGCTACAAGAGATGCTGGAAAAAAATGCTTCACGTAGGCTGAAAAAACAGCAAGTATGAGGGTGGAGATGGGTGTTGTACAGCTTGCAATCAAATGTGGATTTGGGGTAGCAAATGGAGGCGGAACGAAGTAAAAATTGGAAGGGTATGGGCGCTGGACAGCCTGCAAACAAGGTGTGAACATGGCTGCAAACGGAGACAAAAACGGACAAAAGTGACAGGTATGAAGGGGCTGGACAGCCTACAAACAAAAGTGAAGAAATGGAGAGGGCTGAAAATGGAAGGAGAAACGGACGAAAGAGATGAGGGAATTGGGCACTGGACAGCCTGCAAACAAGCTGGACTTGGGCACCGGACTTAATCTGCCAAAAAATAAATAAAAATTCTGGCCGCCAAATTTAGCGGAAGTACTTCCACTAACAGTTCGCTAAAGCTCCGCCAAGGAAAATGCTCTTATGGGTGTTGGTCCTCCTCCAAACTGTGCTGAATGTTGCTGAAGCAAAGAGATGAAAGCCCTCAACAAAGAGAGAAAAAAAAAATCAGCAAGGAAAATGGGCGCCCAATCAAAAAATCGGATCTGAAATTCAGCAATCAGGAAAGTGCTCTGATACCAAGTTACGAATGAAGCCACAATTGATCTAGAGCTAAGCTATGAAAGCATCACATAAGCAAGACTTAACCCTAGAAAGAAGGACAGAGAGAGATTAAGGAGACTAAAGAGAGAGATCAATATCATCAGCTGAATAACAAATGACACAGATTCCCTACTTATAGCCTAAAGGAAGCCCTTAAAAGAAAGCTTCCAGTGGCAAGGGCCCAACTAGGAGGGATAATAAGGCCCCCACTCTCCAGTAATATGTCCAACTGTCCAAATAATGAATAATAAGGCCCAAGGCCAACCATAAAGTCTAAGTGTCAATAATGAATAAAAAAGGGCCCAAGGCCTGCTTATGCATAAACTAAAGTAAATGTAAATGGACGTGGCGAATGTAATGAGCCGAGTCCATAACTCTAAACTAGCTAAGTTTGATATTGTACTTAGTAAGCGGTGGCATGCAAGTAAGCAGCCCGCTATAGATTTTAAGTCACATGTGTATAAGTTTGGGCATGAGGGTATGTCTCATGTCTTAAAGGGGGAGAGACCATCTGTAGAGGGTCCTCTTGTTACCTGTATGCAAATAAAGAGAATGGAGATTCAGTATTTGTGGTTGTGTTATGTGAATGTTGATTCCAGTTTTGATTCTTATGTTGATAATAATCAGATAAGCACACTCACTAATAAACCACAAGAAGCTTCATTTACTTTTGCATCCCCTAGTGCACATGTAGTTTCATTACAGCCTAGATGTGACCCAGCAAGTGAGTTCGAGAAGTCCATTCGCACTCAGTTTAAACACGTGCTAAATAGTAATATGCCAAAGGGATTGCCACCTAGTCGGAACGTTGATCATCGTATTGAGGTCGTCAAGTCCGATATGTAGGCCTCCTTATAGAATAAGCCTAAAAGAGGAAGAGGAAGTCAGAAAGATGTTGGCTGGGGTACATCCGTCCTAGATATTCACCTTTCGCCTCTCCTATTTTACTTGTCAAGAAAAAGGATGGTAGTTTCCAGATGTGTATAGATTACAAAGGATTGAATAAGATCACAGTAAAGCACAGGTATCCGATGCCCAGGACTGATGATCTACTGGATGCGTTGCAAGGTGCAACCATTTTCAGTAAGATAGATCTCAAAAGTGGATACCATCAAATACGGATTCGAGATGAAGACGTCCAGAAGACGGCCTTCCGAACCCATTTTGGTCATTATGATGCCATTTGGGTTAACCAATGCACCAGCCACGTTCATGATGCTCATGAACGTTTCATGCCAGACGTGAAGAATCTTCGTCGTCAGATACTTCATGAATGCCATGATAGTCCCTACGAAGGGCACCCTGGTATATATAAGACTAGTGAGCTTTTAAGAAGGCATTATTTCTGGCCACGATTGCAGCGAGGTGTAAGAGAGTACGTCCAGCGTTGCACGACTTGTCAAGTGAACAAGGCCGAGAGAGTAAGTTCTCCGGGCTTGCTACATCCACTTGAGATACCTACAAGAAGGTAAGCATCTCTATGGATTTTATTGTTTGGGCTACCCAAGACCCAGAAGGGATTCAATTCCGTTATGGTAGTGGTAGACAGGTTTTCCAAGATGGCTCATTTCATCGCAACGACCAAGAAGGTCACAACTCTGCAAGTTGCTAGGTTGTTTATTGAAAATATTGTCAGGTTACATGGCCTTCCGAAGTCCATTGTTTTTGACAGGGATCCCAAGTTTCCGGGAATTTTCTGGATTGAGGTGTTCGCCAAGCTGGGAACACAATTGCGGATGAGTAGCTCTGAGCATCCTCAGACGTATGGTCAGACAGAGCGAGTGAACCAGATCTTGGAAGATATGCATAGGGCATATGTTAGTAGTACGCAAACAGATTGGGTAAAACATTTACCACTATTGGAGTTCGCGTACAATGATAAGAGACATGCGTCCACGGGATTGAGTCCATTTGAGCTCAATTATGGTTTCAGCTCACTTAGTCCGGCAATCATAGGAATTCCGCATAGGGTACCTAGTGTTGTAGAGTTTTTGGCTCAGATGCAGCAGAAGCTAGAGATGGCACGAGATAACTTGTCCAAGGCTGTAGCTAGGGAAAAGAGTTATACCCATGATAATCGTACCTATCGGGAATTTGAGAATGGAGATTGGGTGTATTTACTAGTCCCTTCGAAGTCGAAGGTCCTACGCACAGGAAAGTGCGCCAAGTTATCTCCTAGGTATTGTGGACCATGGTTGATTATTAAAACGGTGACCCAAGTAGCTTATAAGCTATAGCTACCTGTGGGATGCAATGTGCATCCAGTATTCCATGTTAGCAAACTGAAGAAATGTTTGCACGATGGCGATAGCCTGGTGGAAGGTCTAGTGTCTCTAGAGGAGAAAGACACCACAGGTTATGGGCCAGAAAGAGTCCTACATCGAAGGGAGCGACACTTGCGTAATCGCCTCCTTCAAGAGTATTGGCAAGGGTCGGTGACCGAGAACATTTGTCCCAAGTTGGGACCGGTGCGTCACGAGCAGTGATCCGGTGTGGCCGCCTGACAAGCTGTTGAAGATGCGGTGTCTTGACCGTCAGGACCCTAGCTGTCAGTGACGAGTTGCTAGCCGGCAAGTAGTCGGGGGTCACAGGTCTTTGGCAGGGCACGGGGGTGGTACCCTAGGAGTCACTCAGTATTCACAGGTCATAGGGGCCAGGCATGCCAAGTGGACTGATCACCGACAGGTGGATGCCATGTGCCAGTTGATGGGAATAGCAGGTAGAAGGACTCAAGGAGGGGGTGCGAGGTTGATTCTACACACCGGCCTTTTTGGATTCACGAGCTTGGAGAGACTT
Source organism: Diphasiastrum complanatum (assembly GCA_029204225.1). NCBI lineage: Eukaryota > Viridiplantae > Streptophyta > Lycopodiopsida > Lycopodiales > Lycopodiaceae > Diphasiastrum > Diphasiastrum complanatum. The sequence continues at coordinate 51,193,228 of CM055107.1, forward strand.
GTTTGTGACAAAGAGATCTTGCCAGAAGCTAATCCTGATGTTCCTCGTTTGATGAATGTTTCGGTGGTGCGGAAGGTGGACACGGCTCCTCCAGTGACACTATCAAAAGCGCCGCAATATGGGTATTACTTTCCTGACACTTCTTTGATAGTTATGCGTGGACAACTTTGTGGTAGAAGTATTTTAGTTCTATTTGACACTGGGTCCTCGCATAATGTCACAAATTCAACTCTTGTTAAGAAGTTAAAAGTGAGCACACAACCGTCCAAGTACCAGTACACAGTCGAGATGGCTGATGGAAAGGGTACAGAGATTTGGGACACGAGGGTTGTGAGTATGCCTTTAACTATTCAAAGTTATTCCGAGGAGTTGGATTTTGAGATAACTCGTTTGGCGCGCTTTGATGTTGTTTTGGGGATGTGTTGGCATGGGTTGCGGAAGCCTTGAGTTTCAGCATGGTGGTAAGCTTCATTCCATCCGTGGTGAGTGGGATGTGCCTCCAGGACCATTGGTCTCAGCTACGCAGCTGCGTAAGGTAAGCTGTGAAGGTATGTATGTTTGTTTTTGTTGGATATGACTGCCAGTACTAGTGAGAGTAGCATGTGGTAGGTGCAAGACAATACTTCCTAGATCGTGAAATTAGGAGTGAGTTTGTAGATGTGTTTACTGATGATTTGCCATCTGCATTATCACCTAAAAGAAATGTTGAACATAAGATTGAGCTTATTCCCGGATCCTGTCCTATAAATAGACCACCTTATAGAATGAGTTTGAGAGAGGAAGAGGAGGTGAGGAAGATGCTAGAGGACTATCTTGCACATGGGCAGATTAGGCCTAGCTTCTCACCTTTTGCCTCGTCGATCATTCTAGTAAAAAAGGACAGATCCTGGTGTATGTGTGTGGATTATCAAGGCCTTAATAAGATCACTATTAAGCATCGATATCCTATCACACGTATTGATCATTTGCTTGATGCTCGTCATGGTGCCACTGTATTTAGTAAGATAGACTTGAAGAGTGGGTATCATCAGGTTAGAGTTCGTGACGAGGATGTTCATGAAAATGCCTTCCGAACTCGGTTTGGTCATTATGAGTATCTTGTGATGCCCTTTGATCATTACCTTTCTTCACAGGATATCAGAGTTAGACACTTCCAGATATATTGTTGCTGCTCTCACTTCATCACGAACCACAGGGGGCCAAGCATTCTTGGTTTGGCAGTGTCTCAGCCCTGCTTCGGACTTGGGGCTTATCAGTACTTGATCTTCCGAGCAAGACCCATGCTTATATCAGACAGCATATTTATCGGAGCTACATACGCACTATATGGTCACAGCCTGACCCTGATAAGGTCAAAATACATTTCTATGGCACACATCTACTACGGTTGGATACTACGGGTACTCCTATCCTTCCAGCATATCTTACACAGCCACTATCTTTTGGTCTGAGGTACCGTATGGGACAGCTTCGAGTCTCTTCTCATGAGCTGGCTATCGAGACGGGTAGATACACGGACACTCCCAGATTGCAAAGGATATGTCAGCTTTGTTCTCTTCAGGAGGTGGAGGATGAGGTTCACTTCATCTTTCGTTGTCCAGTATATTATGAGATCAGAGGGCGATACCACTGTTTATACAGAGATACTCCTCTCACGTTGCGATCCTTCCTCGAGTATCCAGACTCCAGATGTGTAGGTCTTCTATTGAGAGAGATGTATACTCTACGAGCTTCACTTCTACCTACCCCGGATATGGATCACAGTCAGGCTCATATTACCCAGTTTTTCCATAAGTGAGACTGTTACGAGCTCGTAACCAGTGCCGAACCCTAGGGAACACAGATAGGTCAGATACCACAGTCAGGGTCGTGTCCAGTGTACATGACCAACAGGGCAAGACAGTGTGAGTAGTGTGCCCCAGCACGGTCCATAGCCATGGCGGGCCTAACACAGCCTAGGGACCCTGTCAGCAGGATAGGGCCCCCAGTTGGGTCCCGACGTGCAGTCGGCCACGTCAGTGCCACGTGGCCGACACTTGGCAGTAGCATGCTATCAGTCCTCACACTGGGCTAGGAGGGGCTTACTCTATATCAGGGAGTAGGCAAGGTTGGGTGGATCAGTTAGTGTTTGCCCTACTGTGGTGTTAGGATCTATTACACTGGTATCAGAGCCATCTCCATCTTAGGGAGTTCAGGACAGCAGTAGAGAAAGCTATCAGAAGATAGGAAAGATTTCTCAGATTCTCAGGAAAGAATTGAGGAGGAAAATCGCTGTAGGAACAGCTTTCAAATCCTTGAAATTTGCTGGGAATTTAAAGTTGTTTGAGGCACAATCCCTTGTAGAAGCTCAGCGCTGAAAAATCAGGGATTTACCCTTGATTTTTATGTATCAGTTGTGGATTTTTGAGCACATTTTAAATAGAAAACGTGGAGCAGGTCCAGCGCTGCCAAATTGGGTGGAAACTTCGAATTTGGAGTGAAATTTTCTGGAATTTGGAGCGGATCAGAGACAGAATCGTGGGTGCAGGTCCAGCGCTGAAGGTGTTGCTAGAAAATCAGATTTTGAGAAGGATTTTGGGTCTCAAAGTAAGCAAAACCAAGTAGCAACACTCCTGGTCAGGCAGCGAGGAAGGTCTTTGGCAGAAACCACAAGTTTGCAACTGTTTTTGGGTCCTAAAACGCGAATTTTGGAGCAAAAAGTATACACCTCAGACAGCGAGGGAAGGGGCCAAGACGATCAGAAGTTTGTTTCTTTTTCTTGGTACCTTGATCTCTGATTTTTCCGGACAGCAGATCTGAAAGCAGTGGAGGAAGAGCTGAAAGGGCTTTTCTTGATTCTCTCTGTGGAAGTACAGTTCTCAGAAAGAGCTAAGTTTTCTTTCCCTCCTTGTACAGTTGTAAATTAGTCTTTTAGACTTTTTTTCCTTCAGAAGTTAAGGTAGCTCTCTTTCAGTTCCGAAGATGACCACTCCTCAGGGACCTGATCAACCCCCGGAGAGAGGCTTCGACGAACTTGAAACAGAAGCCTTGGCTTACAGAAAAGGGAAGGAACCCATGGAAGTAGAAGAACAGGAACAGTTCGCCGAAGAACTCGACGAACTGGTTACCAAGGAGCAGTTCCTCCAATTGGTAACAGAAGTGGATGAACTGAAGTTGGCATTAGCCAATTTCAAGTCCAGTGTGGACAACTCGTTCGCTGAACTCAAAAACTTGATTTTGAGTTCCGCGAAAGGAAGCCTTCCCTCCACTTCTCAGTTATCCCCTTCTCCACTTCCATCAGTTTCGGGTGAGACTTTACGGTCTCACCCCAGTGTTTTTAAAGATTTAAAGCCTCCTACTTTTAATGGGGAAGAGAAGGATAGAAATGCAGATATTCTACAAACCTTCCTCAGCAAATGGAAGAACATTCATGCTCTTAAACAGACCCCAAACCATTTGCAAGCAATTGAGGCCAATCTTTCTTTAGGGCCTATGGCCTATAAGTGGTGGTTAAATCTCCAGGAGACTGGGCAGACTCCCCGGTCATGGAAAGCTTTTGAAGAAGCTTTCCTAAGAGAATTTCTACCAGAAAATGAACTGGATAGAGCCTGGGAAGCCTGGGAAAGAACAGTAATGGATAAATCCCTCATCCAATATATCTCGCAGTATCGAGAAGCAATTTTAAAGATTAAAAATATGGATGACTATCAGAAAATCAGGGGATTTGTCCGTGGCCTCAAAGATGAATATAAAGTAGAGGTCCAGAGAAACTCGCCTACTACCCTTGAGCAAGCTCTCAGATATGCTCAAATCTATGATGATTCAGTGGGTAGGAAGAGAGCGAGACAGCAACCACTTTCTGAGCAGCTTCCTCAGAAAGACTTTCAATTTAAAAAGAAATTTTTAAAAAGAAAGAAAGAAGATAAATTTAAAGGTGAAGCTCCTCAGAAACGCCCTTCACTCATACAGCCCTTAAAACCAGATGATTTTGAGAAAGCCAAACAAGAACGTTTGTGCTTTGTGTGTATGGGCAAGGGACACACAGTCAGACAGTGTCCCAAGGGGCCTTTCACTAAAAAAGATAAAAAACAAGTTCATCTTGTTCAGACTGTATGTTTCCCCAGTAACTCGGCAGCTTCCGAGATTAAAGTGTATCATGAAGATCATGAACACTGTTGCCAGCTGACCTCTGCAATGCTAGCGAGACCCTTCAGCTTTGGGCCGCATGACCTAGTACGTATGCATGGGAAAGTTGGTAACCAGTCAGTAAGAGTCATGGTTGATGATGGGGCAACCCATAATTTCATCAACCACACCCTGGTTAAAAAGCTTAAACTACCAGAAGTACCTAGTCAGCATAGGTACATAGTTTCATTAGCTAAGGGTGAAGATAAAAAAATATGGGAAACTATGGTAAGTAAGTTAAATCTTGGTATTCAGGCGTACCAAGATGAAATAAACTTTCAGATAATGCACCTGGATCGAACAGACATTGTTCTCGGGAGAGATTGGCTCTACAGTTTAGGACCTTCATCCTCAGCTTTCAGCATAAAGGCCGAGAGATCCAGTTGCATGGGGAGCATCATGTCCCCAACAGCCCTATGGTCTGCAGTTCAGAACTCTGTCAGCTAATCGGAGACGAAGACCATTAGGTATTCTTATGTGACTTTCAGTTTATTCCTGAAGTTTCTATTTCCAGTTCTATTCAGCAGAAAATCAGTAAATTAGAAACTTTATTGTCTAAATTTAAAGATGTTTTTCCTGAAGATTTGCCACATGGTTTACCACCTAGCAGAGAGGTAGATCATGTAATAAACCTAGTACCAGGTACAGCACCTGTTTCTAAACCTCCGTATCGGGTCAGCCGAACAGAGGATGAAGAAATAACTAGGCAGTTAACAGACTATCTTGGGAAAGGCCAAATTCAGACCAGTAGTTCACCATGGGCCTCACCAGTCCTATTGGTGAAAAAGAAGGAGGGGTCTATGCGTCTTTGCGTAGATTGCAGAGCCCTCAATAAAGTCACAATTAAGAATAAATACCCTATGCCTCGGGCAGACGAGTTGTTTGATCAACTCGACGGGGCTAAGTTTTTCAGTAAAATAGACCTTAGATCGGGATATCATCAAGTCCGTATAAAATCGGAAGATGTCTCAAAAACAGCCTTTAGGACTCGTCACGGTCATTATGAGTTTAAGGTGATGCCATTTGGGCTCACAAATGCTCCAGCTACCTTTATGACCTTGATGAACATTGTCCTCAGACCATACTTGGGTAAATTTGTAGTCGTATTTTTAGATGACATCCTTGTTTACAGCAAAACCAGGAAGGAGCATCTAAAACACCTCAAAAGGTGTTTCGACTGCTCAGAAAGCATAAGCTTTATGCTAAACAATCCAAGTCTGAATTCTTCGCTGAAGAAGTAGCATATTTGGGTCACATTATCTCTTCAGATGGGATTAAGATGGACCCAAATAAGGTTAAAGCCATACTCAGTTGGCTGAGACCTCAAAATATTTTGGAACTTCAAATCTTTCTTGGTCTGGCGGGATATTACAGACGATTTGTCAAGGAATATGCTCAGATAGCAGTCCCTATGAAAAATCTTCTTAAGGGGAAGGGAAAGGAGTTCATTTGGGAGTCTGCACAACAGGAGAGCTTTGATGCTCTCAAAACAGCCTTAGCTACAGCACCAGTCTTAAAAGTCGTCGACCCCAATCAGCCATTTGTGGTCGAAACAGATGCTAGCGACTTTGCAGTAGGCGCTGTGCTAACTCAGGGTGGACGACCAGTTGCGTTCGAGAGTAAAAAACTCGAGCCAGCTCAGACTAGGTACAGTGCCTATGAAAAGGAACTCTTTTCTATAGTACATGCCCTTAAGACTTGGAGGCATTATTTGTATGGTGCCAACTTTGAGGTCCTGACAGACCATGAGAGTCTCAGATGCCTTTGCAATCAACCTGAGCTTAGAGGTCGGAAAGCTCGTTGGGCAGAGTTGATGCAAGAGTTTGACATGTCTATCAGATATAGGCGTGGAAAATTCAATACAGTAGCAGATGCCCTTAGCAGAATGCCTATGATAAACGAGCTGAGTTTTACTCAGATTCGTAATGAGTTACTCGAGTCCTTGAGAGGGAAATGCCAGCATGATGCATTCTTCTCTATTATCTGGAACGCGGTCCAGAACAGACAGTTACAGACTCCAGAACCAGTTCCCGGGGCTGGTGCCAGTTCATCCAAGAATACGGCAGCTTCCGTTGAGGATGATGATGAGTCCGAGTATACGTCATCAGATGACGTTGAGGATTCTGAGCCTGTATTACCCAAGCAAACCCCAGTGGTTGAGGGTCAGTTGACTCAAGGATTCAAATGGAAACAGTATTCCATTCAGGATGAGTACTTGCTCTATAGAGATAGAGTATGTGTCCCCAATTCAGAGGATTATAGGCAGCAGGTCCTATATGAATGTCATGACAATCCTAGCGCGGGACACCCAGGCATACAGAAGACCTATGAGCTTCTTCGTAGGCAATTTTTCTGGCCCAGTATGAAAAAGGACGTCCACCAGTATGTAACTAGTTGCCAGAAATGTCAAGTAAATAAAGCAGAGCGTTTAAAGGCAGGAGGGTTGTTGCATCCCTTAGAAATACCAGCTGGTAAATGGGAGAGTATCTCCATGGATTTTATAGTAGGCCTGCCTAAAACCCAAAAGGGTAATGACGCTATATGGGTCACAGTTGACCGTCTGACCAAAATGGCTCATTTTATTCCGACCAAAACAACCGTTAGAGCTCCAGAGTTAGCGAGGTTGTTTGTAGACGGGCTATTTAAATTGTACGGTCTACCTTCCGGCATAGTCAGCGACCGGGACAGTAAGTTTACTGGAAATTTTTGGAGGGCAGTATTCCATCATCTCCATACTAAACTTAATATGAGTACCACCGACCATCCACAGACGGACGGTCAAACAGAAAGGGTAAATCAAGTGCTGGAGGATATGCTTCGTGCATACGTCAGCAAGAGGCAGACTAATTGGGAGGAGTATCTCTCGATATTAGAGTTTGCTTACAACAGTACCAAACATTCAGCTACGGGATACAGCCCATTTATGCTGATGTACGGTTTTCAGCCACGCTCACCCACAGCTGTAGGGTTTAAACAAGAAAAAGTTGAAGTAGCCAGAAACTTTTTAGAAGACCTAAACCAGATGATAGAACATGCTAAGCGTAGCATTAGACAATTCCAGGATCGAGCCACGCATTATGCAGATCCACACAGACGGGATGTGCAGTTCTCCACTGGTGAGAAAGTCTACTTGAGAGTCCCAGTTGACTCTAAAACCCTCAAATCAGGAGTGTGTGCTAAGTTGTCTCCAAGGTATTGTGGTCCCTTTACCATCAGTAGGAGACTAGGCGAGGTCACCTATGAACTAGAACTCCCACACAGCAGTAAGGTTTTTCCAGTTTTTCATGTAAGTCAGTTACGAAAAGCCTTAACCAGATCAGATAATCTGGTAGGGGACAGTGTTCTAGTTCTCCCATTGGATCCTCAACAACCTCCACATGAACCAGAGGAAATTCTTGATAGTAGAGAGACGCAGACTCGTCATACTCTATACCGAGAATATCTGGTTAAGTGGAATGATCAGCCTGTTGAGAATGCCACTTGGGAAAGAGGCAGCGTCCTTCACAAGATTTTTCCAGACTTTGTCTTAGAGGACCAAGACGGTTCTTAAGGGGGAGGGAGTGTTACGAGCTCGTAACCAGTGCCGAACCCTAGGGAACACAGATAGGTCAGATACCACAGTCAGGGTCGTGTCCAGTGTACATGACCAACAGGGCAAGACAGTGTGAGTAGTGTGCCCCAGCACGGTCCATAGCCATGGCGGGCCTAACACAGCCTAGGGACCCTGTCAGCAGGATAGGGCCCCCAGTTGGGTCCCGACGTGCAGTCGGCCACGTCAGTGCCACGTGGCCGACACTTGGCAGTAGCATGCTATCAGTCCTCACACTGGGCTAGGAGGGGCTTACTCTATATCAGGGAGTAGGCAAGGTTGGGTGGATCAGTTAGTGTTTGCCCTACTGTGGTGTTAGGATCTATTACAGAGACAAAGAGGATATTTCAGTTGTGGATTTTGAAGTCCCCATTCGGAGATTGAAGACACAGAGAGTCTCACATACTTCTGCTAGATCCACGATCACCAGATCTTCACGGGCTTCCCGCCAGTCTACAGCACGCTCCACTACTACTATCACTCACTATTTCCAGCTTGTTCGTAGCTAGTCTCCTCCGTAGAGCAAGTGGTTAAGCTCTTGCATTGTACCCTCACAAGTTGGTGGTCAAGCTTTGATACTTCTTCTTAGAGATAGAGAGATAGATATGCTAGTTCTTTTCTTTTTACTAGTAAATAAGTCCGTTTGCGGACAATGCTCCTCACTTTTTGGACTCTCTTTTGTCTTATGTTCCTTTGGGTACTAAAAGACGTTAATAATAATAATTCTAATTCATCACACACTAAAGTCAACAAAGAAATTCTCTCTCTCTCTCTCTCTCTCTCTCTCTCTCTCTCTCTCTCTCTCTCTCTCTCTCTCTCTCTCTCTCTCTCTCTCTCTCTCTCTCTCGTGGAGATGGCGCCTAATTTGTAGCGGGTGTTCCTCCTTCAGCTTTCCATGGCCAAAAAAGGGAAGGGGAGCCCACGCTCCCACCTCACCACCTCATCGCTGGTCCAGCATCCCTCCACATCGCTGGTCCAGATCCCTCCCTCCACATCGCTGGTCCAGCTCTCCACATCTCTGAATGTAGATTCACCCACCAGCGACCCCCTGTCCACCAGCGACCCTCTATCCATCAGCGAATCCTTGTCACCCCTGTCCATCAGCGCTACTGACAACTTGCTCTCCATCAACGCTCCAAAATCTATCATCGCTGCCAATTCCCTCACATCGGTTGCTTCGAGCCAGAGTGATGGTACTGCTGATACAGATGGAGTCGTACGTAGGGTGAAGATGGAGTCAGCGTTGCCTACCAATCTAGTCCACACACCCTGCCCTCCACCTGCTCACCCATCTTTCGTGATACCTGAGATTTATACACCTGCCAAGTCATTTGAACAGTACATTCTTTCCTACATCGAGCAGATCAAACACGAATCCACCTCTCTACAAAAGGAAATGAGACAACTTCAAGGGATCATTCAATCTATGTCCGCTGAGCGGGAAACCATGTTAACCCGGATTACTTCTTTGGAGGCAGCAATAAGTAATCAAGGAGAACCTACCAAGATTCAGGAATTGGAGGAGAAGATAGAGCAGCATAAAGCTGAGACGAAAACGTGGGCCTCTCCTTTCAAGGAAGATGCTAAGGAAGGTACACCCTCCTTCAACCGAGTCATTTCAGCCACCATATCCGAAGAGCGAATGGGCAAGTACAAAACCCTGAATATAAGGGTTTGCAGAGTTGAACACACCAATGATCCAAAGATTGAAGCAACCAGCTTTCTTTCAAGCACACTCTCCCACCACTCCGAAGGGTTGGATAGAGCTTGGAGAACCAAACGAGACCCTTCTACACTCATTGTTCGCTTCACGAATTTGGAAGAGAGACGGGCAACCCTCAAACTGCGGGCTAAGCTTAGAGGTACACTTATATTTATGGATGATGATCTCACTCCCATGCAGGTTGCGGATCGAAAAAAGGCATTCAGTGAGGCAAAAGCGTTGGGGAAGAGGGTGATTTATCGGGATGGCAACGCACGATACATTGATCCTCCGAATCCTGACAAATAGGGAGCATGGCCCTCCGGACTAGGTAGCGGTTTGGGGTCTCTTTCTAGAGCATTGCGGTTGAGATTATGGAACTGCAATGGCATTCATTCTTCAGCTACCGCTGGAGATTTTAGAGATTTTTGCACTGAGGGTGATATCTTACTACTTACCGAGACACATGAGAGTCCTGAGAGAGGTCTACCGACTGTTGCGGGCTTTTGTTGGTTCTCTGCACATCGGAGGGCGACAAGAGCATTGACAGATCGGGGTTCTGGTGGGGTGGCCTGCTTAGTCCGCGACTTCATTCGCCCTGGGTCGAGTTGGTGCATACTGATGAGCGAGCTCGCTATATTTGGATTCGGGTGGACCGGACTCTGACAGGACTGAATCGAGACCTTTTTCTAGCCGTTTGCTATTTTGCACCGGACACATCAGTTTTCACATCAGATGAGGAGTCACCTTACTTGGATATCTCATCACCTTACTTGATTGCCGCCAGCCTCTCCCTACTACTACTGCTGTTTTTTACCATGAGGGCACTACTCCAGATGATTCCGATATCTACATTCATATTTCTGATGAGCCTGACTTATCCTCTGAGCCTTCCCCTGATTTACTTCCTGCTACTTGCCATGCTCAGCTTGCCTATGCTACTTGGACAGGGCGTCCTGGTCCTCGCTCCATTCGGTTACGTGTGCGTATTACAGGTCGTGAGTATATTGCTTTAGTTGATACTGGTAGCACTCATTCTTTTATTAGCAGTTATATCACTAGTCGGATCCGTGCTTCACCTGTTCCTGTTTCACAGCCTCTCACAGTTGAGGTTTGCCAGTTCTCATTCTTTTCCTAGTTCTCAGATGTTTCAGCATTTACCATACCGCATTGGAGATTTCTCTGGACAGGCAGATCTTTACATTATCCCTATGGAGCGTTATGATCTTATCCTTGGTGCTGATTGGTTTGCATCTCTTGGAGCCGTTACACTGGACTTGACATAGCAGACATTGACATTTGTACATGATGCAGCTACACACTCACTTGTTGGCATTGATTCTAAGGGAGACTTCCAGTTGATTACTAGGAAGCAGTTTATTCGCAGCCTGCCAAAGGCTCATTGTGCTGCCTTATTATGTGTTCAGCGGGCAGTATCAGTTCCTCCAGTTTCTACACCAGCAGCTGTTCCTCAGGTGATTTCTGACTTATTACATCAGTATGCTTTTGTCTTTTCAGAACCTATGACGCTACCACCATTACGTGACGTGAACCATCATATTGACTTGCGTCCTGGTTCTGCTCCTCCTTCCCGTCCCCCTTATCGTATGTCTCCATCTGAGCGTGATGAGCTTGAGCTCCATATTACTGCCTTGTTAGATCAGGGTCTCATTGTTCCTAATCACAGCCCTTTTGGTGCTCCTGTTCTAATTATTAATAAGAAAGACGATACCAAACGCCTTTGTATTGATTACCGTGCTTTAAATAAGTTGACTATTCGTAATCAATACCCTATTCCACACATGGATGACCTCTTTGACCAGCTCGGTACCTCTAAAATCTTTTCCAGGATAGACCTTCGTTCTGGATATTACCAAATCATGATGCACCCTTCTGACGAACATAAGACTGCTTTCCGTACTCATCTTGGTTTATATGAATTTCGTGTGCTTCCTTTTGGTGTTACTAATGGCCCTCCTACGTTCCAGAATGTGATGAATAACGTCTTGCGTCCGCTTCTTGGTCATTGTGTCTTGGTTTATTTTGATAATATTCTTATTTTTAGTCAGTCTCTTGCTGAGCATGTTGCCCATCTTTTCTCTGTCTTTCAGTTACTTGTACACCACCAATTATTTGCTAAGTTGTCTAAATGTTCTTTTGTTGTTTCTGAGATCGAGTTTCTTGGTTTTCTTATTTGTAATGGTCACATTCGTCTGGACCCTCATAAGGTTCAGGCCATCCAGGATTGGCCTATACCTACTGATATTCATCATGTTCGTATGTTTCTTGGGTTAGCCACTCACCTTCGTCGTCCAGTTCCTCATTTTGCCACTATCGCAGCTCCTCTTCATGCACTTTTGAAGAATTCTAGTACTTTTCTTTGGACTCCTCATTGTCAGACAGCGTTTGATACTCTTCATCGTGCTGTTGTTGATGCTGCCGTTATGTGTTTACCATAGTTTGATCAGAAGTTTCTTGTTGAGACTGATGCTAGTAATGTTGGTTTGGGTGCTTTACTTCGCCAGTCACAATGTATTATTGCTTATGAGTCGCGTCATCTTCGCTCTTATGAGCAACATTATTCTGTGCATGAGAAAGAGCTTCTTGCTATTATCTATGCTCTTAGGAAGTGGCGTCATTATCTGTATCGAGTCCCATTTGACATTATTACTGATCACCAGTCTTTACGTTATCTGTTTTCTCAACGTGACCTTAGTGATCGTCAATTTCGTTGGTTGCAGTTTTTACAGTCTTTTAATTTTTCCATATTGTATCGTCCTGGTCGTGCTAACACTGCTGTTGATGCATTATCTCGTCTTCCAGCTTTGTTAAATACACTCATTTCTACAATTCCTCCATGGTTTGATGCCCTACCTGCAGCATACCTTACATGTTCTGATTTTCGTGATGTTTATAGTTCTGCCCCACTTGTTTCGTCCAGTCCTCATCAGGTTTACTCCATTATTGACAATCGTCTTTATCATTATGATTCTCTTTGTATCCCTAGTTCTTTGGGTATCTGTTCCCAGTTGTTGTCGGATGCTCATTCCTCTCCTGTTGGGGGTCACTTTGGTTTTCAGAAGTCTTATGCTCGTCTCAAAGACCATTTCTATTGGCCCTCTCTTCGATCTGAGCTTGCTGTACTTATTCGTACCTGCCCTCTTTTTGTCTTCGTAATAAGTACTCCCGTGCTAAATCTGCTGGTTTGCTCCAGAGTTGGCCTATTCCTCATCGCCAGTGGACTGATATATCTATGGACTTTATCCTTGGCCTTCCCCATACCCAACGTGGTCACGATTCATGTATGGTGGTAGTTGACAGGTTCTCGAAACAGGCACATTTTATCCCAGTTCGCAGTACTATCACAGCAGAGCAGTGTGCACGTTTGTTCCTATCAGAGATTTTCCGCCTGCATGAATTTCCTCGTACTATCGGGATAGTAAGTTTACATCTATATTCTGGATAGAGCATAGGCGTATTTTGGATGTTCAGCTTTTTATAGGTTCTGCTTATCATTCTACTTCTGATGGGCAGTCTGAGGTCCTTAACAGGATCCTTGAGGATTATTTACGCCATTTTGTTACTCCTTCAGGGAAAGATTGGGATCAGCATTTATGTTTAGCAGAGTATAGCTATAATAGCTCTGTTAGTACCAGCACAGGTGTCTCACCATTTTTATTATCTCATGGCTATGCACCTCTTTTAACTGGCATTCCTCTTCCTCCTGAGGATACACCTGTTACACTTGCATCTTTTCTATAAGGTGCTCGAGAGCTTATTACCCGGGCCAGTTCTCATTTACAGCATGTTCAGCAGCGTTATCAGACCTCAGTTGACCGTCAACGCCGCCATGTTGAGTTTCAGCTTGGAGATATGGTTTATCTACGCTTATGGTTTGCACGTCATCATTTTGTCCAAGGCCATGCTTCTACTGAGAAGCTTGCACCACGTTATTATGGGCCTTATCGCATTGTGGAGGTTCTTAGTCCAGTTACATATCGCTTACAGCTTCCTGCTTCCACACGCGCCTGTGATGTATTCCATGTCATTTTATTACGTGCTGCTATTGAGGATGACGCTCCTTGTGATGCTGAGTTTCCTACTGCTCCAGAGTTATTTCCATTTTTACCTGCTGCTATATTACAGGTCCGTCTATACCATAGTCGACGCCGCCGGCAGATCCAGTTTTTGGTCCAGTGGGATGGTTGTCCTATTGAGGAGGCCACATGGGAGCCTATTGATGTCTTTTATCATACACCATTACTTGCGGATTAGGCTCGTGCTCTTGCTGCACTTGTTGATTCCTCTACATCAGATGTTCCTCTAGCGGTTGATGCCCCAGGGCTTGCTGCTACTTGATCCGGTTATCTTTTCGGCAGTTGGGTCTTTTTTTTGTGTCGGGGAGAGTTATGGACTCGGCTCATTACATTCGCCGCGTCCATTTACATTTACAGTTACTTTACTTTAGGCATAAGCAGGCCTTGGGCCCTTTTTTATTCATTAGTGACATTCAGACTATATGGTTGGCCTTTGGCCTTATTATTCATTATTGGGCCATTTGGACATATTACTACAGAGTGGGGGCCTTCTTGGAGGGCGCACTATTATCCCTCCCAGTTCGGCCCTAGCCACTGGAAGCTTCCTTTTAGGGCTTCCTCTTGGCTATAAGTAGGGAAACTGTGTCATTTGTCATTCACCTGATGATATTGATCTCTCTCTTTAGCCTCCTTAATCTCTCTCTTTCCTGCTTTCTAGGGTTAATTCTTGCTTATGTGCTGCTTTCATAGCTTAAGTCTTGCTTATATGATGCATTCATAGCTTAGCTCTACATCAGCTGTGGCTCTATTCGTAACTATCCCCATGGCCCAAGCACTTACGACATAGACCGCATAACCCCTGGTATGACCACGAATGTAACCAACTTCATCTGAACTTGATTTGCGCACGCTGCCACCTTCCTCATCTTGCAAAGGACTTATCTCGTGTATATCGTAGAACCACCCGCAGAAAGAAAATTGCATATGAAATTTGCCAGGGGAAGAAGATGATGGACCTTCTCTTTAGCTCCTCATCGCATTCTTTCTGGCAAAAATTCCTCTCACGAGCACCTCCACGCCGGATCACAGACCTTAGCACATGGGTGATCTATGCCACATCGTTGTACACTGTACCTGATACTCCTCCACTTCCCACACACCCATACACATGTACCTCTAATATATTCTCTCCGGACATAGTAGAAGAGGCCATCGACCGGTTAAACCGACATAAGGCCAAAGACATTGATGAGCTAGAGGCTGAACTCTTGAAGCAGGCCGTTGACATCCTCTCACCCTTTCTCTCTTTCCTATTTAACAACGCTATTACATCTGGTTTCCCCTCCCCTTGGTCCACAAACCTTATTTATCCTATCCATAAAGGCGGTGATCCCATGAAAGACGACAACTATCGTACCATCATGATCAGCCACCTCATTGCCAAGGTCTATGGTTCTATTCTTCAGTCAGAGATCAGTACAGAGATGGATACTAGAGCACTGCATGCCATTGGCCAAGCTGGTTTCAGACCAGGATATACTACATCCGATCATGTTTTCACCTTGAGAGCCATCATTGAGGAGGCTAAGGCCAGGAGAGAGCGTGTTTACTGCTGCTTTGTGGATTTTCGCAAAGCCTTTGACTCGGTGCCTAGGCATTTACTGATACGGAGGCTTCGGGATCGTGGCTTCCAAGAGGATATCATACAGGCAGTTGTGGCATTGTACAGACGAGTTATTGGCCGGATTCGAGTATCAGGAGTTATATCACCAGAGATAGAGAGCACCATTGCGGTTAAGCAGGGATGTCCTCTCTCACCTACACTCTTTGGTTTATATATAGATGAGCTTGAGCAGGTTATACGGGCAGAGGGAGGTGAGGGTTGCACATTGGGTGACCTCATTATCGCTATCTTATTATATGCTGATGATGTGGTTTTGCTTTCGAAGACGAGGGAAGGCCTGCAACGGCATCTGGATGCGCTTACTCCTTTTGTATTCAATGGGGATTGTCAATGAATGTGGCCAAAACCAAACTTATGGTGTTTAACACCTCTAGATCCTTCATGATGCGACAGGAGCTTCTGTGGGAGGAACATCCACTTGAGGTAGTCAACTCTTACACATACCTAGGCGTGGTATTCTCTGGTCCCACCTTCAGCATGCAACAAGCGGCATTTTCCCGGTTACGGAAGGGCTATGCATCATTGGTTTGGAGAGATTATGTTTCAACTCACACATTAGAGGTGCGACTAGTAAGTGTCGACTTTTTGATACTATGGTAGTTCCTTCAGCTCTTTATGCATCAGAGACATGGAGTACGGGCCTGACGGCTACCGAGTGGGCACGCATTTCACGACTTCAGATTCATATGCTATCTCCGATGATACGAGCTAAGTCTTCTACACCACATCATATTATATTGGTAGAGTTCGCCGTCCCCCCTATTCAGCTAGAGGCACTGTTCCATATTGTCACATTCATACAGCGCCTGGAGGATCTTCAGGGTAGAGATACACACTATGCTGCAGTGGCTTTGGCATCATCACAGCACCTACATTCTGTGAGACACTCCTTTTCATGGTATTCCCAGGCTTGTCGTCTCCTCTCCACGTGGAGTATTCACATTACGGATCTACCGGCAGGTATGCATCAGTATATTCGAGGACACTTGTATAGAGCATATCTTCAGAGCACTTGGCAGGTTCCATCTGGGGTGAAGACGGAGTTTTATCGGACACATTTTCACTCTCAGGATCACGCTGGATATCCCACTGTTCCCGGATATCTAGTGGATAGTATCTCACACAAATTGCGGATAGTGATGGATCAGTTTCGGGTTTCCTCTCACCAGCTAGCCATTGAGACTGGCAGATACAGTGGCATCCCGAGAGATGTTCGGATTTGTAGTATGTGTGATACACACGACGTAGAGGATGAGTTTCATTTTCTCTTCAAGTGCCCAGCCTACTATGAGATCCGAGGGAGATACTACTGCTTGTTTCAAGATCATCCACTCACACTTTCTACCTTGATATCGTATGAGGACCCCATATGTGTTGCGCTGATGATCCGAGAGATGGCGGACCTGCGTACGGCGAGACTAGACGCTGACACCTCCCCCTTGATACAGCTGAGCATACAGGAGTGTTTATCACGTCGGAGGCAAAGGCAGGAGAGTACTGATTCTGATGGAGAGGCTGAGATCCCGGATGCCTCCATGCATAGACGGCAGAGACAGTGTCGGCGACTAGAGGGACAGACAGCCCACAGGCCACGATCTACAACTTCACGGCAGCAGAGACGCCACCGACCATCCACTCAGAGACGAAGAGACACAGTTCGTTCAGCGACAATGTCTCAACATACCTTACATCACTATTTCATAGGCGGAGAGACATTTATATGATGATAAGACTCTCCTTGTCTATCATCATTATTTCCTGTTTACGTGTAGTCTTGTGTCTTTGTTCTTTTAGGTGGTAGAGCTTTCATGCTCCCACCGTGCATACTTGACATGTACCTTTTTCAGTCCTATGTACCTTAGGGTATTTCATGGACATTAATAAAGATCTTTCTTTCTTTCTTTCTCTCTCTCTCTCTCGCGATGGTGATGGCTGCTGCCCTGGCCTAGCTCGCCCTACCCTGGTCGCACTCACCTCCCCTCTGACCTCCATCGCACTCAGTGGGTCTCCATGGCCAGAAAAAAGGGGAGCCCTCGCTCCCCTCCCTCTCCTTCGCTACCCCCTCCCTCTCCTTTGCAGCCTGTCGCTGGCCCTTCACACACCCCCTCGCTGCCTACTCCCTCTCCCACCACCTCTCCCACCCCCTCGTTGGCCCTTCCCACCCCCTCGCTGCCTGCTCAGCCTACTTCCGCCCCTCCCACCCCCTCGCTGGCCCTTCCCACCCCCTCGCTGTCTGCTCAGCCTACTTCCGCCCCTCCCACCCCCTCGCTGGCCCTTCCCAACCCCTCGCTGCCTGCTCACAGCCCTCCCCCCTCTTCCTTGGCCCTCTCCTTTCTCCATGGTTCTCCTGCCCCCTCCCATTATCCTCTCTCATTCCCTAAAGAAGCCTACTCTCCTACGAAAGCATTTGAACAGTACCTTCTCTCTTGCATGGAACAGATTACACTGGAATCTAGCTACCTAAGGATGGAAATGGGTCAATTGAAAACCACAATACAAGCTATGGCAATCAAGAAGCAAACTATGATGGCCCGGATCATATCTTTGGAAGAGACCTTGAGCAGAAAAGAAGAACCAGCCAGCACCACAAAGATCCAAGAATTGGAGGAACGGATTGAGCAACATAAGGCGGAAACCAAAACATGGGCCTCTCTATTCAAAGAAGACGGTAAAGAAGGTACACACACTTTCAATAGCGTCATCTCAGCCACCCTATCCGAAGAAGAAATGCGGAAGTATAAATCTCTGAATGTGCGGGTGCGAGGAATTGAAGATACTAAGGTTCCAATTACCGAAGCATCCAGTTTCCTCACGGATACACTTTCCCACCATCACAACGGAATGGAAAAAGCGTGGAGAACTAAAAGAGATCCAACTACACTCATCATACGGTTCACGGGAATAGAGGAGCGGCAAGCTGTCCTTAGGCTACGAGCTAGGCTGAGAGGTACCCTTGTCTTCATGGACGATGATCTCACACCTATGCAAGTTGCCAAAAGGAGGAAGGTTTTCAACGAAGCCAAAGCACTGGGAAAAAGGGTGATCTATCGGGATGGTAAGGCCTAATACATTGACCCCCAAAAATCTGAGGCATAGGGATTTGGGCCCCCCGGACTTAGGAGCGGTTCGGGGGCCCTCACAAAAGCATTGCGGTTAAGTTTATGGAACTGCAATGGTATCCATTCTTCGACTACAGCAGGAGACTTTAGAGATTTTTGTACTACAAGGGATATCCTTATACTTACTGAGACATGTACCTTTTCTTAGTCCTATGTACCTTAGGGTATTCAAGGACAATAAAATCTTTCTTTCATTCTTTCTTTCTCTCTCTCTCTCTCTCTCTCTCTCTCTCTCTCTCTCTCTCTCTCTCTCTCTCTCTCTCTCTCTCTCTCTCTCTCGATGGAGATGGCACCCGATCTGTAGAAGGGCGTTCATCCCTCTACCGCTGTCTATGGCCCAAAAAGGGAAGGGGAGCCCACGCTCCCCCCCCCCCCCCCCCACGCACTTCTGCCTGTGTCCACGCTCCCTCATCGTTGGCTTAACCTTCTCCTCCACCGCTGGTCCCGCCTTCACCATCATCGCTGGCCCCTCCCTCCACATCGCTGACCATCTCTTCTACCAATGTTATGGATTCACACAACTCCCCATCACTGGTCAAGAGTTCACCATCACCGTTGGTCCCTCCCTCCACATCGTTGAATGCAGACCCGCTATCCACCAACGATTCATCCACCAGCGATGTATCCTCCCCTCTGTCCATCAGCGCTACAGATTCCCTCATTGAAAAAATTCCTTTCTTGCTGTCCACCAGTGCTCCAGCACCCATCATCGCTGCCACTTCCTTCACCGATGGTGCTCCGAGCCATAATGATGGTACTTCTGATACACATTCGGTCTTACATAGGGTGAAGATTGAGTCAGCATTGCCTACCAATCTAGTCCACACTCCCTGCCCTACACTTGCTCACCCATCTTTCGTGATACCCGAGATCTATACACCTGCCAAGTCATTTGAACAGTATATTCTCTCTTACATCAAGCAGATCAAACACGAATCCACCTCTCTACGAAAGGAAATGGGACAGCTTCAAGTGATCATTCAATCTATGTCCGCTGAGCGGGAAACCATGTTAACACGGATTACTTCTTTGGAGGCAGCAATAAGTAATCAAGGAAAACCTACCAAGATTCAAGAATTGGAAGAGAAGATAGAGCAACATAAGGCTTAGACGAAAATGTGGGCCTCTCTTTTCAAGGAAGATGTTAAGGAAGGTACACCCTCCTTCAACCGAGTCATTTCAGCCACCATATCCGAAGAGCAAATGCACGAGTACAAAACCCTAAATATAAGGGTCCGCGGAGTTGAAGACACCAATGATCCAAAGACTGAAGCAACCAGCTTTCTTTCCAGCACACTCTCCCACCACTCCGAAGGGTTGGATAGAACTTGGAGAACGAAGAGAGACCCTTCTACACTCATTGTTCGCTTCACGAATTTGGAAGAGAGAGCAACCCTCAAACTGTGGGCCAATCTTAGAGGTAAACTTATATTTATGGATGATGATCTCACTCTCATGCAGGTTGCGGATCGGAAAAAGGCATTCAGTGAGGCAAAAGTGTTGGGGAAGAAGGTAATTTATCGGGATGGCAAAGTTCGATACATTGATCCTCCGAATCCTGACAAATAGGGAGCATGGCCCTCCGGACTAGGTAGCGGTTCGGGGGCTCTTTCTAGAGCATTGCGGTTGAGGTTATGGAACTTCAATGGCATTCATTCTTCAGCTACCGCTGGAGATTTTAGAGATTTTTGCACTGAGGGTGATATCTTACTACTCACTGAGACACATGAGAGTCCAGAGAGAGGTCTACCGGCTGTTGCGGGTTTTTGCTGGTTCTCTGCACATCGGAGGGCGACGAGAGCATTGACACATCGGGGCTCTGGTGGGGTGGCCTGCTTAGTCCGCGACTTCATTCGGCCCTGGGTCGAGTTGGTGCTTACTGATGAGCGAGCTCGCTAGCCATAGTAGTAGTTAACAAGCATCAAAGCGAATTTTTCTTGGAGAGCGTCATTGTTGAAGGATTGAAAAGTGGCAGTTTTCTGTGTAAGAATACATGGGCTAAGAGGCATAAAGAAAAATGGATGTAAGAACCCTTTTCTGAATTTGATTTTAGCGATGAGCCTTATAGCTGAACTGAAAGCTTGACAAGTATAGAGAAAACAATCAGCTTGCTAGCTTATTACTCATTGAATTATTAACTTGAATTTCTAATGTTGACCTTGAAGTACGATGATGGAAATCTATTCGGGTGAACCGGACTCTAATGGGACTAAACTGAGACCTTTTTCTGGCCGTTTGCTATTTTCCACCAGACACATCAGTTTTAACATCAGATGAGGAGTCACCTTACTTGGATATCTCTTCAGACGTTATCAAATACGAGGAGCGGGGTTATATTCTCCTAGCTGGCGACTTTAATGCCAGGACTGGATCCAGGCAGACAGAGTTTCATAGAGCAGAGGATGATCCACAGCGGATACATGCTTTAGACTAGGATGATCTTGGCCTCCGGCGACGATCAGCAGATGCAGAGGATCCAGTTACCGCATATGGAGAGCTGATGCTTCATTTGAGCGAGGCTCACAGATTGGCCATTTATAATGGTTTACTACAGTGGCCTGATTCAGGTGACTTTACCTGTTTTCCGCACAGCGGAGGGAGTAGTGTTGTAGACTATTTCATGGGATTGTCGTCTCTCCTCCCCTACATTTCATCTTTCTTGGTTCACCGTACCACCCCGTTTGACCACTCATACCTCTCTCTCTCTCTCTCTCTCTCTCTCTCTCTCTCTCTCTCTCTCTCTCTCTCTCTCTCTCTCTCTCTCTCTCTCTCTCTCTCTCTCTCTCTATTGGCCTTCTTCACACCCCCTGTGCTAGTACATTCACCCCTAGTGAAAAGACCGTTTACCGCTATAACCCTCAAAAAACCCCTATGTACAGGGAAACCTTATCTAATCTCTTGACTCATTTTCCCTATGCAGCTACTTTGGCGGACCAGTCTCTTTTTCTTGTCCGGAGCATGCATACCGCTGCATCCCTTGCTTTTCCATCCCCACGGCCCAAGCACTTACGACATAGTAGACCGCACAACCCCTGGTATGACCACAAATGTAACCAACTTCATCTGAACTTGATTTATGCACGCTGCCACCTCCCTCATCTTGCAAAGGACTTATCTCGTGTATATCGTAGAACCACCTGTAGAAAGAAAATTGCATACATTATTTGCCACGGGAAGAAGATGATGGACCTTCTCTTTAGCTCCTCGTCACGCTCTTTTTGGGAAAAATTCCTCTCACGAGCACCTCCACCCCGGATCACAGATCTTAGCACATGGGTGACCTATGCCACATCGTTGTACACTGTACCTGATACTCCTCCACTTCCCACACACCCGTACACATGTACTTCTAATAGATTCTTCTCGAACATAGTAGAAGAGGCCATCGACCGGTTAAACCTACATAAGGCCAAAGACATTGATGACCTAGAGACTGAAATTTTGAAGCAGGCCGCTGACATCCTCTCTTTCCTATTTAACCGGGCTATTACATCTGGTTTCCCCTCCCCTTGGTCCACAAACCTTATTTATCCTATCCATAAAGGCGATGATCCCATGAAAGCCAACAACTATCGTACCATCATGATCAGCCACCTCTTTGCCAAGGTTTATGGTTCTATTCTTCAGTCAGAGATCAGTACAGAGATGGATACTAGAGCACTGCATGCCATTGGCAAGCTGGTTTCAGACCAGGATATACTACATCCGATCATATTTTCACCCTCAGAGCCATCATTGAGGCGGCTAAGGCCAGGAGAGAGCGTGTTTACTGCTGCTTTGTGGATTTTCGCAAAGCATTTGACTCGGTGCCTAGACATTTACTGATACAGAGGCTTCGGGATCGTGGCTTCCAGGAGGATATCATACAGGCAGTTGTGGCATTGTACAGCCGAGTTATTGGCCGGATTCGAGTATCAGGAGTTATATCACCAGAGATAGAGAGCACCATTGCGGTTAAGCAGGGATGTCCTCTCTCACCTACACTCTTTGGTTTATATATAGATGAGCTTGAGCAGGTTATACGGGCAGAGAGAGGTGAGGGTTGCACATTGGGTGACCTCATTATCGCTATCTTATTATATGTTGATGATGTGGGTTTGCTTTCGAAGACGAAGGAAGGCCTACAACGGCATCTGGATGCGCTTCACTCCTTTTGTATTCAGTGGGGATTGTAAGTGAATGTGTCCAAAACCAAAGTTATGGTGTTTAACACCTCCAGATCCTTCATGATGCGACAGGAGCTTCTATGGGAGGAACATCCACTTGAGGTAGTTGACTCTTACAAATACCTGGGCGTGGTATTCTCTAGTCCCACTTTCAGCATGTGACAGGCGGCATTTTCCCGGTTACGGAAGGGCTATGCATCATTGGTAGATTTGGAGAGACTATGTTTCAGCTCACACATTAGAGATGCGACTAGTAAGTGCCGACTCTTTGACACTATGGTAGTTCCCTCAGCTCTATACGCATCAGAGACATGGAGTACTGGTCTGACGGCTACCGAGATGGCATGCATTTCACGACTTCAGATTCATATGCTATCTCGGATGATACGGGCTAAGTCCTCTACACCACATCATCTTATATTGGCAGAGTTTGTCGTCCCCCCTATTCAGCTAGAGGCACTGTTCCATATTGTCACATTCATACAGCGCCTGGAGGATCTTCAGGGTAGAGACACACACTATGCTGCAGCGGCTTTGGCATCATCCCAGCACCTACATTCTGTGGGACACTCCTTTTCGTGGTATTCCCAGGTCTGTCGTCTCCTCTCCACACCAACAGCGTTGCTGCCTAAATCCGCTGCAGCAACAACGTTGGCTGCCACGCAGGCAGAGCTGCTGCCTAAGAAAGATCTGCTGGTGGCTGCTATACCTGCATCCCATGTTGATGTGGGCAATGCTCCTGCCTACCCTGCAAATGCTCCTGCCTCTTCTGATCCATCTATTGGTCCTCCTCAGTCTGTCATCCCGTTCCGCTGTCTTCATCCACATTCGCTGCCGGCTCCTCTGCTTTTCAAGAGCCACAACCTACAACAAGCATTCCATACACCACTTCTAAATCGAAAGAACTTTTCACTTCTTGGCAGATTGATCAGTTTAAAGCTGATTTCCAAACCTTGAAGGAAGAAATCTCACAGCTGAAAGATATAGTCTCATCTTTGGTCACTGAAAAGAGCCTGTTGCAGTCCAAGATTGCATCACTAGAGCACCTAGTCGGAACCAAACAGGTTGCAGCTTCTGAGTCTACTACCACGATGATACGAGACTTGGAAGATAGGAATCCAAAAACAAAAAGAAGAGACACTTTCTTGGGCTTCAGTATTGAAGAAAGGTGCCAAACCCAGCACTCCCATATCTTCAGTTATTTCAGTCACCATCTCGGAAGAAAAAGCCAGAGAGCAAAATGCTCACGACATTAGAGTGCAAGGGATACCAGACACATAGGATGCCATGGCGGAAGCTAACCAATTCCTTGCTACCACATTAGGTCATGGGACACATGGACTAGATGCAGCATAGAGGACCACCAGGGATGCATCCACTTTGATCATCCGTTTTACTTCTCTGGAGAGTCGCAGAGAGGCTTTGCGTTGCAGAGCCAAGCTACGCGGCACCACTATCTATATGGATGATGACGTCTTATACATTAGATAAAGGATGTGCAACTCACAATCTATATCTATTTTTTATAGTTTAGTTAGTTAGCTTATATTTTCAACAATCCCTCTAAGAAAAGTTTCAAGGAAAAGCAAAAAGAACTCAAGGGAAAAAAAATAATAATTCAACTTTTTATTTTGTGATGCGGGAAATCCTAATCCTGATTACCAGATTGCTTTCCGAAATGTAGCATGCATCTATAATGAAGAAACGTTAATCGACCTACTTCCTACAGCTTTGCAGTGTTGGAATATCTTGGTGGTTCATAACGACGGGCATGAATCCATTCTCTAGCTCTCCTCAAAAAATGAGTATATGTGCAATCTACATTGGCAATTTCAGTCTCACCTTGGAATATCTACCTCTTGTAGCTCCTTGCCTCGTTTCAAAATCATTTGCTTTATAGCAGAAGTTGCACCTTTTCCACATTGAGTAATTTTGTCACAGATTGCAGACGTTGAAGATCGCAGAGCAGCTACTAACTGAAAACAACAAACCAAATGCGTGTCTTTACCAATTTCATTAATAATCATTAAGAGGCTTATTATTTCAACAAAATTCATCCCCAAAGATTGTTACTGAACACCTAAATGTTCTTCCTCGATAATTGGTTTGCCAACAAACCTCTTCATGTGTTAATAACGTTCCAAGAGATTCCACAACATGTTGTAATGTGTCCCTATACTCAATTACAGATTCCTGACACCATAAGCAAAGTAAAAATCTCAAAAGTGATTGTGACAAATGGAAAACCTTAACACTATACAGACAAATTCACTAAGAAGTGCACCACAAGAACAAAGTAAGTCTACCCACAAGAACAAAATAAGTCTACTCAGAGAACTCACATATTCTTCAGAGCTCAAGCTAAATACTATTCACTTATTAGTTGATTATTGTGGTTATACCCATTTAGTCACAGCGATGAGCTCCTCCAATGAGGATAATGCACCATACGAAGCTTGTCTGTTCTCTACAGCTGTAGCACCTACTGGCTTGGGCAGCAGTAAAGCAATACTGAAAAGAAGATCATATATCTGCATATCAAAGTTCATAAGCTTACAACACTGAGTGTAACAATAAAAATGAACCATAACTCTACAAAATTATTGTATTCTTGTTGTCTTCTTGTAGTATTATTTTCAAAGCCATCTCCCTTTCTTTAAGAGCACTTTCCCTACTTTACTGGTTAAGTTGCAATAGGTCATGTAATAATTGGTGAAAATCAGTGATAACAAAATACTGAAAGTTTATCTCTTAGTAATCCTTGAAAGTTAGAAACAGAGTCATATTTTCTTGGATCCTAGGTAACAAGGTCGTATTCCCTTTGACATGTCATAAAGAGATACTACGAAGGTATATAAGAGGTCAAGCTTGTTCAAAGTACTTTAAAGTGCAAAGCAAACACAATATAGTCTATGCTATTGTTTATAATCAATCCTCTGAAGTCGGTAGCATTGACCAAACAAAGCCCATTGAAGCAAATCTTTGAGACATGTGTTTAGGCCTACAACCATTAATTATGACCATGTACACATAAGGGCCCCAATTCCCTTATAGTCACAATTAACTTACGGGTTGTTGGTCTACCGGTCCCTAGCGTGGACACGCTACCCGAGACCAGTCAGGGGCATGACACCTTCGGTTTCTTCAGAAACCTCAGGACACATATTTTCACATAATCTTCTGCCCCTCCCCCCCCACCCCCCCCCCTTCCGTATACTCAAAAAATACATTACGGACTGGGTAGCGGCGGGTGTGAGCAGGCCCGCTATCAGCTGTAGCATTGTGACTCAGAATACCATACTTTTCAAATTAAACTAAACCACTTGCAACACCCTAACGTTGTAGATCTCTATGAATCACTCATTCTTTACAAACAAACCATTATATAACTCATGCTATTATTTGAACTTCCACCAAAACCATCAAAAACTTTTAAAATTCTTTCCAAAATCCCTCTTAGAGACTTTTTAGAAATCACTTGTTCTTAGTCATTGGCAACTACTTTTTGATTACTCGGTGGACATGTCTCAAGTGTTGGAGGCAGATCAACATATTATTTATCCACCACTTCTGGAAATCAAACTGCTATAGTAAGAAATGAACTTCGGACTTGCTACTTTTTTGCTTTTGCAAATAGGCTAACATTTCTTGGCCTTTGTTTTGTTTCTAAATGCAATGGGTAGCCACTCCAAAACAAAAAACATGAATGTAAGGGCAAATCTCAGAATCTCAAGGCTAGAGGAGCCCAGACTTTCCACCATTCGCTCTCCTTGGCAATTAAGACGCTTGATGGTCTTGTTGATCCTTCTACAGTTATACAAGAGCATTATCCAGTGCCAAGGAGTCAACTTCTATCATCACATGGCATCCATGGTCAACAATCATCTTGTCACTCAACAGCCTTGTTATGGTCTCAATATCCCATGATGGGAACATTGTTTTTGGCAACAATGTGGCAACTTCCCCTAACATCCTTTGGCCAGGGAAATCACTGTAGTAGTTATAGACTGGTTATTGAAAGCTATTGTTTGGGGCCATTCTTAGGGTTACTCTAGAGTTGGAGTACAATTAGGGCAGCTTTCGCCTAACTTGTAGCACAAGCCACCCAGTTTAGTATAAGTAGCAGCATCTTTGGCCCATTTGGGTAGATTATCAAGTGGTGTATTCCTTGGCTATAGGACTTCAGTCATTGATGATATGTGATGTTGTTTATCATTCTTTATGGAAAAATTGCTACATTGTCTCATGTATTGTCAATTCACGCTTCATTGAAACTAAAATCTGTGATTTGTTTTCATAACTGTAGCAGTATGTATTCTAGTACGTGGCAGCAGAATTCTTATAGAGCAACCTCCTTTGTATGCTGCACAGACATTCTTCTTACATGTCTCTTAATTGATGCCTTTGTTTGAAATTCATGTTCTCTATGCCTAGCATGGATATATTTCTTTGCAGTCGAGGCTTTCATTGGCCATCATCCTCCATGATATACATTTGACACCTTTATCGTGGTACTCTTAGCTAAGATTGATATCAAGCTCTATTTGTATATGACAGCGCTACTACGGCATTCTTTGGCCATGGTATGTAGATCTTGATTTCACTCTTCGTGGCTCCAGCTCCTATCGTTCCAGTTTTGATAATGTGTCACCAATACCTCCTCTCATATCTATCTTCTCAGCTATAAGCATATCATAGTAGACCCCTCTCAGAATGTCCAATGTCAAGAGTCAAGACTCAAACCTATCAAGATCTATGATCTCACAAATCACAATCAAATTATCAAAGTTGAATGATTATCAATGATCAAGAATCAAGATTCAATGCACAATTATCAATGATCAAATCACAATCAAATTATCAAAGTTGAATGATCATCAATTATCAAAAATCAAGATTCAATGCACAATTATCAATGCACAACTATCAATGATCAAATGCACATTCCACAAAGCATAAAACACAATCCATTATCTTAAACCCTCACACAACGATGGCAAATTTTTTTATTCCATGGTGATGGCACATGCCACAATGCTCTCTCAACCAAAGTTGTCATTTTATCATCACCGATGCTTCTACCTTGGCTCTTCCTAAAGCATTGGCCTCATATTGTGACATCATGCATGCCTACATTTTTAAGTGCTACATGAAAATGAGTTTTCGACTACAACTAAGAATTATCACAACAGGCCGTACCATAGTATTAGTTAGAGAAAAGAATGCAAACCTGCCAAACTGCTTCATGATTAGCCCATAAGAGATTATCATATACAAGAGATGAAACTCTTAAGATTCCGAAGCATTAATCAATGGTGCGCTAAAGCCTAAAGTTTGAGGCTGTCTGGATTTCATAGTTAGTTATTTCTTGATTAAAGAGGACAACTAGTCATGACTGTCTAGTTCAGCATTTAACTGCTCACCTGTGCAGATGATTTTCTTATGAGTGGCGCTAAATCTGCACAACGTGGAAGGTAGGCTACCACTCTTTCACCTAGCTTCAGCGAATCCCGAAGAGGAAGCAATGGTGGAGCTGCAAACAGTCAACTCAGGTAGCTCAACAGAAACATGAGCACATTACTTTACACACAAGCACCTCTTTTGTGGAGATACCCACAGGAAACACTCCTATGTGTACATTAGTGTTCATTCTCATAATTAGCAATTGCATTCTCATTACAAAGAGCCAAAGCCAGAGTGCTTCCCCAAAGATGCAAATTATGTGGACTTTCACCAACCTGAAGAACAATATGCTCGAAAATCTCGAAGAAGCGCAAGGACGGAAGCACATGCCCTTTCCCTGCTATAATCTACTGGCGAGCAAACATACTGGTCAAGGCTTTTCAGTAGGTGTTGAAGCTGGTCTAGTCTACTACGCCCATCCTCGCCACTAAATAGTTCGCAAGAGCATGTAAAAGAAAACACAACATGCGCATAAGGTACAAAAATAAGGAGATTTGACAAGTTGCAATTATTAAACTGTATCAAGTGCATGTCAAACATCAATTCTTACATAAGAACAGTCATACAGCCAATATGGAGAAAAGTTATCTGACAGATATAGCAGTAAAAAATGCAACTCTACCTTGTCTGCAGAATTGCACAAAGCAAGATGGTCAAATTGCAGAGCAAAGAGTTCACAATAACTGCTGGCTCTGTTGAGAGAGTAAAGAAGCCCAAAGTAGCCTGTCGTTGCAAAAAGATAACTTGTGAGCCCTTCTACTGACTAAACAACTTTCACTAAGATGCGTCAGTCAGAACCTTGTCAAAAAATTTAACCATTAACTACATGGCATTGTCAAGACTCAACCGTAGTTTGATTTGATCACATGCAGAGTATTACATAACAAAATGATCAGCCTGTATGATGAGAAGCACAAGCTCGTTGACAGCTTCCAAACTTTCAGAATGACGGGTTATGACGTAAGGTAAACCTGAATATCATCTCTAAAGCCAAGAACCATTCAATAAGAAAAGGATCTTGAAAACTCAAAACAAAAACATGATAATCCCGTGATCTGTTACGTAGACACAACCTTTGAAATTCTGCTGATTTGTGCATATGGGTATCTCCTTTGACTGACTTCTTGCTATGCCATCAACATTCTGAATGGTATGCTTCTCTAAAACCCATTTTTCAGTAACAAGTAGGGAATCTAAATATTAAGCTGTTCTCATCTAACTCCCAAGTGTTAACAGCTTATATGAAATTATTGGCAGCTAGAGAACAAGAATGATAGTTTTCTGCATCAAAAATATGCAAGCGTAAATCCAGAAAATTCAGCCACCTACAAACACCAAATAGCATAAAACCAGAAAATTCAACCTCCTAATAGCACTAGAAGGTCTGTGGCACAGAGCTTTTTGATTTCATTCTGACCAGCAGTTTAGTGAATTTGCGTCTTAGGAACAGATGGCTCCATGTTCATGACTCCAGAGCTGGGGGAAATTGGAAAACTGGCTAAGATCGTCACAGCAACATCAACCTCATTGAGGGACGATAGAGCCAAGTGGAATTTGAGCAATAGAAAAGATGAGCATTGAGGAGATAGAAGTATACCTGCAAAACACGGTCTCGTGTAGCAGATGTTAGCTTTGGCTCAACAGACACCAAGGTTGTGCAAGCTATAATAGCCAATTCCTACAGAAAAAGCAATTATAGAGTAAGCACTAATTTTAATTCTTTATAGCAGGCCCATAAAAGCTAATCTTTTGGTTGAGCAAAGTACAAAAGGCTAAGAGACTTCTTTTCAGGTAGTAAACAGATCACTACCAGTTATCTTGCATCAACTTGAAAAGACTTGCATAAAACTTGCAAAACAATGCACTTTTCTGAAAGAAATCCTACAAAATGCTAAATTTTACACAAACTTTGCACTCAGTTCAGTATTCCCATTGCAGCTTGCCTGTGTATGAAGCTGTTCAATGTCAAGTGTACTAGCAGAGTCAACTAAGTAACCACTACCCTGACCAACCATAAGTGCCATAGTGTAGTCCAACATAAGATCTCTCCTTTTCAAAGGAAACGGTGCTCCATGGGCAGCAGCTTTTATCACAGCTTGACCTACAAAATACCAGAGCTTCTTTCAGAAGTAAATGATATCACATGTTTAAATATGCAGGATATTCATGGTAGCAAGTAAACATTTCAAACGGCCAAACTTGAAACGATTGAACAAAGTTTTCAAACATTTGAAAAATCACAAATATTTGAAAACTTTTTCTGAATTTAGGGTTTTCAAAGAATTGATAATATGGTAAGAAAAAAAGCCCATTAGCTGTTATATAATACAAAAACATCAATTATGGAGCATTGGACAATCCACAACCTAAAATATAGTTATAAATAGACGACAAAAAGGTGAAAATGATTTTATTCCATAAAAAAAAACAATCATTTCAAATGCTTTTGAAACAAGTTTGGTTCCACAACTATTTGCGTAAGGTGCTACTATGCCTAGTATGATGATGAGTATCACCAGTTACACCTTCAAATGCATCAGAACTAGTACTGCCAGACTCTAAGAACCCTAGATTGGCCATATAAGCAATTGGAATCTTCTTGATAGCTCCTCATGCCAGTTTTGGCTCAATTATCTCCCTCAAGCAGTAATACCATAACTATCGAAGAAACCCTCAATTGTACAACACCAAGACAGCCACAACCATTCTGTTTCATCTAGCATCTCGCTATCTAATCCCAGGCTTATTCAAGAAACCATCAAAAAATGCTAGACAAGCAGTACATAGACGACGTTCATGCCGAGATCCTCATTCACAATACTATACAACCCATTGTTACCATGGAACTCATTCCCACTCTTACAAATAGGGGTAGATGTTTCTAGCAAAAATCCCACAGTTTCTATTAACAATCATCATTGTTATTCACTAATATAACTCCATATCAAAATTCTTGGACTTCCTGAGGACTAAAGTTGTTGGCTAACCCATCAAGAAAACACTCTGCAAAAAAACAAGCACACAATACCTTCATGCCCTCAGACAAATAGATCGGCTTCCATCCATATTGTGCCATAGCTAAAGTGCTAACCCGAGGTCATGTCGCACACCTGACATCGAGGACTTAAAATCTGAGATTCTTATCCATGCCCCTGATACACTCCCACCTTTACTTGCCGATCTCCTTAACAAAGCAGTTATTACTAGTTTCCATCCTTCCTGGTGCATGAATACTATTCATCCTATCCATAAGAGTGGTGAGGCTTGATAATTACTATACCATCATAATCAGGCATGTCATGCTGTGCATCCATCGATGACTATGTGATGAACTAGTAGGTTGGTGACTGGTGCATGGTATTGTTGTGAGAAGTGATTCTTTGCGAAATCCTTTGACTTTCTACTCCAAAACTGTAACGACCAAAGCTGATAAGAGTGGCCCAGCAGCAAATTTCTTACATGCATTAGGCTTAATAGCCTTCTTGAGTTCTACAGTAACTATCTCATACCATTTATAAGGCACCACAGAGTTGGCTACAAACACCTGGCAGGATTCAACAATGAGATGAAGCAGGAATGAAGAAATGTGCTCCTTGCGCAAATCTCCTACCGCAAGGGATTGATTCAAAAGATGCGCTGCAGCTCTAATGAAGGGATCTTGGATGGCATCCATGAGGTAGCAATCATGGTTTGGGCCCTTGCTATGGTGAGGTCCACAAAAGGTGCAATGGCTAATATGGCATGCCTATGGGAAGGTGATGGTCTATCCCTTGTATCTAGCCCTATTGCTGCTAGTATGGCTGCTGAAACGCGCACTCTATGCAGAGAGTTCAGGCACTTCTAGATGTAGAGCATAAATATACACTAATAGCACTTGCTTCTACCCATTATCTTCATGATCAAGGTTACTGGTTGTCATGGTTCTCTCAAGCATCCCACCTCCTCCTTGAGTCATTCGGTATCTCTACCACGGATCCCCCTTTGGGTACTTATCAATATATCAGACTTTTTTGTATAGAGCATATCTTCATCGCACTTGGCGGAGCCAACTATTAAACCCGACCACTATCGGACCCTTTCTTGGAGCTAGATACAGCAAGGTTTCCAATTTACCCTCAATATTTGGACTCAAGACTATCGCGCAGTCTTAGGTTCATATTGGGCAAGCTTCACATATCATCACATCAATTGACTATTGACACTAGGAGGTTCCATGGTATTCCGAGAGACGAGCGGATCTACCAGTTTTGCTCTTTGAGTGGGGCAAAGTCTGAGGAGCATTTTATCTTCGACCACCCTATTTACTATGAAATGGGGGTATAAAGATCAGGGAAGGGTAGAATAGGAGCTGAGGGGGTTTGAGGATTAGTAGGAAAGGAAACAAGAGAGGAGAAAGATTCAAAAACAACAATAGGAAATACGCAGCCATCATTGTCAACAGTGCTGTCTCAATAGCTCCAAACATTGACACAAGTAGTTTTGTTGCCTGCTTAGGCAGTATGCCGCCACATTAGACAGTAGCACTGCCTGTATGGCAGGCAACGATGCCCCACTAGGTGCCAACGCAGTTGCATGCTCGGTAGCTAACCCCAGGCTAGGGGGGGAAGAAAGAACGGAAGAAAGCTTTATTAATGTCTTTTCATGCCAAAAGACAGATAAGACTAGTAAATGTACATGTCAAGGGTGTGGTAACCGTGGGAGCGCCTGAAACATCTCTAAAACACTAACTCTCCTTGGATTATATATTGATGAGCTGAAGTGGGTCATTTCGTAGTGTGGTGGATTTGGTTGTAGGCTTGGTGATATTCATATTGCCATTCCTCTCTATGTTGATCATGTCGTTCTAGTCTCCTAGACTAGAGTGGGCTTATAGTGACAGCTGGATTGGTTACATATTTTTGTACCAGATGGTTTGGGGGTGAACATTTCAAACACCAAAGTTATTGTCTTCAATACCTCCAGGGCATTCATGCAACGCCAAGAGCTCTTTTTTGACTGAATTCCATGGGGTATTGTAATAGATCCTAACACCACAGTAGGGAAAACACTAACTGATCCACCAACCTTGCCTACTCCCTGATATAGAGTAAGCCCCTCCTAGCCCAGTGTGAGGACTGGTAGCATGCAACTGCCAAGTGTCGGCCACGTGTCACTAACGTGGCCGACTGCACGTCGGGACCCAACTGGGAGCCCTATCCTGCTGACAAGGTCCCTAGGCTGTGTTAGGCCCGCCATAGCTATGGACCGTGCTGGGGCACACTACTCACACTGTCTTGCCCTGTTTGTCGTGTACACTGGACACGACCCTGACTGTGTCTGACCTATCTGTGTTCTCTAGGGTTCGGCACTGGTTACGAGCTCGTAACACTCCCTCCCCCTTAAGAACCGTCTAGGTCCTCTAAGACAAAGTCTGGAAAGATCTTGCGAAGGACGCTGCCTCTTTCCCAAGTGGCATTCTCAACAGGCTGATCATTCCACTTAACCAGATATTCTCGGTATAGAGTATGACGAGTCTGTGTCTCTCTACTATCAAGAATCTCCTCTGGTTCATGTGGAGATTGTTGAGGATCCAATGGGAGAACTAGAACATTGTCCCCTACCAAATTATATGATCTGGTTAAGGCTTTTCGTAACTGACTGACATGAAAGACTGGAAAAACCTTGCTGCTGTTCTAGTTCATAGGTGACCTCGCCTAGTCTCCTACTGATGGTAAAGGGACCACAATACCTTGGAGACAACTTAGCACACACTCCTGATTTGAGGGTTTTAGAGTCGACTGGGACTCTCAAGTAGACTTTCTCACCAGTGGAGAACTGCACATCCCGTCTGTGTGGATCTGCATAATGCCTGGCTCGATCCTGGGACTGCCTAATGCTATGCTTAGCATGTTCTAAGATCTGGTTTAGGTCCTCTGAAAAGTCTCTAGCTGCTTCAACTTTTTCTTGTTTAACCCATATAGCTGTGGGTGAGCGTGGCTGAAAGTCGTACATCAGCATAAATGGGCTGTATCCCGTAGCTGAATGTCTGGTACTGTGGTAAGCAAACTCTAATATCGAGAGATACTCCTCCCAATTAGTCTGCTTCTTGCTGACGAGTGCACGAAGCATATCCTCCAGCACCTGATTTACCCTCTTTGTTTGATCGTCCGTCTGTGGATGGTCGGTGGTACTCATATTAAGTTTAGTATGGAGATGATGGAATACTGCCCTCCAAAAAATTCCAGTAAACTTACTGTCCCGGTCGCTAACTATGCCGGAAGGTAGACCGTATAATTTAAATAGCCCGTCTACAAACAACCTCGCTAACTCTGGAGCTCTAACGGTTGTTTTGGTCGGAATGAAATGAGCCATTTTGGTCAGACGGTCAACTGTGACCCATATAGCGTCATTACCCTTTTGGGTTTTAGGCAGGCCTACTATAAATTCCATGGAGATACTCTCCCATTTACCAGCTGGTATTTCTAAGGGCTGCAACAACCCTCCTGCCTTCAAACGCTCTGCTTTGTTTACTTGACATTTCTGGCAACTGGTTACATACTGGTGGACATCCTTTTTCATATTGGGCCAGAAAGATTGCCTGCAAAGAAGCTTATAGGTCTTATGTATGCCTGGGTGTCCCGCACTAGGATTGTCATGACATTTATATAGGACCTGCTGCCTATAATCCTCTGAATTGGGGACACATACTGTATCTCTATAGAGCAAATACTCATCCTGAATGGAATACTGTTGCCATTTGAATCCTTGAGTCAACTGACCCTCCAGTGTTTCCTCGAAACGCGTTTCGAATGCCGTTTCAGTGTTCGAAACGACCGGAAAAAAAAAAAAAAAAAAAAAAAAACCAATTTTTTTTTTTCTGAAATTGCGCCATAAGCTTTGTAGTATGTATTGGCAATGGGCATGAACAGATTCTCGCAACCTAATAACCTATCCATGATAGTATCAATAATTGACTGAGGAAAGTGACCATAAGCACCATACACAGCTTCTCCTCTTGAAATTGCATTCTAATTTCTCTAGAGCATTCTCATGAAATTGGATGTATCTACTTGTTACTAGACTGTCTATGACATCTGTAAACCCCAAAAACCGCGCCATAAGCTTTTTTGTATGTACTGGCAATGGGCATGAACAGATTCTCGCAACCTAAGAACCTATCCATGACAGTATCAATAATTGATTGAGGAAAGTGACCATAGTCACCATACACAGCTTCTCCTCTTGAAATTGCATTCTCTAGAGCATTCTCATGAAACTGGATGTATCTACTTGTTACTAGACTTTCTATGACATCTGTAAACCCCAAAAACCCTCAAAAACACATTTTCAAAAAAGAAAAAAAATCCTAAAAAAAATTTCCCGTTTCGAACCTGAACCAGACGTTTCATACGCGTTTCGAAACGTGTACGAAACAACGCACGAAACGCGCCCATGAAACATTGTGACCCTCAACCACTAGGGTTTGCTTGGGTAATACAGGCTCAGAATCCTCAACGTCATCTGATGACGTATACTCGGACTCATCATCATCCTCAACGGAAGCTGCCGTATTCTTGGATGAACTGGCACCAGCCCTGGGAACTGGTTCTGGAGTCTGTAACTGTCTGCTCTGGACTGAGTTCCAGATAGTAGAGAAGAATGCATCATGCTGGCATTTCCCTCTCAAGGACTCGAGTAACTCATTACGAATCTGAGTAAAACTCAGCTCGTTTATCATAGGCATTTTGCTAAGGGCATCTGCTACTGTATTGAATTTTCCACGTCTATATCTGATAGACATATCAAACTCTTGCATCAACTCTGCCCAACGAGCTTTCCGACCTCTAAGCTCAGGTTGATTGCAAAGGTATCTGAGACTCTCATGGTCTGTCAGGACCTCAAAGTTGGCACCATACAAATAATGCCTCCAATTCCTAAGGGCATGGACTATAGAGAAGAGTTCCTTTTCATAGGCACTATACCTAGTCTGAGCTGGCTTGAGTTTTTTACTCTCGAACGCAACTGGTCGTCCACCCTGAGTTAGCACAGCACCTATTGCAAAGTCGCTAGCATTTGTTTCGATCACAAATGGCTGATTGGGGTAGACGACTGTTAGAACTGGTGCTGTAGCTAAGGCTGTTTTGAGAGCATCAAAGCTCTCCTGTTGTGCGGACTCCCAAATGAACTCCTTTCCCTTCCCCTTAAGAAGATTTGTCATTGGAACTGCTATCTGAGCATATTCCTTGACAAATCGTCTGTAATATCCGGCAAACCAAGAAAGATCTGAAGTTCCAAAATATTCTGAGGTCTCAGCCAACTGAGTATGGCTTTAACCTTATTCGGGTCCATCTTAATCCCATCTGACAAGATAATGTGACCCAAATATGCTACTTCTTCAACGAAGAATTCACACTTGGATTGTTTAGCATAAAGCTTTATGCTTTCTGAGCAGTCGAAACACCTTTCTGAGGTGTTTTAGATGCTCCTTCCTCGTTTTGTTGTAGACGAGGATGTCATCTAAAAATACGACTACAAACTTACCCAAGTATGGTCTGAGGACACTGTTCATCAAGGTCATAAAGGTAGCTGGAGCATTTGTGATCCCAAATGGCATCACCTTAAACTCATAATGACCGTGACGAGTCCTAAAAGCTGTTTTCGAGACATCTTCCGATTTTATACGGACTTGATGATATCCCGATCTGAGGTCTATTTTACTGAAAAATTTAGCCCCGTCGAGTTGATCAAAGAACTCGTCTGCCCGAGGCATAGGATACTTATTCTTTATTGTGACTTTATTGAGGGCTCTGTAATCTACACAAAGACGCATAGACCCCTCTTTCTTTTTCACCAATAGGACTGGTGAGGCCCATGGTGAACTACTGGTCTGAATTTGGCCTTTCAACTGCCTAGTGATTTCTTCATCGTCTGTTCGGCTGACCCGATACGGAGGTTTAGAAACAGGTGCTGTACCTGGTACTAGGTTTATTACATGATCTACCTCTCTGCTAGGTGGTAAACCATGTGGCAAATCTTCAGGAAAAACATCTTTAAATTTAGACAATAAAGTTTCTAATTTACTGATTTTCTGCTGTATAGAACTGGAAATAGAAACTTCAGGAATAAACTGAAAATCACATAAGAATACATGATGGTCTTCGTCTCCGATTAGCTGACAGAGCTCTGAACTGCAGACCATAGGTCTGTTGGGAACATCATGCTCCCCATGCAACTGGATCTCTCGGCCTTTATGCTGAAAGCTGAGGGTGTTCTCCTGATAGTTTATGTGGAGGGAAGGTCCTAAACTATAGAGCCAACCTCTCCCGAGAACAATATCTGTGCGATCCAGGTGCATTATCTGAAAGTTTATTTCACCTTGGTACCCCTGAATACCAAGATTCAAATTACTTACCATAGTTTCCCATATTTTTTTATCTTCACCCTTAGCCAATGAAACTATGTACCTATGCTGACTAGGTACTTCTGGTAGTTTAAGCTTTTTGACCAGGGTGTACTTGATGAAATTATGGGTTGCCCCATCATCAACCATAACTCTTACTGACTGGTTACCAACTTTCCCATGCATACGTACTAGGTCATGTGGCCCAAAGCTGAAGGGTCTCGCTAGCATTGTAGAGGTCAGCTGGCAACAGTGTTCATGATCTTCATGATACACTTTGATCTCGGAAGCTGCCGAGTCACTGGGGAAACATACAGTCTGAACAAGATGAACTTGTTTCTTATCTTTTTTAGTGAAAGGCCCCTTGGGACACTGTCTGACTGTGTGTCCCTTGCCCATACACACAAAGCACAAACGTTCCTGTTTGCCTTTCTCAAAATCATCGAGTTTTAAGGGCTGTATGAGTGAAGGGCGTTTTTGAGGAGCTTCACTTTTAAATTTATCTTGATTCTTCCTACCCACTGAATCATCATAGATTTGAGCATATCTGAGAGCTTGCTCAAGGGTAGTAGGCGAGTTTCTCTGGACCTCTACTTTATATTCATCTTTGAGGCCACGGACATGTTGAAGAGTAATGCCTATTTTACCCCTTTTGGCTAAGCATTAGTTAAGTTGTACATAACTCATGGGGCATGCTTTAATTAAATGCATGACCCCCCCTTTTGTTAAGTTATGTAAATTATTGCAAGTGGCCCACTTGGCCAAGTAGCTCACTCCTATGGTTGACACCTAGACTTTCCATGCATGTAAAGGAGGTGCTTGCCTCACAAGGGATTTGGAGGACCCACGCCCTCCTCTCTCTCTCTAGCAATTCATTTCTTCTTGAGACTTTTGAGTTTGTGAGATGCTCAT
Organism: Diphasiastrum complanatum; assembly: GCA_029204225.1. Taxonomy (NCBI): domain Eukaryota; kingdom Viridiplantae; phylum Streptophyta; class Lycopodiopsida; order Lycopodiales; family Lycopodiaceae; genus Diphasiastrum; species Diphasiastrum complanatum. The sequence goes on from CM055107.1 coordinate 51,231,443, forward strand.
GCAATTCTCCTTGTGTGTGATATTTCCATAGCCAAGTTTTCTCAAGCTTTCATAGTTGATCTAGCATCTGAGTTAAGATACTCCATAGCTAGGTCTTGTAAATCTTCATGGTATTAGAGCTAAGTTTTTGGAGAGTCTTTTTGGAGGAGCTTACACAAAAGTAGGGCGCACTTTCTGTAGGGGCTTCTGGTTTCTGTTCCAGTGGAGCCTAGTGCTTGTGCTAGTGAGGCCACACCAAGTGGCAAAGACAAAAGCAGGAGCTGAAGGGTTGCCTTGAAGTGGCTACATACCCTAGTTTGGGGTTAAACCCTTGTTGCTGGAAGCTGTTCTTTTCTGATCTCTTTCAAGTTGAGCTTCTGTTTTAAGCACAGATTTTAGCATGGCAAGTCTTGGGGAGAGTTTGCTGGGTGAATCTGGCAAACTAGATGGCACAAACTACAGAGTGTGGAAGTTCAAGATAGCCAATATCTTGATGGATAAGAATTGCTGGGAGGTCATGACAGGTACAGAACCTGTACCAACATCTGATCCTGAATTGAAGGACTACATGAACAGGAGACATAAAGCTCATAGGATAATCAATCTTTCTGTCAAGGACAATATTATTCCTCACATTTGCAATGCAAGGGATGCAGCTGATGCTTGGACAATTCTGAAGTCTATGTTTGAAACAGTGGATTCAGCCAAGCTGGTGTATTTGCAAAACAGGTTACATACTCTCAAGATGGAAGCAGGTGCAACAATTGGTGATCATATTACAAAGGTCAAGGACCTATTGGATCAGCTTGCTTCAGTTGGAGAGAAAGTAAGTGACAGGAGTATTTTCCCATAGTCTTGAACAGCTTGTCATTCAACTATCAAGACTATGTGATGTCCCTTTCTGCTAGGGAGAAACTCCCAACCTTTGGGGAGTTATGTGGTCTTCTTTTACAGGAGGAGATGAGAAGGAAGAATCTTTCTGAAAGGGAAGATAATCCAGAGCTTGCATTTGCTTCTAAGAAGAAGCAAAACTTTCAGAAGAAAGGCAAAGGCAAAAAGAAGAACTCAAAGCAAAGCTTGGAGCAGCAGGTGTCCAAGTTACAAGTTGGAGAGGAGTCAAGCACCAATTCCTCATCTACACCCAAGAGGAAGGGCAACTGCAACTATTGTGGTAAGTATGGGCATTTTGCTTTTGAATGCAGGAAGAAGCAAAGTGATCAGAAGAAGGGAAAGAACCACCAGAGTCACTTTGTTGACAAAGTTGCAGAGGAGGAGCAATCTGGTGTGCTTGAGATATTCACCGCAGCCCTATCATCTGAATCCACATTTGGTGGATGGTACATTGATTCTGGAGCCTCAAAGCACATGACACCTCATAGAGATTGGTTCAGCACCTATGAGGAGACAGAAGATGGCCAGCATGTTTGCCTTGGAGATAATTCTACACGTATGGTGAGGGGCAAAGGTACAGTTGCAATACAGCTGTCATCAGGTGAGGTGAAGGAAATTAAAAGTGTGTTGCATGTACCAGGGTTGGCTAAGAACTTGTTATCTGTTGGTGCCATTACCAAACAGAACATGGTGGTAGAGTTTAATGATTCTAAATGTTTGGTAAAAGACAAAGAGAAGAACTTCAAAGTGGTAGCCAAGGGAATGCAAGAAGGAGGTCTTTACAAGCTTTTCACAACCATTCCTAGCCAAGAGGCCTTGTCTGCAAGAGATACTAATCGGGACAAGCTTTGGCATGAGAGATATGGTCATTTGAGTTACAAAAGTTTGCAAGTTTTGAACAGGCACAAAATGGTAGTAGATCTTCCTAGCATTAAGTCTTCTTCAGATACATGTGAGGCTTGTGCATTAGGGAAGCAACAAAGGAAAAAGTTTCCAAAGGAGAAAGCTACCAAGGCCAAGGGCATTCTTGAACTTGTGCATTCAGATTTATGCGGTCCCATGCAGGTCAAATCAGCAGGGGGGGCATACTATCTCATGACCTTCGTAGATGATTTCTCTCGGAAGGTATGGGTCTATTTTCTGAAACTGAAATCTGAAGCGTTCAAATACTTCAAACAGTGGAAAGCTATGGTGGAAAACCACACAGGAAAGAGGTTAAAGACTCTCAGGTCAGATAAGGGTGGTGAGTATATTTCTGATGAGTTCAAAGATCTTTGCAAAGCATGTGGGATAAAGAGACAGTTTACTGCTCCACATACACCGCAGCAAAACGGCGTGGCTGAGCGGAAAAACAGGTCTATAGTTGAGTGTGCGAGGAGCATGCTCAAGGCAAAGGGGTTGCCAAATTCTTTTTGGGCAGAAGCGGTAGCAACTGCTGTTTTTCTATTGAATAGAAGTCCAACCAAAGCAGTTGAAGGAATCACGCCAGAAGAGGCATATAGTGGCAACAAGCCCAAAGTGGGCAGCCTTTGAGTATTTGGGTGTACAGCATATGCACATATACCAAAGGACTTGCGGAAGAAACTTGATGCAAAATCCGTAAAATGTGTCTTTCTTGGGTATAGTGAAGGTGAGAAAGCTTATGTGCTATATGATCTCAAAAACAAGAGGAAGATCCTAAGTCGAGATGTCATCTTTGATGAAGAGCATGCACCCAAGATACAGGAGCAGGAGAAGGAAGGAATTACTGAGTTCATACCCTTGATTGATTCCACGGATGAGGATCCTAGTCAAGAGTCCTGTAAGCCTCAAGTGCAGGAGCAACAACAGGAAATCGAACCTACTAGTTCGAGACCTCTTTTTGGCCAAGTACCAGAAGCAGAAGTTGGGGACAAACGGAAGACTAAAACAGTACCATGGGATACGTGGTCACCATCCACATCACCTACTGCTAGGAAGAAGCTACCTAGGTGGTATTGGGAAACAATCAAAGAAGGTCAAATGATTGAAGAAGGAGAGAGCAGTGAACAGGGTGTCAGAAGATCTCTTAGGTCTCATGAGAGACAAGAGACTAACTTTGCTCTTATGTCCACTATTCTGAATGCAGATGAGCCACAGTTCTTTCACGAAGCCGTGAGAGAAAAGGTATGGCAACATGCCATGCAGGAGGAGTACGACTCCATTGTCAAGAATGACACATGGGAGCTCACTACATTGCCAGAAGGGAAGCAACCAATAGGTTGCAAGTGGGTCTATAAGACCAAGTTTCATGCCAATGGAACAGTGGACAAGTACAAGGCAAGGTTGGTGGCGAAAGGCTATGCTCAGCAAGAGGGGCTGGACTATGATGAGACATTCGCACCTGTTGCTAAAATGACATCTATCAGGACCGTTTTGGCTATAGCCTCATATTTTGATTGGGATGTCCATCAAATGGATGTCAAGAGTGCCTTTCTTAATGGGCACCTACAGGAGGAGGTTTACATGGAACAACCGCAGGGATTTGAAATAACAGGCAAGGAGAATCTGGTTTGCAGGCTTAGGAAAGCCTTGTATGGGCTCAAACAGGCGCCAAGGGCTTGGTATAGCCGAATTGATGAGTACTTTGCAAGGCAAGGGTTTAAGAAGAGTAAGTCTGATTGCAATCTTTATGTCTTCAGGGAAGGAGAAGACTTTGTGGTTGTTGTGCTCTATGTGGATGATCTACTCATCACGGGAAGCAATAAGAAGCTTATTGCTTGTGTTAAGAAGAATCTTTCTAATGAGTTTGAAATGAAAGATTTGGGTTTGCTACACTATTGCCTAGGAGTTGAAGTTTGGAAAGGGAAGCGTTGTCTTTTTATCTCACAGGCAAAGTATGCACAGAAATTATTGAAGAGGTTTAACATGCAAGAAAGCAAACCAATCAGCACACCCATGGATGCAAGCAACAAGCCATCAAAAGATGATGGTCCAGCATTTGCAGATGAGATGCTCTATCGTCAGTTAGTGGGCAGCCTGATTTACCTTACTACCACCAGGCCAGATATTGCTTATGCGGTTGGAATCGCAAGTCAATACATGTGTAAGCCTACCGAAGCACATTGGAAGGCAGCCAAGCGGATCCTAATAACCAAAGCTGCATTCAACTTGCAAGGAATCCAGTCTATCATGCACGGACAAAACACATAGAGGTGGACCAGCATTTTCTACAAGAAAAAGTGCACAGTGGGGAGATCGAGCTAGTTTATTGTGACACCAACGACTAGACAGCTGATATTTTTACTACACCACTTAGTAAAGATAAGTTTGAAAAGTTCAGAACTTTGTTGGGTGTCAGTTTGAATAAAATTGCCATTAAGGGGGGGTGTTGAAGAGTAATGCCTATTTTACCCCTTTTGGCTAAGCATTAGTTAAGTTGCACATAACTCATGGGGCATGTTTTAATTAAATGCATGACCCCCCCTTTTGTTAAGTTATGTAAATTAGTGCAAGTGGCCCACTTGGCCAAGTAGCTCACTCCTATGGTTGACACCTAGACTTTCCATGCATGTAAAGGAGGTGCTTGCCTCACAAGGGATTTGGAGGACCCACGCCCTCCTCTCTCTCTCTAGCAATTCATTTCTTCTTGAGACTTTTGAGTTTGTGAGATGCTCATGCAATTCTCCTTGTGTGTGATATTTCCATAGCCAAGTTTTCTCAAGCTTTCATAGTTGATCTAGCATCTGAGTTAAGATACTCCATAGCTAGGTCTTGTAAATCTTCAGGACAAATCCCCTGATTTTCTAATAACCATCCATATTTTTGATTTTTAAAATTGCTTCTCGATACTGCGAGATATATTGGATGAGAGACTTGTCCATTACTGTTCTTTCCCAGGCTTCCCAGGCTCTATCAAGTTCATTTTCAGGTAGGATTTCTCTTAGGAAGGCTTCTTCAAAAGCTTTCCATGACCGGGGAGTCTGCCCAGTCTCCTGAAGATTTAACCACCACTTATAGGCCATAGGCCCTAAGGAAAGACTGGCCTCAATAGCTTGCAAATGGTCAGGGGTCTGTTTAAGAGCATGAATGTTCTTCCATTTGCTGAGGAAGGTTTGTAGAATATCTGCATTTCTATCCTTCTCTTCCCCATTAAAAGTAGGAGGCTTTAAATCTTTAAAAACACTGGGGTGAGACCGTAAAGTCTCACCCGAAACTGATGGAAGTGGAGAAGGGGACAACTGAGAAGTGGAGGGAAGGCTTCCTTTCGCGGAACTCAAAATCAAGCTCTTGAGTTCAGCGAACGAGTCACCCACACTGGACTTGAAATTGGCTAATGCCAACTTCCGTTCATCCACTTCGGTTACCAACTAGAGAAACTGCTCCTTGGTAACCAGTTCGTCGAGTTCTTCGGCGAACTGTTCCTGTTCTTCCAATTCCATGGGTTCCTTTCCTTTACTGTAAGCCAAGGCTTCTGTTTCAAGTTCGTCGAAGCCTCTCTCTGGGGGTTGATCAGGTCCCTGAGGAGTGGTCATCTTTGGAACTGAAAGAGAGGCACCTTAACTTCTGAAGGAAAAAAAAAGTCTAAAAGACTAATTTATAACTGTACAAGGGAAAGGAAAGATGACTTAGCTGTTTCTGAGGACTGTACTTCCAAAGAAATTACTAAGAGGAACCCTCTCAGCTCTTTTCCCCAAGATTTCAGACCTGCTGTCCCAGAAAATCCCAGTTTGAAGCTCCAAAACGGTGCGAAATTTCCCGGTGCTTGAGTTGAGTAGCTGACTAATCTGATTTCAGATGTGGGGCTCCAACAAAATGAGTAAAATCCGGAAAAAAAGACAAAGGAAAATATGGAAATTTGATATCCCTGCCGTCGCTGACTGGACAGCAACCTATCTAGCCCAAATTTCTGAAATTTAAGGCCCAAAACTTGTTTGAATTTCTGATCTGACTTCAGGTAGTAGGTCGCTAGTCTGTGGCAATCTTGTTTGAAGTTCAAACTACTAAGAAATTCCCAAGATGAAAAACCACTTTTTCACCTCCCTGTCCAACGCTGGCCCTGTTGGGAAATTTCAGACTAAACTCCACTCAGATCTACTGAAATCCCTCTTTGAAATCAGAGATAGATCCCTGTATGTTCAGCGATGGATCTACTGACTAAATCCTACTCTATTTCCGCTGGGAAATCTGTAGAGAACCCTTTGAAATCTGTGAAAAACAGCTGTCTATCCAGCGAGTTACCTCTACAAAGAATCTGACTCCTTACTATTGTGATTTCTCAGTGAAAATCAGAAGTTTGAAGGCTGCACCTACAGCGATTCTCCTCCTCTAATCTTTTCTGAGAAACTCAGAGATCTTTCCTATCTTCTGATAGCTTTCTCTACTGCTGCTCCTGAACTCCCTAGGATGGAGATGGCTCTGATACCAGTGTAATAGATCCTAACACCACAGTAGGGCAAACACTAACTGATCCACCCAACCTTGCCTACTCCCTGATATAGAGTAAGCCCCTCCTAGCAAAGTGTGAGGACTGGTAGCATGCAACTGCCAAGTGTCGGCCACGTGTCACTGACGTGGCCGACTGCACATCGGGACCCAACTGGGAGCCCTATCCTGCTGACAGGGTCCCTAGGCTGTGTTAGGCCCGCCATGGCTATGGACCGTGCTGGGGCACACTACTCACACTGTCTTGCCCTGTTGGTCGTGTACGCTGGACACGACCCTGACAGTGGTATCTGACCTATCTGTGTTCTGTAGGGTTCGGCACTGGTTACGAGCTCGTAACAGGTATACTCTTCACTGGTCTTGTATTCAGCATGAGGCAGGTTGTGCCATTGCTCGACATGGGAAAGATCAAACTTCCTTTGTCCAATTGGAGAGGTTTTGTTTCCAGAAGTTTTTTCAAAATGCTCCAAGTAAGTGTAGATTGTTTGATATCATTGTCACCCCCACCGCCTTATATGCAGCATAGGCTTGGTGTACCGGTCGACCTTCATCATATTAGGCTAGTATATTGAGGTTGTAGATCACCATCTTCTCTCGTATGATTTGGGCAAGCCCTTAGTTCCACACTAGATCATTCTTGCTAAGTTTGCAATCACACCCACTTACTTGGAACATTCCAAATAAACTTCTGCAAACAAAACCTCTCCAATTGGACAAGAAAAGTGTGAGCTTTCTCATGTCGACCAAAGAGACATACAGAGGAAGCTAGATTATTTACAGGGCTTTTGTACCAGATGGGGATTGGGGGTGAACATTACGAAGACCAAGGTTATGATCTTCAACACTTCTCGAGCTTTCATGCAGCGTCAGGAGCTCACTCTAGATGGATAAACCTTAGAGGTAGTTTCTTCTTACACTTATTTGGGGATACTTTTCTCTTGTCCTACCTTCAGCATGCGACAAGCAGCTACCACTCAACTTGGGAAGAGGCATTCCTCCCTTGTTTCGCTAGAGCGGGAAGTCCATTCAAGATGCTCGCAGTAAGTCTAGATTTTTTGATACTATTGTCACTCCCCCACAGTCTTGCATGCAACAGAGACATGGTGTACCGGTCTTCCCTCATCACACTGGGATAGCATCTAATGATTACAGACCACCATGTTAGCTCGTATGATTCGGGCGAAGCCCTCTGTTCCACTCGAAATCCTTCTTGCAGATTTTGTCGTTCCACCCATTCAGATAGATGAAACTTTCCAACTTATTGCAACACATACACGGATAGCGATTGCTTCCTCACACTACCTTCATGATCAGGGATATAGGTTGTCGTGGTTCTCTCATGCATACCACTTCCTCCTTGAGTCATTTGGCATCTCCATTACAGAGCTCCCCTCAAGTACTCATCAGTATATCAGACGCTTTCTGTATCGAGCATATCTCGATCGTACTTGGAGGCGACAGCTTGGGGTTAAGCCTACCAGACTCATTTTATTGACATAGCAGGGTTACTAGTTTTGCCACACTATTTGGACTCAGGGTTATCACAAATCCTCAGATTTACATTGGGACAACTCTGCGTATCATCACATCAACTGGCTATTGAAACTGGGAGGTTCCATGGTATCCCGAGAGAGGAGCGAATTTGCCAGTTATGTTCCTTGGATGAGGTGGAGTCTGAGGAGCACTTTATCTTTAGGTACCCTATATACTATGAGATTAGAGGTGAGATTAGAGGGCAATACCATTGCATGTTTCGCGACATGTCCATCACACTACGATCCCTCATAGGAATTCCTGATGCGTTGCACTCACGATACGACAGATGTTTCTACTGCAACAGGAACTATGTCAGACAGCCCAGCAAAGTCATGTGTCTCAGCCTTAAACTACGTCCTTCTCTAGGAGAAGACGACGGGACCTACCATCTGATGATGATGTTGATGATGATGACAACTTACCTGCTCATAGGGATCAGGGATAGCGTCCCACTCATACTCAAGTTGCAGCACTAGCTACTCGACCTATCACAAGGAGACCTCATCCTCCTAGACGACGTCAGTGACCACCAGCGGTCCTTCATGCTGCAGCTCGTATTACATCTTTCTATAGCATCAGCAGGACAGGAGTGGATGATAGTGCCATACCTCATTCATGACATTTAGCCGTACCTATGCTCCCACACGTTTCAGATTTCAAATATCACCACATTTATTTCAGTTCATAGTATTTACATATGTTATTTTTGTTCGTATTTCGAAGATGTTCCATACGCTCCCTGTCATGCCCACAACTGATCTCGGATTGATTATCCCGTTAGAGGTCAGTAGGCCTACCTCGACCTATAAGTTAATTATGATTATGAGGGGTTTGGGGCCCTCATGTGCATACGGTCATAATTAATGGTTGGAGGCCTAAACTCATGATGGTGGATTTTTATGGGTCTATAAGTGAGTCATAGGGGAACTGGATGATGTGGCTCAGTTAGGCTGCAGAGGCGTCCAGTGAGGTGTCACATTGCGCTACTAGTGGTGCATGGGCCTTGGAGGGTATAAGTATACCCATTGGGCTCTCACTAGTGTATGCCTGGGTTTGGTATTGGTAGCAGAATGCTGCCAAATCTCCTATTGAGCATTGATCGATAGATCCATAGCTTGGGGGCTAGATCCGTAAGATCTAGGTTTGGTTGGGTTGGTTTGTCCACCATCCGATTCCCTTGTGTTGCATTCTTCTCGCACTTTGGCCGGGCAGCGGGCTAATTCAAAAAAATCAAAACCATCAGCATGAAGAAATCCAGCTAAGTGCACCCATTTCCATCACAGTTCATATTCAGCAAATCACAAGAATATGAATACTCAAAAGCTTACCCTTTCTTCTTTAATGTAGCAACAATGCAACAATAAGGAAAAGATTTAATGCAAAGCAGTGACATTGACCAATCTTATTCTGACACGGAACCATTTATATAGATGGACAATTAACCACTTGTCAATTGTTTGACCTTTCGAACCTACATCGAGCAGATTTTTCAAATTTGCCAAACACAAACTAGCATATACCTGGACCATGAGGGATGTACTAGTACCTAGAAGATTTATAGCAGTTATAACAGCCTGTTTTGCTGCAGCCCGCTTTACATCCAGTAACCTTGAAAGCATGTTAGTACCCTGTAAGTCCAAAAAAACACATTGGATATAAGGCTCTCGAAGTTTTCATGGAGTGACCTTCACTTCTCTGACACTTCTTTGCACAAGTAAACAAGTACGGAACCTTACAGAGATGACAAGTACTAAAAATCCAGATGGCAGCTCACCCAGAATTCCAGACTTTACATTAATTACATACCACAAGGGTGTCAATCCTAGCCTCAATTGCAGTTGAAGGAGCATATGAAGCAGCATAACCATACATCAAAGCCAATGCAGCATAAACATCATCGACATCTGGTTTATTTCGCTGATCCCAAAAAATAGCAAATAGCCTGCACATGGTAACACAGAGTTTACTGCTTCCTGAAAGTAGCCGTCTATTTCAGAAGTGCTGCAACAGCCCAAACTGCAAGCCAGTCATGTGAAGTTGGCAGTGCCAATCACCTGCGAAAACTTCTTTGACCTTCACTCTCCAAAACTTTCTTCAACTTCTCCAGGACTGTATCCAAATGAGAAGCTGCTACCTGCATGTATAAAATTCTAACAGATTCACCTGCACGGAGTACATCTGCCTCGCTCTTCTCCCCTCATCATGCTAAATAAGAAAAATGGCATTTCAGCTAACATATAGTCCATCAAAATGAGTTCAAATAGATCCTAACAAAACACATCTAAAGACAAGTACACCTCTTAAAGGCTAACAAACTGTTCAAGTTCAACATTATGCTTCAGAAATGCCTGCTTACCAGCCCCATGCCCATTGCAAGTCCAAGCCTGTTTATTTCATCAGCAATGCTTGCCCGTTTGTACATAACTGCAATCTTTTGGTTAACATATATTTTGCTGTCGGCTTTCTGAAGAACCATTCCAAGACATCTATTCAAAGTCACATGCCAAATGATTTTTTATTGGAGATCTTGAGGAACAAAGAATAACTTATAGATATAAATTCTTTCAAAATTCCTGTTGTCTCTTAGAGTCTAGCATCATAGAAAGCTATTTTCCAATAACAAGGTATTTTCCAGTACTCACTTAAATTGCTTCTAATGAAACTTTCACATAGGTTTTGTGTGCTTACAAGGTGCTTTCCAGCACTCACTTAAAGTGCTTCTAATGAAACTTTCACATAGGTTTTGTGTGCTTACAAGTGCTAATGATTTTTTAAGCAATCCAGACATTGGCACATTCCCACGTGATGCTAACCATAATGCTGACCATTCAGCCATAATGCATCTCTTCACTCATGAAAAACAGCATGTCACCATCATTAACAGAGTTCTTAAATCTATAAAGTAAAGATTGCATACGTACCTATGGAGCAGAGCTGTGTGCTGATTATCACCAGTATACAGATCATACTGGCTTGTGAAAGCATTTCCTAGTGACATTGTCCATTCCAAGCTTTGAATAACATCAAGGGACTCCAGTAAAAGCTGCAAGCCATCAAAAACCAGAAAACTCGGAGAGTGGGTATCCTATATTTACAATGAACAAAGCATCTCAATTATCCTGAATCTTCTTGGAAAACTGACAACGAATCTGATAGATTACTACACTGAGTTTACACAAAGTTTATTTGCTTAAAATTTGCATAATGAGCTTTTCCGGGCTGACATAAGAGTTACATGAAGTATCATGTCTTCCCAAGTAGCCTGCTGCCAAGAATCTCCTCGTAAATCATCTGGGCCACTTACATAGGCCCGCAATTTGGGTATCTACGTATTGCAACAAAGTTCAAAAGTTTTGGTGAAAAGAATCATAAACATAGCACACTAACTGTTTTCTTGACATCTCAACATAAGCCTTATGAATGAGACCAAAGAAGAGAAATGTTTTAACAGAAACAAATAAAAAGACCTCATCCTCCCATAACAACTTCACTGGGGTTGGGAAAAGTGGTGCTAAGTAATAGAGAGCCTGGATCAAAAAAAAGAAAACCAATCCAACAAAACAAAGTTAGCAATGGGTATTTTGGTTATAGCTATTTCATTGAAAAGGTAGCGTGTACAATTCAGCTGGCTGCATTACCATTAAGATACGAGTAGCAAGCTGATTTCGTGCAAATGGGTTTTGTAGCAGCACAAGCAGACGAGCCAAAATCTCCTGGACAACAAAATGGTATTAGAAACAAACGGTCTGCTTTCAGAAGTTCTCGGGAACTATAGTTGAAAAAGAAAAACTCATATAAATACACAAAACAGCCATTTGCTGAAGACCTTAAAGTTTGTAAGCCTTGTAAACCGTTCATTATCTTCCAGTAAGTGCGAATTCAATCATTCTGTGCACTTTTATGGACAAAAACAATTCAGGTTTTTTCAATCCATAATGGGTTTCTCAAAGTCTCATGCACTATATCCTTTCTCCTTTTTCATATCACAGTAGGGAATACAAGTTCTTTAAAGCATGTATATGGAGAAGAGCATTATTCCACTCTTGTGACACATGGTGCCCATTGGGGGTTGATCAATCCACTGGCATGCCATTTCAGCAGTATAGGGGAGCGCCACTTGATAGATTCTACAAAAAATAATAGTTCCGCATTTTTTAATCCCTCTAGCTAGGTCTTTTAAGACTCCTTTCAGATGGTATGACAATCATCTCTGCTTCTAGTGAACTAGTTTGGTACCAGATTTGGTATAATATTCATCACTAAGTCCAACGGTATTACATACAAGATAAGTATTATAAATTATCCAGGTCATAGGAGAATGAAGTGACATCAGGTTCAAAAAAGATAAATTTGAGAAACATCCACATTGTACAAGGGAGATGGAAATTTACAAGTATGACACAGAATTGTTGGTAATATCCAAAATTCCTCATTCTATTGTGAAAAGTGAACATGTAGACTGCACAAATTAATGGGTTAAGTGTAGTTTATGTATTCAATGTCAGACCGTTAGTGTTCGAAGCAACTGAACCCCGCATGTTGGAAAAAATATGCCAAGTTGAATCTAACAGGCATCTGAGGTACCTATTAGATTTAGGTTACTGCAGTATGTTTCAAACTCCTAAAAAAGTACTGAAAATATGATATAAATTGTAGATGAATTCATATAAAGTGAAATATTCCACATGTAGATATATATTATAGTTTCTTACTAATAAAACAAAAAAAAATTCAAGGAATGTTTTTAAAATGCTGGTTGTTAAGGTCCCAACCCCTTAAGTCCCACACCTTACTTGAAACCAGATGTTGGACTGAGGCCTGTTGACTTGACCAGTGGCTTCTGGAACTTGTCGTAATCAAGGATATTGCTTGGCATGGAGACTCCTAACTTGTTATTATAGAAGGCGAGGAGATCTCAGTTACCATCCATTCTATCTACCTAGGAGAAGGTGGATAGTAGTGCCCATGTGTGTAGCTAAGATGAGTACTAGCCAGGGGTAGAAGATGGCTGACGGTGCTGGCAGCGTATGAGACATCGTTAGTACTGGAGGTCGGATCCTGCTTGATTCTAAGTCTTAGGACTAGGGCACAGAGGGTGGATCTAGATTGGATCCTACATCGGGGTTAACCGACTTCCTGAGTTGAATGACACCTGGCAGTTTCCAGTTGAAGTACGTAACACTGGTTCTGCAATCTATGTGTATCTTGAATTCAGTAAGAGCTAAGGAAAGCTCTAACTCCTTAGTTTAAAAAACATTCAGCTATGAAGAAACACATACATGCAACTTTAACCTTCTTACTCTGTAATCATCTGGATGGAACATTCACATAGTATAAGTTGGCTGGTACAAAGTTTTAAAAGCATTCAGCTATAAAGAAAGTAAATTCAACTTCAACAGAAAATCCATCTTTTTAATTTATAATCATCAAGAAAATGGCCTGCTTAATTTTACAGAAACATTTTCAAAGTATAAATTTGTTGGCACATGCTAACAAGTTAAAATCATTATTTTAGGTGAATGTTTAGATACTAAAATGCCCGAAATAGAAGGTTTAACTTGAACTAGCTACTGGCCAGTACTCTTTGTTTGTCAGATAGCTATTCCATTATAGCATAAACAGGTACTAGCTCATGGTTTAGGGTGCAATTGCTGCTCTATAAAGTGTAGGCTATACTCAATCGATTATTGCATCCTGTCTCTTGAGTCCCAACTCCTAAGTCCTTACTGCTGATTTTTAAATAACATCAGCTTGGTGTTGAGTACATAATGGCCATTGGCTTCAATGCACCTTAGTGTTTGACGTTAAAATTTAGAAAGATTGAAATTAGAAGAGCTTTTCAGATATACTTAGGAGCAGGTCTAAGCTTACAACTTACTAATGATTGATCGGTGATATTAGACTTTACACTTCACCTTTCCAAAAAGATTCAAAACACATTAGTGCTTCCATCATACATGGCATACATCGATCATAGAATCAGGTTCCATCTCCTAACTGTTGATTCCTGAATCTCAAACGTTAAGTGCCTAGTGGCTTCTGTGCTCACTATGATAGTTGTAAGTTATGAAAATTGAAACTTAAAGGGCTCTTTGTAATTGTTTTGAAAAATGGGAGGTGTTAAAATGACAATTTTACCCCTTTAGGCTTTGTGTATTTCAAACTTCGAAGTTGTCCATATGCCATGGGGGGTACTAAGAGAATATATTGCGAAACCCTCTTATGCACATTCAACAAGTAGGGCCAGTAGGACACATGGTCAAGAAAGCTTTATTAATGTCTTTTCCATGCCAAAAGGTATAAAAGACTAATGAAGTACATGAAGCATGTAGTAACCATGGGAGCGCATAGAACGTCTCCAAAGCTGAAATAAAGAAAACATCTAGTACCAACTAAAATAAACATCTAAATGAGAGTGTTTGTGCATAATAATCATATGTATCCATGTCAAGATGTCAAGTCTGAGCTGATGCTGTAGAAAGAAGTAATGCGAGCCGCAACATGAGAAAGCGCTCCAGCCCACTGGCGTCGTCTATGAGCATGAGCATGTGTAGTATGTCTCTGTATAGGAGGTCTGGCGGTCCTGGCAGTAAAGTGATGGTGGATAGTACACTGTCTTTGATCTCTGTGAGCATGTAAGCGGCAACCATCCTCGTCGTCGTCATAATCATCATCCTCAGGTACTGAGTCACGTGATCTCCACCTAGTAAAGAGAGAAGTGATCAATGACTGAGAAGTAAAATGCTGGGATGTCCCGTATAGATCTCTCCGCAGTATGAACATCTCGCGTACCATCAGAGCGACACACCGTGGGTCCTCATAGGCTATGAGAGAGCGTAGAGTGGTAGGCATGTCTCGAAACAAGCCCCTCTGATCTCATAGTATACAGGGCATCTAAAGATAAAATGTTCCTCAAACTCCACCTCACCTAGAGAGCACAATTGGCAAATCCGATCCTCTCTAGGAATACCATGGAACCTCCCAATCTCAATAGCTAGCTGGTGAGAAGACACCCTGAGCTGTCCCAATGTGAATCTGAGGCAATGTGATAGTCCTGAATCCAAGTAACGTGGCATGACTCATATATGCTCGATAGAGAAATCGTATGATATACTGATGGGTACCTGAAGAAAGCTCTGTGATGGAGATACCAAACGACTCAAGTAGCAGGTGAGATGCCTGAGAGTACCATGATAATCTATAGCCCTGATCATGAAGGACCTATGAGGATGATAGTGTAATCTGTATGTATCGTCTGTCTATCTCTGGCAATGCCTGTACACTCTGAGTATAGGTAATGAGCCGAAGAGCTGCCTCGATTTGTATAGGTGGAACTGCAAACTCGGCCAAGAGAGTCTCATGTGGGACGGAAGGCTTCGCTCAAATCAACCGGGCTAACATGGTGGTCTGTAATCGTGAAAGACTGGCCCAGTGTGAAGAGGGGAGACCTGTACACCATGCGTTTGCCGCATATAGAGACGTGGGAGTGACAATGGTATCAAAGAGGCGACACTTACTGCGAGTGCAAGAGCTTAACCACCTGCTCTACGGAGGAGACTAGCTACGAGCAAGCTGGAAATAGTGAGTGATAGTAGTAGTGGAGCGTGCTATGGACTGGCAGGAAGCACGTGAAGATCTGGTAATCCTAGATGAGGGAATCTGTAGCGCTGATGGACAGAGGGGAGGCTACATCGCTGGTGGATGAATCGTTGGTGGATAGCGGGTCTGCATTCAGCGACGTGGAGGGAGGGACCAGCGGTGATGGTGAACTCTAGACTAGCGATGGGGAGTCGTGTGAAGCCATAACATTGGTAGAAGAGATGGTCAGCGATGTGGAGGGAGGGGCCAGCGATGATGGTGAAGGAGGGACCAGCGGTGGAGGAGAAGGTTGGGCCAACGATGAGGGAGCGTGGACACAGGCAGAAGTGCGTGGGGGGGGGAGCTGTTACGAGCTCGTAACCAGTGCCGAACCCTAGAGAACACAGATAGGTCAGATACCACAGTCAGGGTCGTGTCCAGCGTACATGACCAACAGGGCAAGACAGTGTGAGTAGTGTGCCCCAGCACGGTCCATAGCCATGGCGGGCCTAACACAGCCTAGGGACCCTGTCAGCAGGATAGGGCCCCCAGTTGGGTCCCGACGTGCAGTCGGCCACGTCAGTGCCACGTGGCCGACACTTGGCAGTTGCATGCTACCAGTTCTCACACTGGGCTAGGAGGGGCTTACTCTATATCAGGGAGTAGGCAAGGTTGGGTGGATCAGCTAGTGTTTGCCCTACTGTGGTGTTAGGATCTATTACACTGGTATCAGAGCCATCTCCATCCTAGGGAGTTCAGGACAGTAGTAGAGAAAGCTATCAGAAGATAGGAAGTGTTTCTCAGATTCTCAGAGAGGAATAGAGGAGGAGGATCGCTGTAGGAGCAGCCTTCAAACTTCTGATTTCCACTGAGAAATCACAGTAGCAAGGAGTCAGATTCCAAGTGTAGGTAGCTCGCTGAAAAAACAGCTGTTTCCCACTGAGTTGAGAGGATTCTCTATAGTTTTCCCAGCGAAATTAGAGTAGGAAGAAGCCAGCACCTCCATCGTTGTACAGTCAGAGACCTACATCCGATTTCCAGGGAAAAAGTTACTGGTTCTCAGCGAGTTTGAAGCCAAAAAGGAGGAGCAGGGCCAGCGCTGCCAGTACTTCTGAAAATCTGGTTTTTCAACAAGTTTTTGGGCCCCAACGTCAGAGATTTGGAGCAAGAGGATTCCTATCAGACCAGCGAGCTACTATCATCAAAAAACCGGGAAATTTAGCACCGTTTTGAAGCTTCAAACTGGCATTTTTCGGAACAGCAGGTCTGAAATTTTGGGGAAAAGAGCTGAAAGGGTTCCTCTTCATTCTTTCTTTGGAAGTACAGTCCGCAGAAACAACTAAGTCATCTTTGCTTTCCCTTGTACAGTTGTAAATTAGTCTTTCAGACTTTTTTCCTTCAGAAGTTAAGGTAGCTCTCTTTCAGTTTCGAAGATGACCACTCCTCAGGGACCTGATCAACCCCAGGAGAGAGGCTTCGACGAACTTGAAACAGAAGCCTTGGCTTACAGAAAAGGGAAGGAACCCATGGAAGTAGAAGAACAGGAACAGTTCGCCGAAGAACTCGACGAACTGGTTACCAAGGAGCAGTTCCTCCAATTGGTAACAGAAGTGGATGAACTGAAGCTGGCATTAGCCAATTTCAAGTCCAGTGTGGACGACTCGTTCGCTGAACTCAAAAACTTGATTTTGAGCTCCGCGAAAGGAAGCCTTCCCTCCACTTCTCAGTTATCCCCTTCTCCACTTCCATCAGTTTCGGGTGAGACTTTACGGTCTCACCCCAGTGTTTTTAAAGATTTAAAGCCTCCTACTTTTAATGGGGAAGAGAAGGATAGAAATGCAGATATTCTACAAACCTTCCTCAGCAAATGGAAGAACATTCATGCTCTTAAACAGACCCCAAACCATTTGCAAGCAATTGAGGCCAGTCTTTCTTTAGGGCCTATGGCCTATAAGTGGTGGTTAAATCTCCAGGAGACTGGGCAGACTCCCCGGTCATGGAAAGCTTTTGAAGAAGCTTTCCTAAGAGAATTTCTACCAGAGAATGAACTTGATAGAGCCTGGGAAGCCTGGGAAAGAACAGTAATGGACAAGTCCCTCATCCAATATATCTCGCAGTATCGAGAGGCAATTTTAAAGATTAAAAATATGGATGACTATCAAAAAATCAGGGGATTTGTCCGTGGCCTCAAAGATGAATATAAAGTAGAGGTCCAGAGAAACTCGCCTACTACCCTTGAGCAAGCTCTCAGATATGCTCAAATCTATGATGATTCAGTGGGTAGGAAGAGAGCGAGACAACAACCACTTTCTGAGCAGCTTCCTCAGAAAGACTTTCAATTTAAAACGAAATTTTTAAAAAGAAAGAAAGAAGATAAATTTAAAGGTGAAGCTCCTCAGAAACGCCCTTCACTCATACAGCCCTTAAAACCAGATGATTTTGAGAAAGCCAAACAAGAACGTTTGTGCTTTGTGTGTATGGGCAAGGGACACACAGTCAGACAGTGTCCCAAGGGGCCTTTCACTAAAAAGATAAGAAGATAAAAAACAAGTTCATCTTGTTCAGACTGTATGTTTCCCCAGTAACTCGGCAGCTTCCGAGATCAAAGTGTATCATGAAGATCATGAACACTGTTGCCAGCTGACCTCTGCAATGCTAGCGAGACCCTTCAGCTTTGGGCCGCATGACCTAGTACGTATGCATGGGAAAGTTGGTAACCAGTCAGTAAGAGTCATGGTTGATGATGGGGCAACCCATAATTTCATCAACCACACCCTGGTTAAAAAGCTTAAACTACCAGAAGTACCTAGTCAGCATAGGTACATAGTTTCATTAGCTAAGGGTGAAGATAAAAAAATATGGGAAACTATGGTAAGTAAGTTAAATCTTGGTATTCAGGGGTACCAAGATCAAATAAACTTTCAGATAATGCACCTGGATCGAACAGACATTGTTCTCGGGAGAGATTGGCTCTACAGTTTAGGACCTTCCCTCCACAGAAACTATCAGGAGAACACCCTCAGCTTTCAGTATAAAGGCCGAGAGATCCAGTTGCATGGGGAGCATGATGTTCCCAACAGCCCTATGGTCTGCAGTTCAGAGCTCTGTCAGCTAATCGGAGACGAAGACCATCAGGTATTCTTATGTGACTTTCAGTTTATTCCTGAAGTTTCTATTTCCAGTTCTATTCAGCAGAAAATCAGTAAATTAGAAACTTTATTGTCTAAATTTAAAGATGTTTTTCCTGAAGATTTGCCACATGGTTTACCACCTAGCAGAGAGGTAGATCATGTAATAAACCTAGTACCAGGTACAGCACCTGTTTCTAAACCTCCGTATCGGGTCAGCCGAACAGAGGATGAAGAAATAACTAGGCAGTTAACAGACTATCTTGGGAAAGGCCAAATTCAGACCAGTAGTTCACCATGGGCCTCACCAGTCCTATTGGTGAAAAAGAAAGAGGGGTCTATGCGTCTTTGCGTAGATTACAGAGCCCTCAATAAAGTCACAATTAAGAATAAATACCCTATGCCTGGGGCAGACGAGTTGTTTGATCAACTCGACGGGGGTAAGTTTTTCAGCAAAATAGACCTCAGATCGGGATATCATCAAGTCCGTATAAAATCGGAAGATGTCTCGAAAACAGCTTTTAGGACTCATCACAGTCATTATGAGTTTGAGGTGATGCCATTTGGGCTCACAAATGCTCCAGCTACCTTTATGACCTTGATGAACAGTGTTCTCAGACCATACTTGGGTAAGTTTGTAGTCGTATTTTTAGATGACATCCTCGTCTACAGCAAAACGAGGAAGGAGCATCTAAAACGCCTCAGAAAGGTGTTTCGACTGCTCAGAAAGCATAAGCTTTATGCTAAACAATCCAAGTGTGAATTCTTCGTTGAAGAAGTAGCATATTTGGGTCACATTATCTCTTCAGATGGGATTAAGATGGACCCAAATAAGGTTAAAGCCATACTCAGTTGGCTGAGACCTCAGAATATTTTGGAACTTCAAATCTTTCTTGGTCTGGCGGGATATTACAGACGATTTGTCAAGGAATATGCTCAGATAGCAGTCCCTATGACAAATCTCCTTAAGGGGAAGGGAAAGGAGTTCATTTGGGAGTCCGCACAACAGGAGAGCTTTGATGCTCTCAAAACAGCCTTAGCTACAGCACCAGTTTTAAAGGTCGTCGACCCCAATCAGCCATTTGTGGTCGAAACAGATGCTAGCGACTTTGCAGTAGGTGCTGTGCTAACTCAGGGTGGACGACCAGTTGCGTTCGAGAGTAAAAAACTCGAGCCAGCACAGACTAGGTATAGTGCCTATGAAAAGGAACTCTTTTCTATAGTCCATGCCCTTAAGACTTGGAGGCATTATTTGTATGGTGCCAACTTTGAGGTCCTGACAGACCATGAGAGTCTCAGATACCTTTGCAATCAACCTGAGCTTAGAGGTCGGAAAGCTCGTTGGGCAGAGTTGATGCAAGAGTTTGACATGTCTATCAGATATAGGCGTGGAAAATTCAATACAGTAGCAGATGCCGTTAGCAGAATGCCTATGATAAACGAGCTGAGTTTTACTCAGATTCGTAATGAGTTACTCGAGTCCTTGAGAGGGAAATGCCAGCATGATGCATTCTTCTCTATTATCTGGAACTCAGTCCAGAACAGACAGTTACAGACTCCAGAACCAGTTCCCGGGGCTGGTGCCAGTTCATCCAAGAATACGGCAGCTTCCGTTGAGGATGATGATGAGTCCGAGTATACGTCGTCAGATGACGTTGAGGATTCTGAGCCTGTATCACCCAAGCAAACCCCAGTGGTTGAGGGTCAGTTGACTCAAGGATTCAAATGGAAACAGTATTCCATTCAGGATGAGTACTTGCTCTATAGAGATAGAGTATGTGTCCCCAATTCAGAGGATTATAGGCAGCAGGTCCTATATGAATGTCATGACAATCCTAGCGCGGGACACCCAGGCATACAGAAGACCTATGAGCTTCTTCGTAGGCAATTTTTCTGGCCCAGTATGAAAAAGGACGTCCACCAGTATGTAACCAGTTGCCAGAAATGTCAAGTAAATAAAGCAGAGCGTTTAAAGGCAGGAGGGTTGTTGCATCCCTTAGAAATACCAGCTGGTAAATGGGAGAGTATCTCCATGGATTTTATAGTAGGCCTGCCTAAAACCCAAAAGGGTAATGACGCTATATGGGTCACAGTTGACCGTCTGACCAAAATGGCTCATTTTATTCCGACCAAAACAACCGTCAGAGCTCCAGAGTTAGCGAGGTTGTTTGTAGACGGGCTATTTAAATTGTACGGTCTACCTTCCGGCATAGTCAGCGACCGGGACAGTAAGTTTACTGGAAATTTTTGGAAGGCAGTATTCCATCATCTCCATACTAAACTTAATATGAGTACCACCGACCATCCACAGACGGACGGTCAAACAGAAAGGATAAATCAAGTGCTGGAGGATATGCTTCGTGCATACGTCAGCAAGAGGCAGACTAATTGGGAGGAGTATCTCTCGATATTAGAGTTTGCTTACAACAGTACCAAACATTCAGCTACGGGATACAGCCCATTTATGCTGATGTACGGTTTTCAGCCACGCTCACCCACAGCTGTAGGGTTTAAACAAGAAAAAGTTGAAGCAGCCAGAAACTCTTTAGAAGACCTAAACCAGATGATAGAACATGCTAAGCGTAGCATTAGACAATCCCAGGATCGAGCCAGGCATTATGCAGATCCACACAGACGGGATGTGCAGTTCTCCACTGGTGAGAAAGTCTACTTGAGAGTCCCAATTGACTCTAAAACCCTCAAATCAGGAGTGTGTGCTAAGTTGTCTCCAAGGTATTGTGGTCCCTTTACCATCAGTAGGAGACTAGGCGAGGTCACCTATGAACTAGAACTCCCACACAGCAGTAAGGTTTTTCCAGTCTTTCATGTAAGTCAGTTACGAAAAGCCTTAACCAGATCAGACAATCTGGTAGGGGACAGTGTTCTAGTTCTCCCATTGGATCCTCAACAACCTCCACATGAACCAGAGGAAATTCTTGATAGTAGAGAGACGCAGACTCGTCATACTCTATACCGAGAATATCTGGTTAAGTGGAATGATCAGCCTGTTGAGAATGCCACTTGGGAAAGAGGCAGCGTCCTTCGCAAGATTTTTCCAGACTTTGTCTTAGAGGACCAAGACGGTTCTTAAGGGGGAGGGAGTGTTACGAGCTCGTAACCAGTGCCGAACCCTAGAGAACACAGATAGGTCAGATACCACAGTCAGGGTCGTGTCCAGCGTACATGACCAACAGGGCAAGACAGTGTGAGTAGTGTGCCCCAGCACGGTCCATAGCCATGGCGGGCCTAACACAGCCTAGGGACCCTGTCAGCAGGATAGGGCCCCCAGTTGGGTCCCGACGTGCAGTCGGCCACGTCAGTGCCACGTGGCCGACACTTGGCAGTTGCATGCTACCAGTTCTCACACTGGGCTAGGAGGGGCTTACTCTATATCAGGGAGTAGGCAAGGTTGGGTGGATCAGTTAGTGTTTGCCCTACTGTGGTGTTAGGATCTATTACAGGAGCGTGGGCTCCCCTTCCCTTTTTTGGCCATAGACAGCGGTAGAGGGAGGAACGCCCTTCTACAGATCGGGCGCCATCTCCAGAGAGAGAGAGAGAGAGAGAGAGAGAGAGAGAGAGAGAGAGAGAGAGAGAGAGAGAGAGAGAGAGAGAGAGAGAGAGAGAGAGAGAGAGAGAGAGAGAGAGAGAGAGAGAGAGAGAGAGAGAGAGAGAGAGAGAGAGAGAGAGAGAGAGAGAGAGAGAGAGAGAGAGAGAGAGAGAGAGAGAATTAGAATTATTATTATTAACGTCTTTTAGTACCCAAAGGTACATAAGACAAAAGAGAGTCCAAAAAGTGAGGAGCATTGTCCGCAAACGGACTTATTTACTAGTAAAAAGAAAAGAACTAGCATATCTATCTCTCTATCTCTAAGAAGAAGTATCAAAGCTTGACCACCAACTTGTGAGGGTACAATGCAAGAGCTTAACCACTTGCTCTGCAGAGGAGACTAGCTACGAACAAGCTGGAAATAGTGAGTGATACTAGTAGTCCAGAACAGACAGTTACAGACTCCAGAACCAGTTCCCGGGGCTGGTGTCAGTTCATCCAAGAATACGGCAGCTTCCGTTGAGGATGATGATGAGTTCGAGTATACGTCGTCAGATGACGTTGAGGATTCTGAGCCTGTATTACCCAAGCAAACCCCAGTGGTTGAGGGTCAGTTGACTCAAGGATTCAAATGGAAATAGTATTCCATTCAGGATGAGTACTTGCTCTATAGAGATAGAGTATTCTGGAAGAACTAGGTAATATGAGCCTGACTGTGATTCATATCTAGGGTAGGTAGAAGTGAAGCTCGTAGAGTATACATCTCTCTCAATAGAAGAGCTACACATTTGGGGTTTGGATACTCGAGGAAGGATCGCAACGTCCACATCCTGAAGAGAGCAAAGCTGACATATCCTCTGCAATCTGGGAGTGTCCGTGTATCTACTCGTCTCGATAGCAAGCTGATGAGAAGAGACTCGAAGTTGTCTCATACGGTACCTCAGACCAAAAGATAAGGGTTGTGTAAGACATGCTGGAAGGATAGGAATGCCCGTAGTATCCAACCATAGTAGATGTGTGCCGTAGAAATGTATCTTGACCCTATCAGGGTCAGGCTGTGAGACCATATAGTGCGTACATAGCTCCGATAAATCTGTTGTCTAATATAAGCATGGGTCCCGCTCGGAAGATCAAGTACAGATAAGCCCCAAGTCTGAAGAAGGGCTGAGACACTGCCATACCAAGAAATCTTGGATCCCTGTCCAGCAATGGTGCGGGATGAAGTGAGAGTAGCAATAACATATCTGGAAGTATCTAACTCTGATATCCTGTGAAGAAAGGTAATGATCTGAAACATAGGGATGCTCATTATCCCCTACCCTGTTTGGACTTTATATTGATGAGTTGGAGAGGACGATTATGCAGTGGAGGTGAGGGTTGTACTTTATGTGACCTACTGATTTTGATTCTACTGTATGCTAATGATGTTGTCCTCATGTCACGTTCCAAAGAGGGGTTACAAAGACACTTAGATGTTCTATGCTCTTTCTATTCATGATGGGGTTTGTCAGTGAACATTGCCAACATGTATGCTACAGAGACTTGGTGTACGGGTCTCACTTCCTCTGAGTCTGATATATCTCGTCTACAGATTACTATGCTTTCACGTGTGATTCAAGCGAAACCTTCTGTCCCTCACCACATTATACTTGCAGAGTTTGCAGTTCCTCCACTACAGGTTGAGGCTATTTCTCGGGTTGTTATTTTACTCCAGAGACTGATGCAGATGGACAAGTCCAAATATTCCTATGTTGCATCACAATTACTCCACAGCCAGCTAAAGAAATTTTTTTCTCAATTAGTAGTTTTTTGAATTTCACCTCTCATGGTTTTTTCAAGTTGGGAGGCTACTTGATTACATCGGTATTTCTTTCTCGTCACTTCCAGAGGGCACACATCACTATATGTGGCAGTTTTATTTATAGATCCTATATACGTAGAGTTTGGGGGGGACAGCTGGGAGTGCCCCCCTCTACTATAAATCCATCTTTATGGAGGCCGACTGTACAGGTTGTCCTATCCTTCCTAGATATTTGGACGGGGGTTTGTCGCATGGGTTGAGATTTATATTGGGACAGTTCAGAGTCTCTTCACATCAGTTACACGTCAAGAAAGGTCATCTTCATGGCACACCCAAGGAGGCCAGAGTTTGTCAGATCTATTCACTTGAAGAGATTGCGGATGAGGATCATTTCATTTTCAGATCACCAGTATAATATGAGATTAGAGGGAGATACCATTGTTTATATCGAGACATGCCATGCTCAAATCGAAAACAACCTGTCACTCCCTCATAAAGGCCCATAATCGCGAAGACTGTGTCTGAATGGAAGCTGAGATCATGTAATCTCTGAAAGGTGTCTCGGAACAGAGTCAAAGGTGCCTTATGGAAATCCACAAAACAACAGTATACATGCTCTCGTCTGGATCTAGCCTCCTCAATAATAGCTCTCAATGTGAATATATGATCTGAGGTGGAGTAATGAGGTCGGAACCCTGCCTGCCCCAAAGCATGTAGACATCGGAGCTCGGCTTCATTACTAACTGTCGTCTGAAGGACTGAGCCATAAACCTTTGCCATAATGTGTCCAACCATAATAGTGCGGTAGTTTTCTGGCCACATGGGGTCACCTCCCTTGTGAATGGGATGTATGACATTGGTACACCAAGAGGTGGGGAAGCCCTGCATTACAGCCTGATTAAAAAGATCAAAAAGTATGGGAGAGAGTATATCTTTCGCATGGCTAAGAAGTTATGCTTCTAAGTCTTCAATATCACGGGCACGACAACTATTGAGGTAACTAATGGAATCGGATATCATGCTGGGAGTGAATAGGTTGAAGGATGAAGGATGGTTTGAGCTGATGATGGGAGCAGTGGTGTCAATAGTATATAGAGATTTGGCGTTATCTTGCAGTTGTCGCATGTTTTTTACACAAATATATTTCTGAGGAAAAACCTATACATCATGGATAAAGAATGTGCGCAATGGGTCTGCACTTTGAATTAATATGTCATTGAGACCAAAAAGCTATATGTTTAGCTACATGGGCCTATCATTTATTCACTTGCATTTATTAAAATCATCATCACTTACTTGGCAATCATTGGGCCGCTGTAGAGTTGGTCTTGACTTAGGCCTTCATCAGGATAGTTCTTTGAGCAACTGACTTTATTTTAGCTTATATTTAGCTTAGAAAATTAGATTGCTTTGAGAAACTATCATTCTATTACTACTTTACATTTAGACTGATAAATAATTTGATGTCTTATCTCTATCTATATTACTAGGAATCACTTTTGGATACATACTTTCCCATGTTACCACTCTAAGTTGACTACCAATAGCAGGTTCCATCAGCCACATATAAAAGAAGCCTTCCAGATAATGGTGCAGATTTCCTTTCAAAATTCCATAGTGTTTCGAATAAGGTCATGCGTCTCCCGGAGTACTCTAGAAGCATACGTAAATAACAAGAATGGGTGTACAATCCCTTTCCTTAGCCTTTGTAAAACCAATAACAATAAAAGTTAATTAACGGTAGTTGTATTAATCTCCATAAATAGATAACCTTGAAAAATATTCAACCTAAGGAACTCTAGTATTTGCAACCTAGTTAATGAATTAATTGACGTAATACTAACCTCTGGTTGAGGTATGCTAGAATCGGTTTCGGAGTCAACAGAGACAGACTCGCCACTAGAAATTTTCCGTTTCAAGACTTCACATATGCACTTACAAACCTGGAAGAAAATATTCTTTAGTCGAAGCTAGAAGAAATAGACGAGGTGCACTTCTCAAACACAAATAAAAACATAGTAACATGCCTCTATGTTTAATCTTCCACCTTCTTTTCCTTTTCTTGAAAAAATTCTATCATTTTTCAGGTTAGATTTGGAGAAAATGTGGAATAATTAAAGGCTTCTACATGCGAATATAGGAAGATCTAGGATGCTAATATACTATGCAATCATGACACTTTGCATCATACTTTTCTCTGCACATACCTTTCTGTTTGTAGTGCATATCAATCTTGTAATATTAGCATAGTGTATGTTGATGTTAAATTCCATAAGTGGGGCACGCAATTCTGTTAAATGCAAGTTGAGGTCTACAACAATATTTCCTCACATCACAATGTACTCTGTTGAGGAACAAATCAATAGATCTATGATTCTTGCAAACAGAATCCCTATTCATGGAGGCTATTGTGTTAGCTTTTGACACACCAAAAAATTGATAGAGACAAGAAAAAGTGACATCTAGTATCCAGCTGGATTCATGGTCAAAACATGCTTATATCTTTCATAGAGCAGAGTATTATAATGGTATTCCACCATCCTTCCTTGTGCTAATGATGCAAATGCTGAGTGCTGGCATATGCTGGAAAAATAATGACTATTGTATTATCATGTGTGCTGCCTTGCTATGATAATAACTATGCCATGAATCCCAAAAGTCAAGCGTAATGTTCATGGTCATGTATCTCCATACAATATTATAACTTAAATATGCATATGTGGTGATGTCTAAGTGCCCAGCTCGAGGTCCTAGTGTATAGACCCACAAGACGTAGTTGATGGACCTTACTGATAACTTGGTGGTACCAGACTCTCATACACCTAGTAGAAAGAGAGCCCATAAATGTCAGTGTGATGAACGTTTGTAATGTCAATGAGCAACTACAAGTCTACATGGCTTACACAAGTTCATCTGTGTCTAAGATTTATTCCTCCATAGCCAACATGACAGTGGACACCAGTGCCTGCTGGCTACAAGCCAATATGGCATCATAATTTGCTGAAATTTGAATGTGCATAAAAGCAGCTTTTCTTGTGGAGATCTCTTGATAGCCAAACTTGTACGTAAAAGCAGAAGTAAAGAGCCTAAGTTTTGTAAAAGCTCAAATGAGTCTCACAATTACAGCAAACTACAAGATACAGTTTAACAGCAACAGATTTCAGCACCTAGCCATGAAGTAATCATACAATCTGAATGGTGAAACTCAAATGGTCTCAAAACAGCAACCAGAAGCTTGATAATAAGTTTGTGGACCATGGGCATCATTCACAGATTGCAGTTGTGATTGAAGTAAGAGCCATCAATGTAACATCAAAACAGATAGACTACAAAAAGAGATCTACTATGTGCAATTGCCTAACAAACCCGTAACTAGTCATTCAGATGCATGTTTTCTTCATGGAAAAAATATACAAAATTATATACACTTATGCATGCAGTCAAACCTTTTCAATAATACCCCATTGAGAATGACCAAGGATCCCCTGCCCTTTTCGTTTGGTGGCATTATGCTCAATGAAAAAAAAGGTAATAGAACAATAGCATGCAGCAGTGGACCAGAACAATGCATAACTAAAAGGCCTATTTGTTAAGTACATACCGTCGCTACAGCTTCTGTGTACCTTGGAGGAATTAGAATCTTCAATAAGAATGGCCAGAGCACAGGCTGCCAATAAGGCATTACAGCACAAGAATAAGATATCTTGAAAAGCTAACGGAATGATGTATGATACCAAACAATCCACCTGAAGGCTCACTGTTTTATAAAAATCAGCAAAGAGATTAAACATTTCTGTCAGCCATTCTTCTTTCCTCAAAACCAAACCTCGACAGTTATGCTTCATAATGGTATACACATTTGTTTTTGTACATTACCTACAATCACCACACATACTCTTTAATTTTTTACCTCCATAGCAGGAATTGTGCCCGCTAGCAAATACAAGCTTTTATCACACACAGCCCGCAACTCTGATGGAGAAACAACTCCCAGTTTCAGCTGTTCCAACCCATGCCAAGAAATTTTGCATTCAACGGTCGACAAAAATGATTCTGAAAGCCCAACCTACAGTATACTAACAGTGCCATTCTTTCTTAGAGTAATTCATAAGGCCTTGGTAGAGTAGGAACATAGTTTGACACTATAACTGCTGTTGTGTTGCATTGGAGCATGTTCTGCCGCCCGCACACTGCGTAGTCAAAATGTCACATGAAAAATGTGAAAGCTCTGAGCCTACAAAGAAAACTTTTCCTGCCTCCTCGATCTCCCCTTTGCTTCTAACTCTTTCTTCTGCCCTTCTCACGACCCCCTCATATACTAACCCCCTCCTCAATACCCCCCTCTTGCCCCCACAGCTATGTCCTTGAACCCCATCTTGTCCCCTCACTACCCAAATCTGAGCTAAATTTCCGATAGAAATTGACAAAACCACTCATAGAAAGTTTGTGTCTGCCAGGAATTCACGGCCAAGGAATTAAAGCTATGGCTATAACAATAGGCATCCAAAAGAAAGAACTTAGGAAAGGAAGCTAACTGCTCACAAATAATGCCATCGATTGGCAATAATGTTTGAAATTTTGGATTTGAAATATCCTGCAGTACTCACTGCCTCCCCAATCCCAATGTGCTTTGCTGACTGTCTCCTCAATACCCACTCATCTTCCCCGTTGATGCCTCAATCTCCCTCTTACCCTTTTGACAGCATCCCCATCAGAAGGACCAAATTTTTGGGTTAATGGCAATGTACTGAACAACAAATAAGACATTGTGAAGGACAAAAAAGTATATAATTATCAGAACATTGAGATAATGGCTACTGTCTCACAATGTCAATATAAGGCAAGAGTACACTAAATGCCAGACAAGGACCGTAGCAGCACATACATCATTCTTAAAGGGTTCTCGAGGTTGAGTCCCCATGGCTTTTTCAAGTGCTTTTTCCTCAGCTTGGAAAGCCTCAACCTCACGATCGGTAATTGCACATTGTCTAACCAGAAACTCCATATACTCTTCACCATTAGCCCCTTCAATATAGCCACTTGCAGCCATTGCTAAAACTAGCTGCACCAAGAAAAAAAACACAATGTTATTCCAAGTAGCTATAGCATTCTAAAGCTACTGAACCCCTCACAATGACTAGAATATAGCACTGCACAGAGAACGCAAAATTCGTCTGAGAGGTTTAAGCATTTACAGTGATTAAATATAAAATTTGACCAAGTAGGATTTAGTTTTAGCTCAAATTATCCTTACGAAACTATTTAAAATCTTTTGAGACACTCAGATCCAGGGATAGTACGGAAATTGAAGTTGTTACCTCAGCAACAGCTTTCCTCAGATTCAAATCTTGCTCTTGAAGAGCAGATTTTACTGCTTCAACAAGATTAGATTTTCTGCTAGCCCATACATTGTACAATCTGTAAAGACAATACAATACTTCAATACTGCACACTTCAAACACAAAAACAGGGTTAGCACTTAAGTGCGAATCAAAACAATAGGAAAACCAAGAATAGATGTTCATTACCTGCTTACGAGATGTTTCAGTGTCAATAAGGTTCCAAGACGAACAGGGAGTTCTTTGCTGCCTATTCGCTGTAAAACTAACAGAAAAGTCTTTAATGTGACAGTACAAAAGTGAGTACATAGAATGATAGACTGAACAACAGCAACATACCAGAAATACAACAGAGTAAAATCTTCAAAATGAGAGATGATTTGACAAATCAAGAAATTAGGATTATAAAACTGAAATATTTCCTACATGTAGTAAATAGGAGAACAGCTCTTCAGGAAAGGCCATCCCACTGACAATAAAGCATCGCAACAACTCATTGTAATTCTGCAAGTTCCAAAGATGCCACACCAACTGTTCAAGGTGAACACAAGTTCAACCCTGCAGGGTTTGCAGAATCACCAAAAAACCATGCAACTAAAAAGAGCTGTATCTCGAAATACCCCAGCATCTAGACAACTTTAGCTAATCAAAGAATATTAACCATGTCAGTGCTATTCCCAAAACCACAGTAAACCACCACCGATTTCCATTAACAAAACTCATCTCTCTTTAGCAACATAACTATCATAGTATGCTGCACATCACCAGTCATGACCAATTGAAGCACAAGCTTGCTAAAGGCAAAAAACTCATGTTTTGATGCAGAATGCTGAAAGACCAAAAAGACTCACACTTCTATGCCAATTTCCCACCGACATATAACACAAGTTCTTCACCGATTCCAATACTCAATACAATATCTATTACAAGCGACTTGGAATGTGTACCTTCAATAAGCAGTTGACCTCTAAGTCCCATCCTTTCCTTACATAGATTGCAGCCATTGGAAGAATCGCATTTAAGAGAGGCATAAGTGTCTGCAAGAGTTATGAGCAAAAAATTTTAAAAAGAGCACAAACAGATAAAAAAAGCTTTCTTAACAGTGCAAATGTATATGTGTAGAAAAGTCTCAGAACAACTATCTCCATAAATTATGATCTAGCTATACTAGTTGTAAGTTGATGCCATACTAAATTGATATCAAGCTAGTCTCTGATCTACAAACTAGTCTCCCAGCAATCAGCCAAGGAGAATGAGGCTGTGGAACCCTATATATATTGTACGAGGATCCAAACTAGTGCTAGAGTCTGCACCCTACATGGTATTTCAAGAACTTAACATCCCTTGCAACAGGGCAATGTTGCAAATTGTCTCCAAGATTTTGTGGATCTTCAAAAATCATTTAAACAATAAATAAAGTTGCTTGTCCATTAGCTTTGCAACAGAGGTACAGAGTTCATCCTACAATTCATATTAAAAGAGGGTTTTACATGATGGTTTTTGTTTTCATGAGTATGGGGAGGCAATGCATGGACTTGCAAGGGTATTGGACCAAAGCAAAAGAGATTGGAGAATCGTTGACTCATTCAGAAAAACAGGTATAGAGAAACAATCCTAAACTGACTCCATACATTTCAAAAGATAGAGATCTTACACAAAATACAGACATTCACATGTGGACAACAAGTTATCCTGGACAACCCTTTTAGGAGAAAACCCAGCTACCATGTGTTTTAAGGCCTAAATGTGGAGCGTCGTGTAAGCATCTGCCTGGGGCGTGGTTTAGGCCTACACTGCATTTCCTTACGTTGCACGGACTCCCACGCTAACAGCATTCGCCCGTTATCACTCGTACTAAAATCATTCAATCCCATGTGTTTAGGGTTTAGGGTCTGATATGATCTGTAGAATGATTGTGATGTATGCTCTGATGTTTTATTCATTTGGATTTTAGCCTGGTACTGTTGTTAAACTGAAAATCCTAGGGCTTTAAAATGATGCTTGTCAGAATTGTTGCAAGCGATTCAATGCAGTATATTTTCTTCTACTGAACATTTGCTTGTTTATTTTTTTTTGCAGGTTTGATCTCGCGTTGACACGATGCCAGTGCAGGGCCAAGGCCTTTGGGCCGAGGTTGATCTTACAGAGGGGGATGTGGCT
This sequence comes from Diphasiastrum complanatum, assembly GCA_029204225.1. Classification (NCBI taxonomy): domain Eukaryota; kingdom Viridiplantae; phylum Streptophyta; class Lycopodiopsida; order Lycopodiales; family Lycopodiaceae; genus Diphasiastrum; species Diphasiastrum complanatum. Next base: position 51,262,805 of record CM055107.1, read on the forward strand.
ACACACCATGGCACAGGAGTCCGCAGATGGAGATGCTTGCATTGTGGTGGGCTCTTCACAGGATCGCTCACCAGGGTTAGGGCTCACTTGCTGCGGCTCAAAGGGCCAGATGGGCGGGCATTGGGCATATCTGATTGCCCCAGGATTCCTGATGACGAGGTGCAGAGGTTGAACGGTAAACAACCGGGACAGGGAGTAAAAGCTGTGACATCCCTTCCCCCCTCAGGTAACATCGTCCGCGATGGCAAAGCTAGGATACTGTGCACGCAGACTGTGCGCGGTCTCCCAGGTAGCATCAGAAAGAGGCCTGCCATGCCAAGCGACCAAGTACTCACGGATCAGACGGTTGCGTAAACGCCTCTCCCGCCTATCCAATACCCTCGCTGGCCCATGGGTTACTTCTCCCTGCTCCTGGAATGCAAACAAACCATCAGACAACAAGTTATCACCGTTATGTAAAACCCGTTTCAATCTAGAAACATGACATATAGGATGCACTTTACAAGTTTTAGGAAAATCTAACTTATACGAAACATCACTGATTCTTTTAACAATTTTCCAAGGTGGGGGGACAACTTGTAACATTTGCTCGTCTTAAGGGTCTTAGAGTCCTTGGGTACTTGGAGAAACACCATGTCTCCTACCACAAACTCTCTAGGCATGCGATTCTGATCAGCATATGACTTTGCTCGATCCATCGCTTGCCTAATATTAACCTTCGCAAACTCAAGCATTTCATTCATTTGAGTTAGAAAATTAGCTGCACTAGGCACTCTCTGAGGAATTCCTACCGTAACAGGGCTAGCTGGCCTAAATCCATAGTTAAGCTCGAAAGGAATCATCTTAGTACTCACATTTTTCTTATCACTGTAAGCAAATTCCAACAGTGGCAAGCTCTTCTCCCATTGAGTTTGCTTATCCCCAACAAATGCCCTAAGCATAGCCTCTAAGGTCTGGTTGACTCTCTCAGTTTGGCCATCCGTTTCAGGATGCTCCATACTGCTCATTCTCAATTGGACTTCTAGTTTGGCCATAACTGCAATCCAAAAGTTTCCAGTGAATCGGGTATCCTTGTCAGACACTATGGATAACGGTAATCCATGAAGTCTGAACACATGCTCTATAAACAAATTAGCTACTCCAGCCGCATCAATCTTTTTACGTGTTGGAATGAAATGAGCCATTTTCGTGAGTCTGTCAACTACGACCAAGATAGAATCATGCTGCAACTGCGTGCGAGGCAAGTTGGTGACAAAATCCATGGAGATACTCTCCCATCTTCCTTCTGGAACAGGTAGTGGGTGTAAAACTCCACGAGGTTTAATCCTTTCAGCTTTAGTGACTTGGCACTTCAAACAGTGCGTCACGTAATGGTAAACATCTTTTTTAAGCTTAGGCCACCAGAAGTTACGTAAGATCAACTCATAGGTCTTATCCACACCCGGATGACCTGCACTAGGGCTATCATGACACAAATGGACAATCTTCCTACGTAGCTCCTCACAAGCTGGAATGAGAAGTTTGCCATTTCTCCTGATCATACCATCTTCTATGGTATATTTAAGGTAACTGTGAGTCAAGAGACCAAAACTCTCATCCTGAGATTCTACTTGCGCAAGATTTGCCTCTCTCACAATTCCTTGACAATGAGGATCCTCTTGTTGTGCCTGTCTAATCTCACCAATCAGGTCATTTTCTATGACCACAAAAGACATCTGATACAATATCCGAGACAATGCATCAACCACACGATTTTCGGCACCCTTCTTGTACCGAATCTCCATGTGAAATTCATGCATCAACTCAGCCCACCTGGCTTGCCGCCCTCTTAGGTCCAGCTGGTTGCAGAAATCTCTCAAAGTGTTATGGTCGGTGTACACATAGAATTCCGCACCATACAAATAATGCCTCCATGCCTTCAAAGCGTGGATAATGGCAAACAACTCTTTCTCATGAGTTGGATAATTCTTCTGTGCAGGGTTGAGCTTCTTGCTCTCAAAGGCCATAGGCCTACCCTCTTGCATCAGAACTGCCCCAACGGCGATGTTACTTGCATCCGTTTCTACGACAAATGGTTTTTGAGGGTCAACAATTTTTTAAAGTGACAAAGTCAGCCACAGCTTGTTTCAAAGCATCGAAACTTCGCTGCTGAAATTCCGTCCACTCTTTCCATTTATTTTTCTGTAACATATCGGTCAATGGTGCAGCTACGTGTGAATAATTCTTCACACCTTTACGATAAAACACAGCCAACCCTAGAAAGCTTCTTAGTGTCGTCAAGTCTGTAGGAACAGGCCAGGCAAGAAGAACAGCAACTTTCTGCGGATCCGGTTTTATTCCATCTGCTGACACTATAAAACCCAAATATGTTATTTCTTTTTTAAATAATTCACGTTTTTTATCATTAGCAAACAATGTATTTTCCCTCAAAGTTGATAACACAGTTCTTAGGTGATTAACATGCATAGCATCACCACAACTGTAAACAAGTATGTCATCAACAAAATTAACCACCAACTTGCCCATAAACGGTCTAAGCACATCGTTCATTAACATCATAAATGTTGCAGGGGCGTTACTCAATCCAAAGGGCATGACTAAAAATTCATAGTGTCCAAAACGAGTCCGGAAGGCAGTTTTATGCACATCCTCTTCTCGAACTCTCACCTGGTGGTAACCACTCTTTAGGTCAATTTTGCTAAACATTGTAGCACCATGGAGGGCATCCAAAAGATCATCTATACATGGCATAGGATATCGATGCTTAACAGTAATCTTGTTCAAGCCTTGATAGTCCACACACATTCTCCAAGGCCCATCCTTCTTTTTTACCAGAATGATCGGAGAGGCAAAGGGGGAGAAGCTAGGTCTTACTTGCCCCTTGGCAAGATAGTACTCAATCATGCTTCTGACCTCTTCCTCCTCTTTCAGACTCATTCTATAAGGTGGTCTATTAACAGGAGATGATCCAGGAATTAACTCGATTCTATGCTCCACATTTCTCTTAGGGGTAAAATAGATTCGTGAACACATCTAGAAACACATCTAGCTAACTCAGGGTGGACGACCAGTTGCGTTCGAGAGTAAAAAAACTCGAGCCAGCTCAGACTAGGTACAGTGCCTATGAAAAGGAACTCTTTTCTATAGTCCATGCCCTTAAGACTTGGAGGCATTATTTGTATGGTGCCAACTTTGAGGTCCTGACAGACCATGAGAGTCTCAGATACCTTTGCAATCAACCTGAGCTTAGAGGTCGAAAGCTCGTTGGGCAGAGTTGATTGCAAAGGTATCTGAGACTCTCATGGTCTGTCAGGACCTCAAAGTTGGCACCATACAAATAATGCCTCCAAGTCTTAAGGGCATGGACTATAGAAAAGAGTTCCTTTTCATAGGCACTGTACCTAGTCTGAGCTGGCTTGAGTTTTTTACTCTCGAACGCAACTGGTCGTCCACCCTGAGTTAGCACAGCACCTACTGCAAAGTCGCTAGCATCTGTTTCGACCACAAATGGCTGATTGGGGTCGACGACCTTTAAAACTGGTGTTGTAGCTAAGGCTGTTTTGAGAGCATCAAAGCTCTCCTGCTGTGCGGACTCCCAAATGAACTCCTTTCCCTTCCCCTTAAGAAGATTTGTCATAGGAACTGCTATCTGAGCATATTCCTTGACAAATCGTCTGTAATATCCCTCCAGACCAAGAAAGATCTGAAGTTCCAAAATATTCTGAGGTCTCAGCCAACTGAGTATGGCTTTAACCTTATTTGGGTCCATCTTAATCCCATCTGAAGAGATAATGTGACCCAAATATGCTACTTCTTCAACGAAGAATTCACACTTGGATTGTTTAGCATAAAGCTTATGCTTTCTGAGCAGTCGAAACACCTTTCTGAGGCGTTTTAGATGCTCCTTCCTCGTTTTGCTGTAGACGAGGATGTCATCTAAAAATACGACTACAAACTTACCCAAGTATGGTCTGAGAACACTGTTCATCAAGGTCATAAAGGTAGCTGGAGCATTTGTGAGCCCAAATGGCATCACCTCAAACTCATAATGACTGTGATGAGTCCTAAAAGCTGTTTTCGAGACATCTTCCGATTTTATACGGTCTTGATGATATCCCGATCTGAGGTCTATTTTGCTGAAAAACTTAGCCCCGTCGAGTTGATCAAACAACTCGTCTGCCCGAGGCATAGGGTATTTATTCTTAATTGTGACTTTATTGAGGGCTCTGTAATCTACGCAAAGACGCATAGACCCCTCTTTCTTTTTCACCAATAGGACTGGTGAGGCCCATGGTGAACTACTGTTCTGAATTTGGCCTTTCCCAAGATAGTCTGTTAACTGCCTAGTTATTTCTTCATCCTCTGTTCGGCTGACCCGATACGCAGGTTTAGAAACAGGTGCTGTACCTGGTACTAGGTTTATTACATGATCTACCTCTCTGCTAGGTGGTAAACCATGTGGCAAATCTTCAGGAAAAACATCTTTAAATTTAGACAATAAAGTTTCTAATTTACTGATTTTCTGCTGAATAGAACTAGAAATAGAAACTTCAGGAATAAACTGAAAGTCACATAAGAATACCTGATGGTCTTCGTCTCCGATTAGCTGACAGAGCTCTGAACTGCAGACCATAGGGCTGTTGGGAACATCATGCTCCCCATGCAACTGGATCTCTCGGCCTTTATGCTGAAAGCTGAGGGTGTTCTCCTGATAGTTTCTGTGGAGGGAAGGTCCTAAACTGTAGAGCCAATCTCTCCCGAGAACAATGTCTGTTCGATCCAGGTGCATTATCTGAAAGTTTATTTCATCTTGGTACCCCTGAATACCAAGATTTAACTTACTTACCATAGTTTCCCATATTTTTTTATCTTCACCCTTAGCTAATGAAACTATGTACCTATGCTGACTAGGTACTTCTGGTAGTTTAAGCTTTTTAACCAGGGTGTGGTTGATGAAATTATGGGTTGCCCCATCATCAACCATGACTCTTACTGACTGGTTACCAACTTTCCCATGCATACGTACTAGGTCATGCGGCCCAAAGCTGAAGGGTCTCGCTAGCATTGCAGAGGTCAGCTGGCAACAGTGTTCATGATCTTCATGATACACTTTGATCTCGGAAGCTGCCGAGTTACTGGGGAAACATACAGTCTGAACAAGATGAACTTGTTTTTTATCTTTCTTATCTTTTTTAGTGAAAGGCCCCTTGGGACACTGTCTGACTGTGTGTCCCTTGCCCATACACACAAAGCACAAACGTTCTTGTTTGGCTTTCTCAAAATCATCTGGTTTTAAGGGTTGTATGAGTGAAGGGCGTTTCTGAGGAGCTTCACTTTCAAGTTTATCTTCTTTCTTTCTTTTTAAAAATTTCTTTTTAAATTGAAAGTCTTTCTGAGGAAGCTGCTCCGAAAGTGGTTGTTGTCTCGCTCTCTTCCTACCCACTGAATCATCATAGATTTGAGCATATCTGAGAGCTTGCTCAAGGGTAGTAGGCGAGTTTCTATGGACCTCTACTTTATATTCATCTTTGAGGCCACGGACAAATTCCCTGATTTTCTGATAGTCATCCATATTTTTAATCTTTAAAATTGCTTCTCGATACTGCGAGATATATTGGATGAGGGACTTGTCCATTACTGTTCTTTCCCAGGCTTCCCAGGCTCTATCAAGTTCATTCTCTGGTAGAAATTCTCTTAGGAAAGCTTCTTCAAAAGCTTTCCATGACCGGGGAGTCTGCCCAGTCTCCTGGAGATTTAACCACCACTTATAGGCCATAGGCCCTAAGGAAAGACTGGCCTCAATAGCTTGCAAATGGTCAGGGGTCTGTTTAAGAGCATGAATGTTCTTCCATTTGCTGAGGAAGGTTTGTAGAATATCTGCATTTCTATCCTTCTCTTCCCCATTAAAAGTAGGAGGTTTTAAGTCTTTAAAAACACTGGGGTGAGGCCGTAAATTCTCACCCGAAACTGATGGAAGTGGAGAAGGGGATAACTGAGAAGTGGAGGGAAGGCTTCCTTTCGCGGAACTCAAAATCAAGTTTTTGAGTTCAGCGAACGAGTCGTCCACACTGGACTTGAAATTGGCTAATGCCAACTTCAGTTCATCCACTTCTGTTACCAATTGGAGGAACTGCTCCTTGGTAACCAGTTCGTCGAGTTCTTCACTTCCATGGGTTCCTTCCCTTTTTCTGTAAGTCAAGGCTTCTGTTTCAAGTTCGTCGAAGCCTCTCTCCTGGGGTTGATCAGGTCCCTGAGGAGTGGTCATCTTCGGAACTGAAAGAGAGCTACCTTAACTTCTAAAGGAAAAAAAGTCTAAAAGACTAATTTACAACTATACAAGGGAAAGGAAACTTAGCTCTTTCTGAGAACTGTACTTCCACAGAGAGAATACAGAAAAGCCCTTCTCAGCTTCTTTCTCAATCTGATTTGAGGTTGGAAAATGTGCAACAAGATCTGAAACTTTTGCTATCCCCCCTCGCTGGTCTGACAGCATCTCAATTTGTCCACAATTGGCAAATTTGAAGTCCAAAAACCCTTCTGAATTCTGAAATTTCAGAAGTCTCCTGCTCGCTGATCTGGTAGGAATCCTCTTGCTCCAAATCTCTGACGTTGGGGCCCGAAAACTTGTCCAAAAACCAGATTTTCAGAAGCACTGGCAGCGCTGGCCCTACTCCTCTTTTTTGGCTTCCTACTCGTTGAGAACTAGTAAATTTTTCCCTGGAAATCAGATGCAGGTCTCTGACTGTACAGCGATGGAGGTGCTGGCTTCTTCCTACTCTAATTTCGTTGGGAAAACTATAGAGAATCCTCTGAACTCAGTGAGAAACAGCTGTTTTTCCAGCGAGTTACCTACACTTGGAATCTGACTCCTTGCTACTGTGATTTCTCAGTGGAAATCAGAAGTTTGAAGGCTGCTCCTACAGCGATCCTCCTCCTCTATTCCTCTCTGAGAATCTGAGAAACACTTCCTATCTTCTGATAGCCTTCTCTACTGCTGCTCCTAACTCCCTAGGATGGAGATGGCTCTGATACCAGTGTAATAGATCCTAACACCACAGTAGGGCAAACACTAACTGATCCACCCAACCTTGCCTACTCCCTGATATAGAGTAAGCCCCTCCTAGCCCAGTGTGAGGACTGGTAGCATGCTACTGCCAAGTGTCGGCCACGTGGCACTGACGTGGCCGACTGCACGTCGGGACCCAACTGGGGGCCCTATCCTGCTGACAGGGTCCCTAGGCTGTGTTAGGCCCGCCATGGCTATGGACCGTGCTGGGGCACACTACTCACACTGTCTTGCCCTGTTGGTCATGTACGCTGGACACGACCCTAACTGTGGTATCTGACCTATCTGTGTTCTCTAGGGTTCGGCACTGGTTACGAGCTCGTAACACTTAGTGTAATAGATCCTAACACCACAGTAGGGCAAACACTAACTGATCCACCCAACCTTGCCTACTCCCTGATATAGAGTAAGCCCCTCCTAGCTCGTAACAGTAGACCTCTCAACGATGCTACTTGGGAGAGGGGAGCCTGAACACAAATGCATAGCAAAGTTATCGCAAGATCCATAACCGTGCAGGCCAAAACAAATGGATGATAGCCAAAAATAAGATGTTTATCTATTCTGATCAGTCCTTAGGGTTCAAGCAAGCTCCTTATAGCATAAGCACCCAAACATCCTTACAATCACACCCATGATTGTTGTCATAGACATGCCAGAGAAATTTGCCCCATATATATTATATATGCAAAGAAAGGAATCATGCCTCCTCATAATATATGTTATATAATCACCAAACGTATTGTTATCATCATAACATTGTGGATGATAAGCTACTTTGATGAGTTTAAAATTAGCTACATGTGCAAGCACACCTTTAAATGATAGGACAATGAGGACACAAGTAGGCACTACTTGCATGACAATTCATACAACTTTTCTTGGATAGACCCAAGTATTAAAAGAGAAAGATGAGACCTAAAGAATAGGAAACTTAAAACAACATCATCCACTCTTAACTACAAATGGCATTACAAAAACTTAGATAAAATACAAAAATTGTGTGTGTAATCTGATAAGCATATGCAAAGTTGGTGTACATAAACCAGGCACCAAGGTAGACACACACCTGGAAATCCACCAATGGAGCAAGGCCTTCTTGAAGCAACATAGTATCCAATAATAGATGCAAGCAATTTGTAATTGAATAAGGGTTTTGGTTTTCCTTTTTATATCTGCATTGGGTTGCCAAATTAGAAGCTAATTCTAAAAATGTACATGTTGGCATAACATGCCTTTTTTTTAAATAATGTTGTTTCCCTTTTCTTTTCTAATCTACATAAACTTCACAACTTAAAAGTATCGTTTGCAAATCTAACAATTTTAGATAGTATCGCATCTTTGAAGGTGCCTTTTATGAGGAGGAAAAAATGTAGTTACAAAAAGCCAAGTACCAAAAGATAATTAATTAGAACGCAACGTTACGTTCAAAATGTTTGATATAACAACTCAACAAAAAGATGATGATGTGATGACAAGCTAAACAACTCATAAACTTGAAGGAAATGCGATAATACTTGATAGAAATGGAAATGGAGTGATTTAATCTGTAACATCATGACAATGTGGAAAGGAAATGCTACTAATTGTATTCTAACCTACGAAGAAGCTGCCCTCAATCAATCATCCGACTAGTTATATGAGTTAGGGCTAGAAGCGCAACAAGACTTAGCACGCCTATCCAAATGTCAAGTCCCTATTAATAAGATTAATTGACCTTATCCTAATACTAGAGCGGCCCAATAGGCCAAACTATATGGTCTGATGGCAAGTTATATTTGATTCGAGGGTCGAATGAGTTAGGGCTAGAAGTGCAATAAGACTTAGCACGCTTATCCAAATGTCAAGTCCCTACTGATACTATAGTGGCCCAATAGGCCAAACTATATGCTCTGATGGCAAAATAGATTGTTTTGGGGGTCCATGGGCCTATGTCTTGTCCATAAATGTGTTGAAGATCAAAGCAAGTAGCAATACATCCACGTCATTATGAGAGAAGGGACTGATAAAATATCCATGTATTATAACTTATGTTTGCTATTGTTTAAGAGGGCACACACCCATCCCCCCTCCTCCCCCAACAAGAAAGAGTTAAGGGGCCCAAGATTCACTTTTAATCTATCTCTAAAAGTTGTTGACTTAGAGAGGACCCTAGAACCAAATTGCGTCTTTCATGTATCCCTATGATGGCTCTTGGTGGTTGGTAATCTGTTGCACTCCCATCTCCTGGAGCTCCCAAAACCTCTAATGGCTGGTGTGTAGAATGATCCACCCAACCATAGGTGCCCTCTTCTTGAGTCTATTACAGCTATTTTGGGCCTGGGACACATGGCTGCCATGCAAAGGTGATCGGTCCCCATGGTTCCATAAAATCCACTACCTGCAATCAGTGCGTGACTTTGAGGCACCTTCCCCCAAGCCCCGTCATGGACCTGTGACACTAACGGTCACCCCAAATAATTGTCTGCTAGTTGCTCCTCTTGCAAAGGCATCTCCGTTGCTGGCGACTAGGGTCCATACGGTCATAACTCCGCCTACTGACATCCTATCCGGCGGTCACACATGGTCACTACCAGTGACGCACCAAACCCAACTGGTCCACTGGTGTCCCATCCCAGTTACTGGCCCTGGGCCCCTAGTACTTGGTCGTGCCTGTGCTAGAGCACAACTGGCGTCTAACAATCCTTCCCTCTTCTACCAAGTCATCGATCCTCGATGAAAAACTCTAGGTAAGACTTCCACAACGCCTGGCGAGTCTCCCAAGTAGCATCAGATTAAGGATGCCCCTTGCAAGCCACTAGATACTCCTGGAGGAGACGATTCCTCGATCGTCAGTCCCTCCGATCTAGGACTTCCTCTGGCCCATAGCATGTGGTCTCTTTCTCCTCCATAGATACTAGACCTTCCACCAGGCTGTCGCCATCAGCATTTCTTCAGTTTGCTGACATGAAACATTGGATGCACCTTGCATCCCACAAGTAGCTGTAGCTTATAAGCTACTTGTCTAACCTTCTTAATAATCAACCATGGTCCACAATACCTAGGAGATGATTTGGCGCACTTTCCTCTGCATAGCACCTTCTACTTCGAAAGCACTAGTAATACACCCAATCTCCTTCCTCAAATTCCCGATAGGTACGGTTCTCACGAGTGTCACTCTCTGCCCTAGCCATAGCCTTGGACAAGTTATCTCGTGCCATCTCTAGCTTCTACTGCATCTGAGTCAAAAACTCTACTGCGCTAGGTACCTTACACGGAATTCCTATGATCGCAAGGCTCAACGGCCTAAAACCATAATTGAGCTCAAATGGACTCAATCCAGTGGAAGCATGTCTCTTGTCATTGTACACAAACTCCAATAGCGATAAATACTTTACCCAGTCTGTTTGAGTACCACTGACATATGCCCTAGGCATATCTTCCAAAAAATGGTTCACTAGCTTTGTCTAACCATCCGTCTGAGGATGCTCGGAGCTACTCATCCGCAACTGTGTTCCCAACCTAGTGAACAACTCAATCCAAAAATTTCTTGTAAACTTAGGATCCCTGTCAGACACAACGGACTTCGAAAGTCCATGCAACCTAACAACATTCAAAATAAACAACTCAGCAACTTGCGGAGCTGTGACCTTCTTGGTCGTTGCGATGAAGTGAGCCATCTTGGAAAATTTGTCTACCACTACCATAAAGGAATTCAATCCTATCTGGGTCCTAGGTAGCCCAACAATGAAATCCACGAAATACTTTCCCAGCTACCTGTAGGAATCTCCAGTGAATGTAGCAAGCCCGAAGGACTTACCCGCTCAACGTTGTTCACCTAATAAGCCGTGCAACGCTGAACATACTCTCTGACATCCCGCTACAATCGTGGCCAGAAAAAATGCCTTATGACTAGCTCACTATCTTATCAATACCCAGGTGCCCTACATAGAAACTATCATGGCATTCATGAAGTATCTTACGATGAAGATCCTTCACATCTCTCACGAAAACCTTTCCGTTTCTTAATAACATACCATCCTTCACAATGTATGTTAGATATGTACTAGTGTGCTTCTACGGGAGCGACAGCCTCGACTGACGTTTCCGCTTCGTCAACTACCTGGCGCGCATCAGGCCACATGCTGACAATGTCCATGGCTCTACTGAGCTCTCTTAATCTCCTCCATGAGATCGTTGTCAACTATAGTAAAACTCATCTGATGTAATATCGAGATAGTGCAACAGCAACCACATTTTCCTTTCTTCTTCGGAAGAGAATTTCCAAATGAAATTCCAGCATTAGCTCAGACCACCGAGCTTGGCGGCCCTTCAAATTTGGTTGATTGCAAAAGTGCTTCAAAGTATGATGGTCAATATGCACATAAAATTCGGCACCATAAAAATAATGTCACCACACCTTCAGCACATGTATAATCGCATACAGCTCCTGCTCATGTGTGGGATATTTCTGTTGCGCTGGTGTCAATTTCTTACTTTGAAAGGCTATTAATCTACCTTCCTGACTCAACACTGCACCCACTGCAATGCCACTAGCATCCATCTCTAGGTCGAAAGGTTTCTGGGTATCAACAATCTTGAGTACTGGAGTTGTGGCAACAGCCTCCTTCAACTTGTCAAAACTATGTTGAGCCTCAGCATCCCAACAAACCACAGTGTTGTTTTTCCACAACTAATCCATTAAAGCAATAGCTACCCTAGAATTGTCCCTAACGAACCGTCGGTAGAACTTGCAAAACCCTAGGACTATACTTGATGAATATCAGCCGGTCTTGGCCACTTTTTTGACCACAACCGCCTTGGCGGGGTCGACTGAAATACCCTCTACCGACACTACATGACCCAAATACTCGACACACGTCTTACACAACTCGGTCTTCTAAGCATTAGCATACAAGACCATTTCTTGTAGCTTGCCATATACGGTCTGGAGATGAACCTCAAGCTCCACCACCATCTTACTATAGAGCGGTATGTCGTCAATAAAACTGACAACAAGCTTGCCCATATAGTCATGCAGGACATCGTTCATGAGCATCATGAACATGGAGGGTGACCCAAACGGCACAACCAAGAACTCATAGTGTCCAAAACGGGTTCAGAAGGCTGCCTTCTGGACATCTTCCTCACGAATTCGTATCTAATGGTACCCGCTTTTGAGATCTATCTTACTGAAAATGGTTTCTCCCTACAACGCATCCAGTAGATCATCAATCTTGGGCATCGAATATCTGTGCTTTTATTCAATCCCTTGTAATCCACGCACATCCGGAACTACTATTCTTTTTCTTAACCAACAAAATGGGGGAGGCAAAAGGTGAATAACTAGGACGGACATACCCCAACCTGAGGTATTCCTCCAACATCTTCTGTACTTCCTCCTCCTTTAGGCTCATCCTATAAGGAGGCCGACATACCTGGCTTGCCCTTGGAAAGAGCTCAATACTCCCATGCTAAATCTGTTGGTTTGCTCCAGAGTTGGCCTATTCCTCATCGCCAGTGGACTGATATATCTATGGACTTTATCCTTGGCCTTCCCCATACCCAGCATGGTCACGATTCATGTATGGTGGTAGTTGACAGGTTCTCGAAACAGGCACATTTTATACCAGTTCGCAGTACTATCACAGCAGAGCAGTGTGCATGTTTGTTCCTATCAGAGATTTTCCGCCTGCATGGATTTCCTCGTACTATCCTTTCTGATCGGGATAGTAAGTTTACATCTATATTCTAGACAGAGCTTATGCGTATATTGGATGTATAGCTTTTTATGGGTTCTGCTTATCATTCTACAATTTACGCCATTTTGTTACTCCTTCAAGGAAGGATTGGGATCAGCATTTATGTTTAGCAGAGTATAGCTATAATAGCTCTGTTAGTACCAGCACAGGTGTCTCACCATTTTTATTATCTCATGGCTATGCATCTCTTTTACCTGGCATTCCTCTCCCTCCTGAGGATACACCTGTCACATTTGCATCTTTTCTATCAGGTGCTCGAGAGCTTATTACCCGGGCCAATTCTCATTTACAGCATGTTCAGCAGCGTTATCAGACCTCAGTTGATCGTCACCGCCGCCATGTTGAGTTTCAGCTTGGAGATATGGTTTATCTACGCCTACGGTTTGCACGTCATCATTTTGTCCAGGGCCATGCTTCTACTGAGAAGCTTGCATCACGTTATTATGGGCCTTATCGCATTTTGGAGGTTCTTAGTCCAGTTACATATCGCTTACAGCTTCCTGCTTCCACACGCGCCTGTGATGTATTCCATGTCAGTTTATGACATGCTGCTATTGAGGATGACGCTCCTTGGAATGCTGAGTTTCCTACTGCATTTGCAGGGGTGTCAAATACAAAGTCTGGCTGGGAATCTGGAGGCATCTGGGACAGCACGTCTCTGTGTATGATGTCTGGTGATCCCGGTAGTAACGTGATGGTGGGAAGTACACTGTCTCTGATCTCTATGAGCATGTGAGCGGCTATCATCCTCGTCGTCATCATAATCCTCCTCCGGCACTAGATCACGCGATCTCCGCCTAGTAAAGAATGAAGTGATCAATGTTTGGAGGTAGAATGTTGTGGTGTCCCGTATAAATCTCTCCGTAGTATGAACATCTCACGTATCATCAGAGCGACACATCGTGGGTCCTCATAGGCCACGAGAGAGCATAGAGTGGTAGGCATGTCTCGAAACAGGCAGTGATACCGCCCTCTGATCTCATAGTATACAAGGCATCGGAAGATAAAGTGCTCCTCAAACTCCACCTCACCTAGAGAGCATAACTGGCAAATCCGCTCCTCTCTAGGAATACCATGAAATCTCCCAGTCTCAATAGCTAGCTGATGAGAAGACACCCTAAATTGTCCCAATGTGAATCTGAGGCAATGTGATAGTCCTGAATCCAAGTAGCGTGGCATAACCGGGGGCCCTGATGTATCCAGCTCCAAGAAATGGGTTTGGTAGAAAGCTGGCTTAACCCCTAACTGGTTATGCCAAGTCCGCTCCAGATATGCACGATAGAGGAATCATCGGATATACTGGTGGGTGCCTGAGGGAAGCTCTGTGATGGAGATACCAAATGAATCAAGGAGGAGGTGAGATGCCTGAGAGAACCATGATAACTTGTAGCCCTGATCATGAAGATGTGAAGAGGATAGTGCAACCTGTATGTATCGTCTGTCTATCTCTGGTAACGCTTGTATCCTCTGTATATAAGTGTTGAGCTGAAGAGCTACCTCGATCTATAAAGGTGGAACTGCAAACTCAGCCAAGAGAATCTCATGTCGAAAAGAAGGCTTCGATCGAATCAGCCGAGCTAGCATGGTGGTCTGTAATCATGAAAGACTGGCCCAGTATGAAGAGGGGAGACTTGTACACCATGTCTTTGCCGCATATAGAGTCGTGGGAATGACAATGGTATCAAAGAGGCGACACTTACTGCGAGCATCTTCGACGGACTCCAATACCACATCATTGGCATAAAGGAGGATAGCAATCAAGATGTCCCCAAGCCTGCAACCAGCACCACGACACTGTGTAATGACTCGCTCCAACTCGTCAATATACAGGCCAAAGAGGACTTGTGAGAGGGAGCAACCCTGCTTCACCCCAATAGTGCTCCAAATGTGATCGGATATGCCACTGCTATGTCGGAAACATCCCAGGACACGCTCATAAAGTGTCATCACAACAAGAACGATCTCAGTGGAGAAGCCAAGGTCTTGGAGTCTCTGGATGAGCAATGAGCGAGAAACAGAATCAAAGGCTTTCCTGAAGTCCACAAAACAATAGTAAACCCTCTCTCTCCTGTGCTTAGCCTCCTCAATCAGTGCCCGCAATGTGAAGATGTGGTCTACAGTAGAGTAGTGGGCTCGAAAACCTGCCTGACCCATGGCATGTAGTCTCCTAGTCTCCGCCTCTGTGCTCACAACAGACTGTAGTATAGTACCATATCGTTTCGCCAGGACATGTCCAATCATGATGGTGCGGTAGTTACTCGGAATCATGGGGTCACCATTCTTATGGATGGGGTAGATAATGTTAGTGCACCAGGACGAAGGGAAACCAGAAACTTGTGGAACGAGTCTCCCGCAACAACTCCACCAGATGCTCTCTCGCGGTCAATTGGCAGTTGACCATTTGACTCGCACGTGTGAAAAAACTATAAATGGCACGATCCCCGAATGAACTCACGCCAGAAAGCGCCCAAGGAAGAGCTGAAAAGAAGGTCAATAAGACGTTTCCCTTCAGAGTCATCAAAGGCACGCTTTTTACGATGGAGAATGAGCGTCGGGGAGATCGAAGCAAGTGCGGAGCAAGGATACATGAATATGTGACTACATGATGAAGAGAACGGCATTCGGCATCATACCAGGGAGGGTGCAGTGATCAAGATGTGTGTCGAGTTTTGCTGGGATGGGGCTTGGTGGGAAAGGAAAGGTTAGTGAAGCGGAAGTGTGGAGGGAGGTGGTGAGAAAAGCGGCTTGGGTGTCAACTGGACTATCATGGGGAAAGGAGTGTGGAAGCGAAGAAAGAAAGAAAGAAAGATCTTTGTTAATGTCCTTGAAATACCCTAAGGTATATAGGACTAAGAAAAGGTACATGTCAAGTGTGCACATAGGAGCTTAAAGCTCAATCATCTATAAAGAAACGATAACTACAAATACAATGCATAAAAATGTCTGGTCCAATCAGGATCCAACAGCCTGGAATAGTAAATCATGATGTCCATCAGCATGGAAGAAATGGTGGATGGTATGATGTGAAGGTGTCACAAGACGTGTTGTGGACCTCTGCCGCCGGATAGGCTGTCGTGGCGCTCTGGGCTGTGACCTAATAGATGCTTGTCTCTCTGGCCGTCGACACTGTCTTTGCTGCCTATGTATGAAGGAGTCTGGAAGCTTGGCCTCTCCATCTGAATCATAGCCTATGTGTACCTCGGATCTCCTGATCATACCAGGGGTTATGGGGTCTATGACGTCGCTGGTGCTTGGGCCGTGGGGATGTAAAGGCCATGGAAGCTGCAGTGTGGATGGTCTTGACAAGAAATAGGGACTGCTCCGCTAGAGTATGTTCATATGGTAAATAGGTAAGGAGGTCATAGAGGGCTTCTCTGTACAAGGGTATGTTATGTGAAGTGTACCGGTATGTGGGTTTCACTATAGGGGTCGAAGAGGATGTAGTTGGGAGGTGACCGACAGATAGTGACAGATATGAATGGTCAGAAAGAGTGGTGCGATGTACAAAGAAGGACGAGATGGAGTGGAGAAGAGACGGTGAACCCATGAAATAGTCGACGACGCTATGCCCTCCGCTATGTGGAAAGCAGGTGTAGTCCCCCGAGCCTAGGAGCTGAAGAAGGCCATTATAAATGGCCAAACCATGAGCCTCACCAAACTGAAGCATCTGCTCCCCATATGATGTAACTGGACCCACTGCATCTGTGAAACTCCGTTTTCCTAGATCTCGTCCTGGCATTGAAGTCCCCCCATGTCCGGTTTCAAGTTAGGTGTGGGACCCAAGGGGATCCACCAGGGCATGGAGGGTGGACCTGGATTAGATCCTATGACGGGGTGGATCATGAGCATATATATTATTTTCTTGTGTTGACCGGCACCTGGCGATTTTCAATTAGTGTGGTCATAGCATGTACCTACCAATGCAATGAGCTCTCTAGAGTCTACCTAATATGCATAAGCGGTGATCTATGTGACATGGGCTGTCTTGGCTAGCCCATGTGGATCTAAACAACGACGTATGTTGTATCATCTCCCTCCTCTACATCATGTGAATGGATGGCTGCAGTTGCGCTAGGCAGTTGCCTAGAATCCCTAGCTCTATATTTTGAACTTTTGCACGTAAAGCAAAAGTGCCTGAACCTTATCTTTGTAATGTCTTACGGAGTATATTTTCAAAAAAGGTAGGACAAGAAAGAGAAAAATTTTTATTAGTAACAACTGTAACAGCAATAGCAAATAAGGTAGCACCAACAAAGATAAAATGAGAATAAGTACAAGTACAAGAAGTAGGAATGGCGTACCTTGAGGATCTTGGTGGTGCTATTGACTTAGGCGTTGTAGTACTCTAAGGGATAATTGTATCGTCATTGGCAATTGATTGGTTTGGTTCATTGAGTTCTTTTTGGCACAAGCAATTTATTTGAGAGAAAGGTTTATGATTCAATCTCTATATGCTCGGCTCACCAGTGATCCTAGTTGAGACTATAGTACGCCTCTTCATTTGATATTGCCATATGTAAAGCTTCATGTGATATTGTGTTTCATAACTACATATGATTCACCTATCTTGTATGTGCAATTGCAAAATATTGACTACAAAATTAGCTAAAATCCTCATGTTTCCCTTAGAGCTTCCAACCGCTTTCAAAAGAAGTCATCTTGTGGACAAAAATTGGATTGGAAACAAGAAGTTGATGGAAAAGGTGAGAATGGTGGCAGACTTTACCTCCCAAAAGGGAAATATTTATGAAGGACTAGACACAAGAACAAAACGCATACTAAATATTTGAGCTGTCTTTTCTTCTTAGAATTGCACACAGTAGCCTAATCAATAAAATACACTTATCTATTAGATTTTGTGGGCCTCTTAAGCCTTTGAAAAGACTGCAGGAGATAGAACGGCCACTTGAATTTTGGAATATTGGCTCAAGAGTTTCTATACATTTCAGCTTACCTACATTCTCCATACTTGCACCATAATACATTTCAGCTGCATTTTAGTAAGGAGAACTCCAACCGTTAGGATTCCAATGGATAAATATGTGGCTCGATATTGGGGCCACAATTAATGATCACTCTAGTGTCTAGCTGTTGGTCTAAATGAACTATTTGATCATAACTCAGGCTTGCCTGATATCTTTGCCATTTATTCTGTAACGTTTAATAAAAATCTTCAACATTTTTACACAACCTGCAATAGTTCATAGTTTGATGAGCGTTTCTATTTCTAGCTTATATGTAATGCAAAAGTTAAGAACCATCTGAGCAGAATTTTCTAAGCCCTGGACAATATACTATTATGCCCTGACAATAGTTCCCTTTATCCAACGTAGTATGTCAATATAGCTTTTAGATCAAGTCAACCCATTGAATTTTGAAAGGACAGACCTAAGTACTTACAAGGCTAGGATGGCCGAAAAAATTCTTGGCAAAGCTAATTTAAGTTGAAGCCTGCTAATAAGAGGTACAATTCGACCCAATGCTTCAGCTGTTGCCAAACGCACCTGCACAAGAATCAAAGAAAGTATACCAAAAAGTGCAGTAACTGAGTATGTCATTCTTATTCAGATAAGGAGACTCCCAGTGGGAAAAGTAACAAATTGTCATAATAAAAAATTAAAAGCCTCGCATATCTTTGTCAACCTCAAAAAAGCAATGCGAGGACTTTACAACGAGTAATGTATTCAAAGCATACCTCTGGCTCCCGGGAAAAAATCCATTTGCCTAAAAATAACTCGAATGCTGAATGAAGAAGAGCCCTGCAAGGAGAGCCAATAGTGTTGAAATTTTGCAGGCATCGATAAAGCCTAATGATAGGTAAAACTTCTGAGAATTGACTACTACACTCACTGCATGTCAGGACCAAGTAATGATGCAGTGGGGCACTCTTCCATGTAGTCTGAAATTGCCTCACACCAAGATGAAAATGCTGGGAAGATGACAAATCGCAACATATCCAAAAATGTCCCACGAAATAAGAAAGTAAATAGAAAATGAGAACGCAAGTCAGAATAGAAAAGAAAGCATGTGAGTTTTGGGAAACAAATGTCTGATGATCAAGCTAGAAACTTCATATTCCTCCTACTCTATTCTCCACGTTACTAAAGATGTAAATAGCTGAGAAAGCTATAAAGACAGCACCATCTGCAAAAGTTTTCTTGTGAGCATCCTTAACTCCACCAAGGACAGGCAGCACTCGTGAAAGAACTCCTTTTACGTGGGGAACAAACTGGCACGCTTCAAAAGCCGCAACACACATTCGTCATGGGATTGTGCAGATAAAATAAGGAGGGCCAAATTACTATTATGGACACCTATAGTGCCATAAAAAATACAATCAACAAAAATTCCTGAGTCAACTAAGCGACAGACAAGCATCTGATTATGCACGCTTTACATTCAAAATGACCAACCATTTGCTGATGCAAAATCCGCAAGAGTCTGGACTACCGGTAACACAGGTCCTGATGAACTGGCCAATTGAAGATAAATTTCTTCCATCACCTGCAAAACGGTAATGTGAAATTATAATCACAAAGTTTTTTAAAGTCTCTATATATTGCTATGCCTTAAAAATGAACTTGTGCACCTTTGAAGTTGGGTTATTCAGCAAATTCATGAATACTAAACTACTAATATCTGTCCCGCATTTGAGCAAAGCATGAGTACATAAACTAATGCACCACATTTCACTACAAGGTTGCAAGACAAAAATGATGAAGATACAACTACAGTGGCATTCATCTCACAAACATGAGCATTAGTTCTCAATAGAAGATAGGCTCGCTCGTATATGTTTGTTTTTATACCTTAGCTTGTTTAAAACAACCACTCGAAGATGTGCATCTACCCTTGCGCTAGCAATATATATATATATATATATATCATAGAATCAGGTGGTACCGCCATTATGGTGCTGCCCTCAGACCAGTGGTACCAGGGCGGCACCAATAAATAATATTTTTTATTAGTTTTTTTTTAAATTTTCTAATAAAAACCCCTTTATTAATGTAAATTAGGGTAAAAAAATATTAAAAAAAAGGTTTAGGGTTTAGAAAAAACGGGGGATTGTACAGGGGGCACTGTGGGGGAGCAGACCTTTGGGTCAATGAGAGTGCAGCATGTGGGGGAGCAACAAATCCGGACAGGTACACCGTCACATGGGCACTGTGGGGGAGCAAACCACGGACCCAATCGGAGTGCAGCACGTGGGGGAGCAACACATGGGGGCAGGTACAGTAGCACATGGGCACTGTGGGGGAGCAGGCCATCGGGCCAATGGGAGTGCAACACATGGGGGAGCAACACATGGGGGCAGGTACAGCGGCACATGGAGGGATCATCAACAACTGCACATGGGGAAACAGGTTGTGGTGTTAAATAGGCATTCATGAGGCTGTGAGAGAGCCAGTGAGAGCCATTGAGAGGCTGTGAGAGGCTGTGAGAGCCAGTTTGAGAAACAGGGTGTCGTGAGATGGCGGAGCGCATACCACCGAAGCCCGAGGGCGAAGCCAGGAGGAAGCTTGAGGAAGATGTCCGAAGGCACAATGAAAGGCATCGGAAGCAAGAGGCAGACATTGCAGAGATGTTGTGACAGACTCGGCAGAGACACCCAGAGCTACAGATCCCCGCCCCCGTTGTGGCCCCTGCCCCCGCTGTCGAGCTGGATTTGGATGAGTAGATTGGAATGAACTTCACACGACGGTAGCTCATCATGGTCAGGGAAAGGGCGGCCCGCCGTCGGGCTAACCAAGAGGCAGATCGGGCTAACCGGGAGGCAGAGCGAGAGCGACAGAACAATGCACCTGACGAGGGCGAGGAGTCTGTGGAGGATCCGTAGGAATGTTCAGAATAGATAGGATCCAGCCGTATGTGGCTGACTGTTGTTATGTAGTTTTTGGCAGCAGATGAGGCAGCATTTAGTGTTTAACACAGTGTAAAGAACAGCCCCAGCCATAGATGGCGGGATACGTATTGTTATTTTGATACAACTGTTGAATTAATGTTCAGTGTGCTTTTTGTGCAACGCGTGTCTGGGAAATTGCAATGTAATATATGTGTTTATGAAATGCTATCAAGGGGGGTGTATTTCTATGAAGTGCATCTGCTATCAATCTCTGCAGTTGAAACTAATTGAAAATACGATTCAAACGCGCACATACCATTCGAAATAAAATTGAAAACAGAGCATCACATTTACAAATCGACAAATACACAATGTGCAACAAACAAAGTACGTCCAACACTGGATATAATATGTAAAATGGTCTGAATACAGTGTTCGACCATCTGGCCGCCAAACATGGAACATGATATCAAACTGCTAAAAATAAAATAACAGAACTACAATCTATGCTTTGGCTCTGACTCAGACGAATGCTCCGGAGACAACTCAGGGCCCCGAGCTGACTCTCGCAACCGATATCTATGCCTGTCTAGGACTGGCATGGGCTGTGTATCCGAGGAGGAGGACTCATCATCCACATCCTCCCAATCTGCCTCCGCATCATCCCCCAAGCAAGTCAAACCGACTAGACCTGCTCCAGCTGGCTGTGACTGTGCACCTCTACCTGCACCTGGGGCCCTGCGAGGTCGTCCTCTCTTCCTTGGTTGTTTCTGTGCTCTGCCTTTCTTGTTCGGTGCCTTGGGCCTTCCTGGTCTCTTGCGGACGAGGGGAGCTATCAATGCCTCATCACCCCCATGCAGATCACCAGGCTGGGCCAAGCTGAGGCCGGCTGGGATAGAGAAGCCAAAGAGGTGTGTCCCTGTGCAGCTGATAGAGGAGGATGAGCCCGTGGAGTGTGTGCCCGTGGGGCTGCTGCTGGTGGAGGAACTGGCTGTGGAGGGGCCGTCCCTGTAGGAGGCACGTACAGCGGCGATATGTACTGAAAGGGGCGCCGGTACTGGTACATCCTGGGTGCTGCCAAAGGAGGAGCCAGTGGAGTGGGTGTTGCCAAAGGAGGAGGATGTGATGTGGGTGCTGCCACTGGAGGAGCCACTGTGGATGTGGACGCTGCAAGAGAAAACCTGGGCACAGATGGTGGCCTGCCCTGGAGACCTGGTGCTGTAAAAGTGGATGGCGATGGAGGGGCTGCAGGCCTCAATGGCATCGGTGGCACTGGAAAATTGGTGGTAGGAACAGTTTTAGATGGACGGTTTGGTAACGGTAAGGAAACATGATGAAGGCTTGGTGGTAGGGTGAAGGAACTGATAGTTCTACAGTTGCAGCCTTGGACCCTTGCAATGTCGAGCTTTGACCACCACTTGTTGGGTGAGGAACTTGCTTTATTTGCAGGTTCATGGTTGTCTTCATCTTTCTTTTTCTGCAGCTCTTCCTTTTAATCCGTTACTTTTGGATCTCTTTGGGCTTCATAAGAGGGGATTCAACTATCATTACTCCAAAGAGTTTCTTTTGATCAAGATTGATCTGACTCATCTGTTGCTTAAGTCTTGTCCTTTCCTCCTCAGCTTCTTGGATCTTTTCCTCTTTAGTTCTTCTAGCTGCTTTGCCTGCTTTTGTAGGTCTTTTCCCAAGGTCTCTCTCTCTCTTCTCGGCAAGCTCCCTCTCTCTCTCTGCCATCAACTGTGTGCCCAAGTCATCTGCAGGCATGGGATGTGTCCGTCCGTAGGCAAGTCAACCTGGCGCTCCAAATCAGATATCTTCATTTGCAAGGTTTAAAATTTAATTTGCATGTCAGAGAGACAACTTGACCAAGAAATGAAACCAACGTACTAGCCATCAACCAACATGCTATGGCAGAATAGCTTATCACCTGCAATGCGCTCGTAATGGTCGGAAGTCTCCTGGCGAGACGTGCGTTGGTGCTACAAAACACCAACCGCTCCAACTGACTCACTGACAGCCTGTTTCTTCTCCTCGTGTGAATGAGGGCCCATGTGCTCCAATTACGCTCACACACAGAGGCATCACAATCCTGTGGTACGTGCAATGAAATGCTTCAGCACATGTGCACGGATGGAACGTCAACGAAACACAGCAATGGGGGATGAAATGAAATGCATACTTGAGAAAGGACACGCAGTGCAAGACGCTGTATGGATGGATAGGTGCTACCGAACATGGTCCACCAGGTAATGGGCAGCTGCATCCTCTCTAGATCCTGAACAGCCGGGCGGCCGAACGTGCCCATGCCGAAACGAAATGCAGCTAGCTCCTCCATGAGCCTGATAGGATCCAAACCAATGTGTGGACCCACCCTGTGAATGTACTCAAGCCAATCCGCCTCGAGCTCCCTGTCTGCGATCTGTGTCGGAGAGAGGAAGAGGGGATGCAGTATGTGTGCAACGTTGTCAATACTCCTGTGGAAGTACTTCCACCGCATCTCCCAAACGAACTTCAGCTCGATCATCCTGCAGGTGAGAGGCATGTGGTTTAGGGCATTACGAAAAAACGTAACATCGACAGAAAAACAAAGTACTGAAAACAGAAAGACCAATTACATTACTATATTGCTTACGTCTCTGGCTGCAAGATGGGCAGCTGCAGGAACTGTCCAATCCGGTCCATGAGCTCATACACCAGTCCAAGCGTCGACCCCTCGCTGTCAGACATCCGGAGCACAATGTAGAGTGGTCGAAGGAGTCCTGACAATGTCTGTGCATCCCTCCAGAACTGGTCTCCCCTCAGCGTGGAAGAAAAGTGCTCCCCATCCTCCGTGTGTGGAAACGTACTGGCACGCCAAAGATCACTGGCAACCATCTGTAGAAGCTGCGGCCTGCACCTGATCAGATGGTCGATGACCACCAAGTCAAATGCAAAGCATGTGGGGGCTGGCTTACGGAGGTCCAGATGGCTGAACACCTGGAACATGGCATTTTTTCGGTCCTGTTTTGTTTTCCTATTTTTTAACAGGAGGGGCCAGGTGGGTGACAGGCACCCTCTGATAATTAATTCCGAGGGAAAAACAGGGGCCATAAATTGTTTTTATTTTGCTTTTGGGATGGGGGGCAGTGTAGGCAGGTGCCTGTATTTTTTTCGTTTTTGAAAAAAAAAAAAATTGAAAAAAATTGGACGCATCCGGACGCGGGCACACCCCTGGCGCGTCCACATCCGAACACGGACGCGCGTCCGCGTCCGCCTTCCGCTTCCTTAGATATATATATATATATATATATCATAGTTGCACAGAATCGTGTTTCTGGGAGGAGACGTTTCGGAAACCACGTTTCTGAGAAACGCATTTCTCCTCCCAGAATCGCAAAAAAAAAAAAAAATTGTTTTTTTGGAAAAATAGCTTATGGCTGAAATTTTTTTAGGGGACCAATGGTCAAACGAGCGTTTTGCCTCTCAGAAGTGCAGTAGATGGGTCACAAACAGATCTCTAGCTATTTGGTTGTTATTTGCTCTGGTATTCAATAAATGCTCAGGGGGTCCGAGGCTGCCGGTAGACCCCGACCCCGACGGTAAGGCCTCTTCGTGACTTGGCCTTCCAACTCCCTGAGCGAAAACACACTTACTGGGACCATCTGTGATCGTAACAGACAGGCTAGAGGTTAGTTTTGAATTTTTATCCTTGACAGAACCCAACATGGATTAATGCACCTGAACTGGACCATACTGCACCCGAAACAGTCGGCAAATTACACAGTAATTATGCTCTTAATTAGAGCTTTCACCTGATACCCATATTGCACAAAAAAAAAAACCAAAAAAAAAAAAAATTTAAAAAAACGTTTCTGAAAAAAAATTGCATATTTCCGAAACGCATTTTTGAACGTGTTTCAGAAACGCAGTGTAACTATGATATATATATATCATAGATCCAGCGGTACCAGGATCCGCGGATCCCGGTACCGCGGATCCACACTGGTACCGCGGATGCACACTGATCCGCGGTACCATAATATATAATTTTTTTTTTTCATATTTTTTTCAAATTTTGTTTTAAAAAAACTAAAATTAAGTGGGCAATATGGGTATCAGCTTGAAGCTATTGACGAGAGCAGTGCATTTATGCAGGTTGCCAGTTCAGACGAGAGCGAATAGCCAAAGGACCAAGGGGATGCAAAACACCAAAAAGTGTGTTTTCGCTCAGGGAGTCGGAAGGCCAAGTCATGAAGAGGTCGTACCATCGGGGCCGGGGTCTACCGGCAGCCCCCGGACCCCGCCGTTGGGGGGCTCTGCCCCCCAAACCCCCCGCCTGGGGGCTACCGCCCCCCGAACCCCCAAGACTTGATGCTATATAGAAACTGTAAGCCATCTCATAACCATCGGTGAACGCTCACCAGAAGAGTGACAAGCTCTCAGAAGCAGAAGTCTTTGGGGAAAATTAGGGCTCACCAAAAGAGTGACAAGCTATACACTACTGTGACTCGGTTTAGGGGATCTGTTTCTTCCCGGATGAACTTCAACAGCTTACTAATTAGATATGGCACTACTCCAACTCGCTACAATACGATGTCGGAATTTACAGTACCTGCTCCACGAACCCCCGCGCCTGTATTCCTGGACCATTAATACATTCTACGCAGGTTTAAGTGTATGCTGCACAAGTGCAGCTTTGATGTTGAATCTACACATACCTGTGGTGCAATGCCTACGACACAATGAGGACGTGGGTGGGGTTGATGATGTTTATGGATGATGATTATGCTTGTGGCTTGTTTTGATGGTTATGGCTGTGGGATTGTGGGTTTAGGGTGATTTGTTAGAGTTTGGGGTGTTGTGTTAACTGTGCCATTTGTTGGGGTGTCGGGTTTAGGGTCTTATGTTCAATCATTCGTGAGAATAGCCGAAGCAACCGTGAGGGCATTAAACTGAATGTCTCAAACCAATACGAAAGCAAAACGACAGAGCAACGAAATATACCTGCAGCAGTAGCGCGTGTGCGCCTCCTGCCCTCATGCTCTCCGTGATGCGTCGAACCACTCTGGTGTTGGTGTTGCAGTACACCAGGTCATGCACCGCTCCGTCGTCAGACGGTTCCGCCTGTTCGTGTGAACAAGGCTGAACGCTGACCAGTTCCGCTCGCACACGCAAGCAGAACAGTCCTGCATTGATTGGCAACAACTCGAGTGAGTACCGACCTTGTAGAGAAAATGCGAAAACTGGTTGGATGAATGAGACAAGACAACGTACCTGTGAAAGGACTCGGAGCGCGAGGGTCCTCAGGTCTGGCTGCCCGGCGCCGTAGCTCTCCCACCATGATACAGGCAAGAGCCTGTTCTCTCGAACACGTGCAAGGTCCTCGCCGAACAGCCCCAGAGAGTGCCTGCAGTTGAGCAACGATATGCTTGAGTACACTTGAGCCCGCGCAGGAAAATTGAACGAACGACAGCGTGCGATAGATCAAGAGTTTACCTGTAACCGAGCCTCTGCACCTCGAGCCTGCTGCGGAACCCAGTGTCGCTCCTAAGGAGGCGGATGTATGCGAACCAGTCCGCACGCAGCTCTGCATCGTCGTACTGCCTCTCGCTCTGAAACAGCGGATGCAGTATGTGGGCCACACTGTGAATGGGCCGGTGAAACTTATCCCATCGCCGCTACCACAAGCGCCTGATAGGCTCCAACCTGTGGACCAAACCACGTGGAGGCAACAGTTACATACCATCGTGTTGCGGCAGGAAGACGAAACAGAGTGCGAAATGGAAGTAAGGATGGTGAGATGGAAAAAAGTTATACCCGGCAGGGTCTAGCTCAGAACGCTGGAGAGACTCGCCTATGCGGCCCATGAACTCGTAAATGAGGCCCATCGTGCACCCCTCGCGATCAACGAGTCTCAGAACAGAGTAGATGGGGCGCATGACGTCCCTGAGCTGCTACATATCCACCCAGAAAGGCTCCGTGAATAAGACATGTGCCGCAATTCACCCTTGAGCTTGTGTAGCCGCTCAAGCATGATGAACTGGTAGGCAAAGCGGCTGCGAGCAGGCTTCTTCAAGTCGAGCCTGAATTGACAAACGGAATGAGAGGCACACATGAAACGAGCAAAAAAAAAAGAGCATCTTAGCGCCGTCATGCGGCGCTTGCGTGTGACGAAGTCCACGACCTCAAGTGCCCTCGTGAGAATGTCACTGACCCAAGGCAGGCGCCCGATGGAATGCAGGAAGAGGTCCAGTGAGTGTGCGGCGCATGGAGTCCAGACAATGGAGGGGTAGTCTGCCATAAGAAGCTCCCCAATACCGCGGCAGTTGGACGCATTGTCGATACGTTCACACGATCAGTTCACAGCTCAGAAACACATTCCAATCAATCGAAAACTACGCAGAACTATTGTATCAACATCAAGCAGCAAATGAGCAAGCAACTAATGAAAGAATATTATACCTGGACAACGCGCTGTGGTCCGACCTCCTCTATCGCCGCGCGAATGATGTCGTAAATGTACTCGGCCGAATGCACTCTCCCTGCCTCGGAGGCGTCGATGCTGCGCAAGAACATGGAACCGTAACAACTGGAAACAATCACGTTGAGGAGTGGACGTCTGCGACGATCAGTCCACCCATCAGCCATGATGGAAAAGCCGTATCTATCCCAAGCCTCGTGCAGTGCGGCCAGTCTCTCTTTGACTGATGCAACCCGGTCCTGGAGCAAAGGGCCTCGTAGTGCGTCGGCTGTGGGTGGTGTGTAGTCGGGCCCGCAGACTGCAACTTTCGAGACAGCCTCTCGAGAGATGCGGGATGATACCATGATAAAGGGGAGGTTCAGATCATAGAACATCTGTGCTATGGTCCTGGTGGCCTCTCTGTGCTGCCCCTCTCTGAAAGATCCCGGCATGGACATCTATCTGGTGCCTCAGGATGTGGATGGCTGGGAGGATGCGGATGGACGATGCGGATGTGGAGGTGGTGGCATAGGTGCAGGTGCGGAAGCGGAGGATGTGGACGGGCCGTGCAGATCTGACGGTGATGGCAGAGGCGTAGGTGCAGGAGTGGAGGCCGTGGATCCATGGGGAGTACTGGCGGAGGCGGAGGCCGAGGCCGAGGCCGAGGCGGTGGCGGGGGCGGGGGCGGATGCAGCGGCGGTGGCGGGTGCAGATGCGACGGTGGGGGTGGTGGCGCTGGGTGTACCAGTGGCAGGGTCGGTGGCAGTGGGTGCACCAGTACAAATAGAGTCCGCGGCATCTGTGGATGGCTCGTCGGGCTCAGCAGTTGTCTCAGAATATGTCTCCATAATGCGAGCCCTCTCCGCAGCGGGGATGACCATACAAATGTCGATCCCGTAGCGTCCCCCCGTGGGTCGGACTCGCAACCCCCCCAGATGTGCTCGAACCCGAGAGGCGTTCCCTGTGAACTACTTTCGACAAAAAGGGCAACGCCACTTTTTGTCGGGCATGACCTCCACCTCATCCCAAATGGGACGAGCGTCCGGGCCCAGAACGTGTCTGGGCCCCGGAGGCGTATTTTTAAAATAAAATAAAATATAAAAAAATAAAAAAAAAAACCAAAACCCGCGGGCCCCCTACGGACAGTCCGCAAAAGCAGAGTGGGCGGAAGAGGGCGGAATAGGGAGAGAGAGAGAGAGAGAGAGAGAGAGAGAGAGAGAGAGAGAGAGAGAGAGAGAGTGGGAGAGGCATAGTGTGTGTGTGTGTGTGTGTGTGTGTGTGTGTGTGTGTGTGTGTGTGTGTGTGTGTGAGAGAGAGAGAGAGAGAGAGAGAGAGAGAGAGATGGTGTGTGTGTGAAAATTGTGTATGTGAAAATTGTGTGTGTGAAAAGATTTTGTTGATTTGTGTGCATTCAGTTGTGTGTGTGGTGATCAATGTGTGAGAGAGAGAGTGGAAGAGACAGAGAGTGTGAGGGACGGAGAGAGAGAGGATTTGTGTGTGTGCACAGTGTGTGTGTGTGTGTGAGTTTAGGATTTAGGTTTAAGGGTGCTTGGGTTTGGGGTTTAGGGTTTAGGGCGGGAGAGAGCTTGGATTTTCGGGCTTCAGTGTATGTATGTGTGTGTGTGTGTGTGTGTGTGTGAGTTTAGGATTTAGGTTTAAGGGTGCTTGGGTTAGGGTTTAGGGCGGGAGAGAGCTTGGATTTTCGGGCTTCAGTGTGTGTATGTGTGTGTGTGTGTGTGTGTGTGTGTGTGTGTGTGTGAGAGAGAGAGAGAGAGAGAGAGAGATGGTTGCTCGTCCCATTTGGGATGAGGTGGAGGTCATGCCCGACAAAAAGTGGCGTTGCCCTTTTTGTCGAAAGCAGTCAAGAACGCCTCCCTGGTTCGAGCACGTCTGGGGGGGTTGAGAGTCCGACCCACGGGGGGACGCTACAGGATTGGCATTTGTATGGTCATCCCCGCTGCGGAGAGGGCTCGCATTATGGAGACATATTCTGAGACAGTTGCTGAGCCCGACGAGCCGTCCACAGATGTCGCGGACTCTATTTCTACTGGTGCACCCACTGCCACCGACCCTGCCACTGGTACACCCACCGCCCCCACCGTCGCATCTGCACCCGCCACCGCCGCTGCATCCGCACCCGCCCCCGCCCCCACCCCCGCCACCGCCTCCGCCAGTACTCCCCATGGATCCACAGCCTCCACTGCTGCACCTACGCCTCTGCCATCACCGTCAAATCTGCACGGCCCGTCCACATCCTCTGCTTCCGCACCTGCACCTATGCCACCACCTCCACATCCGCATCGTCCATCCGCATCCTCCCAGCCATCCACATCCCGAGGCACCAGACAGATGTCCATGCCGGGATCTTTCAGAGAGGGGCAGCATAGAGAGGCCACCAGGACCATAGCATAGATGTTCTATGACCTGAACCTCCCCTTTATCATGGCATCATCCCGCATCTCTCGAGAGGCTATCTCGAAAGTTGCAGTCTGCGGGCCCGACTACACACCACCCACAGCCGACGCACTACGAGGCCCCTTGCTCCAGGACCGGGTTGCATCAGTCAAAGAGAGACTGGCCGCACTGCACGAGGCTTGGGATAGATACGGCTTTTCCATCATGGCTGATGGGTGGACTGATCGTCGCAGACGTCCACTCCTCAACGTGATTGTTTCCAGTTGTTACGGTTCCATGTTCTTGCGCAGCATCGACGCCTCCGAGGTAGGGAGAGTGCATTCGGCCGAGTACATTTACGACATCATTCGTGCGGCGATAGAGGAGGTCGGACCACAGCGCGTTGTCCAGGTATAATATTCTTTCATTAGTTGCTTGCTCATTTACTGCTTGATGTTGATACAATAGTTCTGCGTAGTTTTCGATTGATTGGAATGTGTTTCTGAGCTGTGAACTGATCGTGTGAACGTATCGACAATGCGTCCAACTGTCGCGGTATTGGGGAGCTTCTTATGGCAGACTACCCCTCCATTGTCTGGACTCCATGCGCCGCACACTCACTGGACCTCCTCCTGCATTCCATCGGGCGCCTGCCATGGGTCAGTGACATTCTCACGAGGGCACTTGAGGTCGTGGACTTCGTCACACGCAAGCGCCGCATGACGGCCCTTTTCCGGACATTCAGCAGGTAAGTTGCCACTTATTTTTTGGCTCGTTCAAGATGGTCCCTTTTTTTTTGCTCGTTTAATATGTGCCTCTAATTCCGTTTGTCAATGCAGGCTCGACTTGAAGAACCCTGCTAGCACCCGCTTCGCCTACCAGTTCATCATGCTTGAGCGGCTACACAAGCTCAAGGGTGAATTGCGGCACATGGCCACGTCGGCAGAGTTCACCACCATTGTAATAGATGCTAACACCACAGTAGGGCAAACACTAACTGATCCACCCAACCTTGCCTACTCCCTGATATAGAATAAGCCCCTCCTAGCCCAGTGTGAGGACTGGTAGCATGCTACTGCCAAGTGCCGGCCACGTGGCACTGACGTGGCCGACTGCACGTCGGGACCTAACTGGGGGCCCTATCCTGCTGACAGGGTCCCTAGGCTGTGTTAGGCCCGCCATGGCTATGGACCGTGATGGGGCACACTACTCACACTGTCTTGCCCTGTTGGTCATGTACACTAGACACAACCCTGACTATGGTATCTGACCTATCTATGTTCTCTAGGGTTCGGCACTGGTTACGAGCTCGTAACACTCCCTCCCCCTTAAGAACCGTCATGGTCCTCTAAGACAAAGTCTGGAAAAATCTTGCGAAGGACGTTGCCTCTTTCCCAAGTGGCATTCTCAACAGGCTAATCATTCCACTTAACCAGATATTCTCGGTATAGAGTATGACGAGTCTGCGTCTCTCTACTATCAAGAATCTCCTCTGGTTCATGTGGAGGTTGTTGAGGATCCAATGGGAGAACTAGAACAGTGTCCCCTACCAGATTGTCTGATCTGGTTAAGGCTTTTCGTAACTGACTTACATGAAAGACTGGAAAAACCTTACTGCTGTGTGGGAGTTCTAGTTCAAAGGTGACCTCGCCTAGTCTCCTACTGATGGTAAAGGGACCACAATACCTTGGAGACAACTTAGCACACACTCCTGATTTGAGGGTTTTAGAGTCAACTGGGACTCTCAAGTAGACTTTCTCACCAGTGGAGAACTGCACATCCCGTCTGTGTGGATCTGCATAATGCCTGGCTCGATCTTGGGACTGCCTAATGCTACGCTTAGCATGTTCTATCATCTGGTTTAGGTCCTCTAAAAAGTTTCTGGCTACTTCAACTTTTTCTTGTTTAAACCCTACAGCTGTGGGTGAGCGTGGCTGAAAACCGTACATCAACATAAATGGGCTGTATCCCGTAGCTAAATGTTTGGTACTGTTGTAAGCAAACTCTAATATCGAGAGATAATCCTCCCAATTAGTCTGCTTCTTGCTGACGTATGCTCGAAGCATATCCTCCAGCACTTGATTTACCCTTTCTGTTTGACCGTCCGTCTGTGGATGGTCGGTGGTACTCATATTAAGTTTAGTATGGAGATGATGGAATACTGCCCTCCAAAAATTTCTAGTAAACTTACTGTCCCGGTCGCTGACTATGCCGGAAGGTAGACCGTATAATTTAAATAGCCCGTCTACAAACAACCTCTCTAACTCTGGAGCTCTAACGGTTGTTTTGGTCTGAATGAAATGAGCCATTTTGGTCAGACGGTCAACTGTGACCCATATAGCGTCAATACCCTTTTGGGTTTTAGGCAGGCCTACTATAAAATCCATGGAGATACTCTCCCATTTACCAGCTGGTATTTCTAAGGGATGCAACAACCCTCCTGCCTTTAAACGCTCTGCTTTATTTACTTGACATTTCTGGCAACTAGTTACATACTGGTGGACGTCCTTTAATTGCCTGCGAAGAAGCTCATAGGTCTTCTGTATGCCTGGGTGTCCCGCGCTAGGATTGTCATGACATTCATATAGGACCTGCTGCCTATAATCCTCTGAATTGGGGACACATACTCTATCTCTATAGAGCAAGTACTCATCCTGAATGGAATATTGTTTCCATTTGAATCCTTGAGTCAACTGACCCTCAACCACTGGGGTTTGCTTGGGTAATACAGGCTCAGAATCCTCAACGTCATCTGATGACGTATACTCGGACTCATCATCATCCTCAACGGAAGCTGCCGTATTCTTGGATGAACTGGCACCAGCCCTGGGAACTGGTTCTGGAGTCTGTAACTGTCTGCTCTGGACTGAGTTCCAGATAGTAGAGAAGAATGCATCATGCTGGCATTTCCCTCTCAAGGACTCGAGTAACTCATTACGAATCTGAGTAAAACTCAGCTCGTTTATCATAGGCATTTTGCTAAGGGCATCTGCTACTGTATTGAATTTTCCACGTCTATATCTGATAGACATGTCAAACTCTTGCATCAACTCTGCCCAACGAGCTTTCCGACCTCTAAGCTCAGGTTGATTGCAAAGGTATCTGAGACTCTCATGGTCTGTCAGGACCTCAAAGTTGGCACCATACAGATAATGCCTCCAAGTCTTAAGGGCATGGACTATAGAAAAGAGTTCGGTACTGTACCTAGTCTGAGCTGGCTCGAGTTTTTTACTCTCGAACGCAACTGGTCGTCCACCCTGAGTTAATACAGCACCTACTGCAAAGTCGCTAGCATCTGTTTCAACCACAAATGGCTAATTGGGGTCGACGACTTTTAAAACTGGTGCTGTAGCTAAGGCTGTTTTGAGAGCATCAAAGCTCTCCTCCTGTGCGGACTCCCAAATGAACTCCTTTCCCTTCCCCTTAAGGAGATTTGTCATAGGAACTGCTATCTGAGCATATTCCTTGACAGATCGTCTGTAATATCCCGCCAGACCAAGAAAGATCTGAAGTTCCAAAATATTCTGAGTTCTCAGACAACTGAGTATGGCTTTAACCTTATTTGGGTCCATCTTAATCCCAACTGAAGAGATAATCTGACCCAAATATGCTACTTCTACAACGAAGAATTCACACTTGGATTGTTTAGCATAGAGCTTATGCTTTCTGAGCAGTCGAAACACCTTTCTGAGGTGTTTTAGATGCTCCCTCCTCGTTTTGTTGTAAACGAGGATGTCATCTAAAAATACGACTACAAACTCACCCAAGTATGGTCTGAGGACACTGTTCATCAAGGTCATAAAGGTAGCCATGGCATCACCTTAAACTCATAATGACCGTGAGTCCTAAAAGCTGTTTTCGAGACATCTTCCGATTTTATACGGACTTGATGATATCCCGATCTGAGGTCTATTTTGCTGAAAAACTTAGCCCCGTCGAGTTGATCAAACAACTCGTCTGCCCGAGGCATAGGGTATTTATTCTTTATTGTGACTTTATTGAGGGCTCTGTAATCTTCGCAAAGACGCATAGACCCCTCTTTCTTTTTCACCAATAGGACTGGTGAGGCCCATGGTGAACTACTGGTCTGAATTTGGCCTTTCCCAAGATAATCTGTTAACTGCCTAGTTATTTCTTCATCCTCTGTTCGGCTGACCCGATACGCAGGTTTAGAAACAGGTGCTATACCTGGTACTAGGTTTATTACATGATCTACCTCTCTGCTAGGTGGTAAACCATGTGGCAAATCTTCAGGAAAAACATCTTAAAATTAGACAATAAAGTTTCTAATTTACTGATTTTCTGCTGAATAGAACTGGAAATAGAAACTTCAGGAATAAACTGAAAGTCACATAAGAATACCTGATGGTCTTCGTCTCCGATTAGCTGACATAGCTCTGAACTGCAGACCATAGGACTGTTGGGAACATCATGCTCCCCATGCAATTGGATCTCTCGGCCTTTATGCTAAAAGCTGAGGGTGTTCTCCTGATAGTTTATGTGGAGGGAAGGTCCTAAACTGTAGAGCCAACCTCTCCCGAGAACAATATCTGTGCGATCCAGGTGCATTATCTGAAAGTTTATTTCATCTTGGTACCCCTGAATACCAAGATTTAACTTACTTACCATAGTTTCCCATATTTTTTTATCTTCACCCTTAGCTAATGAAACTATGTACCTATGCTGACTAGGTACTTCTGGTAGTTTAAGCTTTTTGACCAGGGTGTAGTTGATGAAATTATGGGTTGCCCCATCATCAACCATGACTCTTACTGACTGGTTACTCCCATGCATACGTACTAGGTCATGCGGGCCAAAGCTGAAGGGTCTCGCTAGCATTGCAGAGGTCAGCTGGCAACAGTGTTCATGGTCTTCATGATACACTTTGATCTCGGAAGCTGCCGAGTCACTGGGGAAACATACAGTCTGAACAAGATGAACTTGTTTTTTATCTTTCTTATCTTTTTTAGTGAAAGGCCCCTTGGGACACTGTCTGACTGTGTGTCCCTTGCCCATACACACAAAGCACAAACGTTCTTGTTTGGCTTTCTCAAAATCATCTGGTTTTAAGGGCTGTATGAGTGAAGGGCGTTTCTGAGGAGCTTCACCTTTAAATTTATCTTCTTTCTTTCTTTTTAAAAATTTCTTTTTAAATTGAAAGTCTTTCTGAGAAGGCTGCTCAGAAAGTGGTTGATGTCTCGCCCTCTTCCTACCCACTGAATCATCATAGATTTGAGCATATCTGAGAGCTTGCTCAAGGGTAGTAGGCAAGTTTCTCTAGACCTCTACTTTATATTCATCTTTGAGGCCACGGACAAATCCCCTAATTTTCTGATAGTCATCCATATTTTTAATCTTTAAGATTGTTTCTCGATACTTCGAGATATATTGGATGAGGGATTTATCCATTATTGTTCTTTCCCAGGCTTCCCAAGCTCTATCCAGTTCATTTTCTGGTAGAAATTCTCTTAGGAAAGCCTCTTCAAAAGCTTTCCATGACCGGGGAGTCTGCCCAGTCTCCTGGAGATTTAACCACCACTTATAGGCCATAGGCCCTAAGGAAAGACTGGCCTCAATAGCTTGCAAATGGTCAGGTGTCTGTTTAAGGGCATGAATGTTCTTCCATTTGCTGAGGAAGGTTTGTAGAATATCTGCATTTTATCCTTCTCTTCCCCATTAAAAGTAGGAGGTTTTAAATCTTTAAAAACACTGGGGTGAGACCGTAAAGTCTCACCCGAAACTGATGGAAGTGGAGAAGGGGATAACTGAGAAGTGGAGGGAAGGCTTCCTTTTGCGGAACTCAAAATCAAGTTTTTGAGTTCAGCGAACGAGTCGTCCACACTGGACTTGAAATTGGCTAATGCCAACTTCAGTTCATCCACTTCTGTTACCAATTGGACAAACTGCTCCTTGGTAACCAGTTCGTCGAGTTCTTCGGCGAACTGTTCCTGTTCTTCCACTTCCATGGGTTCCTTCCCTTTTCTGTAAGCCAAGGCTTCTGTTTCAAGTTCGTCGAAGCCTCTCTCCTGGGGTTGATCAGGTCCCTGAGGAGTGGTCATCTTCGGAACTGAAAGAGAGCTACCTTAACTTTTGAAGGAAAAAAGTCTAAAAGACTAATTTACAACTGTACAAGGGAAAGATGACTTGGCTGTTTCTGAGGACTGTACTTCCAAAGAAAGAATGAAGAGGAACCCTTTCAGCATTTTTCCCCAAGATTTCAGACCTGCTATCCCGGAAAATGCCAGTTTGAAGCTTCAAAACGGTGCCAAATTTCCCGGTTCTTTGAGGATAGTAGCTCGCTGGTCTGATTACAACCCAACTGGCTCGTTTGCTTCTGATTTGAGACCCAAAAAGTATTTCAATTTCTGATTTTGGTGTCTCTCTACCCTCGCTGGCTGGACAGCCCTCTGTCTGGCCCAATTTTCTGAAATTTAAGACCCAATCTTTGCTTGAATCTATGATCTGAACTCAGGCAGTAGGTCGCTGGTCTGTGGCAATCTAGTTTGATGTTCAAACTACTGAAAAATCATCAAAAACAGTGATGAAAAACCAATTTTTCATCTCCCTGTCCAGCGCTGGCCCTGCTAAGAAAATTTGTTTGAAAACCCTTCAAATTTCCTTGGATTTCTCTGAAATTTCAGAGGTAGATTTCTGATCCCTCAACGATGGATCAGCACCACCCTTTCTCCTCAAAAATCCCCCCTGATTCCCTGAATCTGATGGCAAAAATCAGAGATGAAGACTGAATTTGCGACGTTGGACCTGCTCTTGAAATTTGGACTAATTTCTCTTTGACCAGCAAGTAAATCCACCAAGATTTCCTCAGTAGGAGACTGTTCCTACAGCGAGTCTCCTCCTCTATTTCTTTCTGAGAACTTTTAGAAGTTCTGAGCAATCTAGCTACTTTCTCCACTGCTGAAAACTGAATTCCCAAAGATGGAGATGGCTCTGATACCAGTGTAATAGATGCTAACACCACAGTAGGGCAAACACTAACTGATCCACCCAACCTTGCCTACTCCCTGATATAGAGTAAGCCCCTCCTAGCCCAGTGTGAGGACTGGTAGCATGCTACTGCCAAGTGTCGGCCACGTGGCACTGACGTGGCCGACTGCACGTCGGGACCTAACTGGGGGCCCTATCCTGCTGACAGGGTCCCTAGGCTGTGTTAGGCCCGCCATGGCTATGGACCGTGCTGGGGCACACTACTCACACTGTCTTGCCCTGTTGGTCATGTACACTAGACACGACCCTGACTGTGGTATCTAACCTATCTATGTTCTCTAGGGTTCGGCACTGGTTACGAGCTCGTAACAACCATGGACCTGTCCACGACCCCAGAGGGCTTGGCCTTCCACGAGATCCTCTTCATGGAGCCTTTCTGGGTGGATATGCAGCCCCATCTACTTTGTTCTGAGGCTCGTTGATCGCGAGGGGTCAGCGTTTAGCCTTGTTCACACGAACGGGCGGAACCGTCTGACGACGGAGCGGTGCAATGAGCTGGTGTACTGCAACACCAACACCAGAGTGATTTGACGCATCACGGAGAGCATGAGGGCAGGAGGCGCACACGCCCTGCTGCTGCAGGTATATTTCGTTGCTCTGTTGTTTTGCTTTCGTATTGGTTTGAGACATTCAGTTTAATGCCCTCACGGTTGCTTCGGCCGAATGGTTGACGTGTGCAGGTCAATCCCGACGAGTGCCTGGTTACAGCGACAGATCATGAGCCAGAGCCAGAGATTGATCCAGACGATGCCGCTCGGCGTGCTCTGCGGGGTGAGCCCGAGGATGATGCCAATGCCGATGCGACCACCACCCTCCCTGGTGACGTTCCATTGCCCTCCTCTGATGATGAGCTGACATATGATTCAGACGAGACGGTCGACCCAACAGGGGATTGTCCACGTGCCCCACCCAGTACACCCACATCACGCCCCCTTTCAGATGATGGCTGGTCAGAGTTTGCGAGGGAGACAGAGGCTGCTGCCCAGAGACAGATAGCGCAGAGACGACTCAGAGCATCACAGACAGGCAGTTCCTCCCAGAGACCCCCCCGTGGCAGAGGAAGACCCCCAAGCAGGAGTGTACCACAGAGGGTTCCTTCCGGGAGACCCAGAGGCAGGCCAGCCAAATGGGGACGCACTGATGATTTTTCTAGTCGTCTCTTGGCAGGCGTTGGCCCAGACCTAGAGGAGTCCCAGATGCCTCCAGACTCCCAGCCAGACTTTGTATTTGCACCCCTGCAGATGCATCTGGCACACAGAGGGATGATTTGCTTAGCACATACTTGTAGATACTGATACACATTTTACCATCATGTACAGTGGCGTCAGATGAGATGTATATATTTTTTTACAGTCTATTTGTGTCATGGCTAATTTATCGTGGTTGCTTACAAATGGTTAGCTCTGTGAAGTTTGAATGGTTAGTCAGAAATGGTTTGCTCCGTGCAAGATGAGAGAGAGAGAGAGAGAGAGAGAGAGAGAGAGAGAGAGAGAGAGAAAGAAAGAAAGAAAGATTTTATTAATGTCCTTGGAATACCCTAAGGTACATAGGACTAAGAAAAGGTACATGTCAAGTGTGCACATAGGAGCTTAAAGCTCAATCATCTATAAAAACTAAATAACTGCAAATACAATGCATAAAGACAGCTGGCCCAGTCAGGATCCAATAGCCTGGAATCATATATCACGATGCCCATCAGCATGAAAGAAATGGTGGATGGTATGCTGTGAGGGTGTGATTAGATGTGCCCTGGACCTCTGTCGCCGGATAAGCCGTCGGTGTCGTCTCTGCTGCCGTGGCGCTCTGGGCTGTGATCTAATAACTGACTGTCTCTCTGGCCGTCGACATGGTCTCTGATGCCGGTGTACGAAGGAGTCGGGAATCTCGGCCTCTCCATCTGAGTCGCTGCCTATGGGTACCTCGGATCTCTGTCTCCGATGGAATATGCACTCATCAATGCTCAGCTGTGTCAGGGAATGTGTACCATCTAGTCTCCTCCTCCTCAGGTCTGACATCTCTCGGATCATAAGTGCGACACATCTAGGGTCCTCATAAGATATCAACGTAGAAAGTGTAACTAGGTGCTCTCTGAACAAGCAGTAGTACCGCCCCCGTATCTCATAGTAGGCTGGACATCTGAAGAGGAAATGTGACTCGTCCTCAGTCTCATGCATAACACACATACTATAGAGCCGGTCCTCTCGTGGGGTGCCACTGTATCTGCCAGTCTCGATAGCCAGCTGATGTGAAGAAACCCGAAACTGACCCATCGCTATCCGCAGACTATGTGATATACTCCTCAGCAAATAACCAGATACTATGGGGCAGCCAGCCGGATCAAGAGATAGAAAGTGTGTACGATAAAATTCACTCTTGGTCCCCAATGGGCCCTGCCAAGTGGTATGAAGATATGATCTGTAAAGGAGGCCTCTGATGTACTGGTGGGTGCCCGCAGGTAGATCACTAATCTGGATACCCAATGTGGAGAGGAGACGGCAAACCTGGGAGTACCATGAGAAAAGGTGTCCCTCTGAGTGTAGGTGCCGGGATGAAGATAAAGCTGCAACTACATAATGTGTACCCCCGTCCTGAAGATCCTCTACCCTCTGTATGAATGTCACAATATGGAATAAGGCCTCAATCTAAATGGGGGGGACCGCGAACTCCGCCAAGATAATCTGGTGTGGTACTGAGGGCTTAGCCCCTATCATCCGTGAGAGCAAACGAATCTGGAGCCGGGAGATATATGCCCAATCAGTAGCTGTCAGACCCGTACTCCATGTCTCGGAAGCATACATAGCTGAGGGCACAACCATAGTGTCAAAGAGCCGACACTTACTAGTCGCATCTCTGATGTGTGAGCGGAAACATAGTCTCTCCAAATCTATCAATGCGGCATAGCCCTTCCGTACCCGTGAAATAGCTGCGTGTCTCATGCTGAACGTAGGCCCCGAGAATAGTACTCCTAGATATGTATAGGAATCAACAACCTCTAGGGGATGACGATCCCATAGAAGCTCCTGCCGCATCATGAAAGACCTAGAGGTGTTGAACACCATAACCTTAGTTTTGGCCACATTCACCGACAAACCCCCACCGTGTGCAGAAAGAAAGAAGAGCATCTAAGTGTCGCTGCAAGCCCTCTCTCGTCCGTGAAAGCAAAACCACATCATCAGCATAAAGGAGAATAGCAATAATGAGGTCGCCCAATGTACAACCCTCCCCTCCATCACTCTGTATAACATGCTCTAGCTCGTCAATGTAAAGACCAAAAAGTGTAGGAGAGAGTGGACATCCCTGTTTGACACCAATAGTATTGACCACCTCCGGTGAAATAACTCCTGATAGTCGGACCCTGCCAATAACTCGCCTGTACAATACTACTACCGCCTGTATAGTATCCTCCTAAAAGCCCCGATCATGAAGTCTCTGTATCAATAAATGCCTAGGCACGGAGTCAAATGCCTTGCGGAAATCCACAAAGCAGCAGTATACGCGCTCCCTCTTGGCCTTAGCCTCCTCAATGATGGACCTCAAAGTGAAGATATGATCCGATCTAGTATATCCCGGTCTAAAACCCGCCTGTCCAATGGCATGGAGTGATCTAGCATCCATCTCTGTACTGATCTCTGACTGTAGGATAGAACCATATACTTTAGCGAATAGGTGACTGATCATAATGGTGCGGTAGTTGTCAACTTTCATGGGGTCCCCGCCTTTGTGGATAGGGTGAATGAGGTTTGTGGACCATGGAGAGGGAAAATCAGAGGTGACAGCTCGGTTGAATAGGATGGATGGAAAGGGTGAGAGGATGTCGGGAGCATACTTTAGAAGTTCAGCCTTTAGCTCATCAATGTCTTTGGCTTTATGGGAATGGAGTCGTGTGATGGCCTTTTCTATAAGTTCGTTAGTGAATATGGCAGAAGTATCCGTGAGACAGGAGGTGGGAAGAGGAGGGGTATCTGGGATGGTGTACACTGATGTGGCATATGCGACCCAAGTGCTGAGGTCTGTGATCCGTGGTGGGAGTGACAGTGGAAGGAACCTCTTCCAGAATGAACCTGAGGAAGAACTAAAGAGGAGATCCATCAGTTTCTTACCCTGACCAATCTCGTATGCGATTTTCTTTTTTTTGGTGGTTCTGTGGTAGACACGAGATATGGTTTTGGTCAGATGAGGAAGATGGGAGCAAGCATATATGAGGTTCTGATGTAGCTGGATGCATTCCTGATCATACCAGGGGTTATAGGGTCTATGACGTTGCTGGTCTTTGGGCCGTGGGGATGGAAAGGCAATGGAAGCTGCAGTATGGATGGTCTGGACAAGAAAGAGGGACTGCTCCTCTAAAGTATGCTCATATGGGAAATAGGTAAGGAGATCGGAGAGGGCTTCTCTGTATAGTGGTGTGTGATGTGAAGTGTAGCGGTAGGTGGGTTTAGCTGTAGGGGTCGAAGAGAAAATAGGTGTGATGTGGAGATGACCGACAGAGAGTGAGAGATATGAATGATCAGAAAGAGTGGTGCGGTGTACAGAGAAGGATGAAATGAAGTGAAGGAGAAGCGGTGAACCCATGAAATAGTCGATGATGCTATGTCCTCCACTATGTGGGAAGCAAGTGTAGTCACCAGAGCCTGGCAGCTGAAGAAGGCCATTATAAATGGCCAGTCCATGAGCCTCACCCAACTGAAGCATCTGCTCGCCATATGATGTGACTGGACCCGCTGCATCCGCCGATCGCCGTATAAGACCAAGATCGTCCCAATCAAGTGAAGGACATCAAATACACTGTTGGGCAAGACTCTTCTGATGATGAAGAGTACAATCCTTCAGCTAGTCAGGAAGAAAGTTCGATTTCTTCCATAACCCCAGAGTGCGACAGACGTACTGAAGCTGCTTGGTCACCGACGGGGATGGTATAAGTGAAAGCCAATCAGAGCAGGTTTTTCAATCCGTACAGAGTTTAGGGTTCAATTATATTGGCTTTATACTGTTTTATGATTTAGGTTTTGGCTTCACTGCCCATTTCCTGAACTCAAACACCCAAGGAAGCAGCATATACCAGGCAATGTTCACTACGCTTCCATCAAAAACCAATGGGTGCTGTCTCTGGAAGCTCACCAAAAAACGTTTGACGTGGAGTCGAAAACGGAGCAATTGGTGATGTGGCAAGATTCGGGAACACGTACTGGCGTCAGAACCACTTCGACCATCTCCATGCACTAGAGAGACATTGTTGACCATTGCTTTCTTGCAAGGCTTCCTGGCCAAATGTCCAGATGGAAGCGTAGTGAACATTGCCTGGTATATGCTGCTTCCTTGGGTGTTTGAGTTCTGGAAATGGCTATTGAAGCCCATAAAATTTCCTCTCAAACTGTGTTCTTGTTGCAAAACATTCTTTAACTGGCTTTCACCCACACCGTCCCTGTCATATACCAAGCAACTTCAATACTTATGGCACACTTCAGACTTATGGAAGAGCTGGAACTTTCTCCCTGGCTAGCTGAAGGCCTGCACTCCTCGTCATGATCAGAATCTTGCTCAACAGTATCTTTGGTATCCTCCTTCTGGTCGTTTGTTCCCCAAACCTAAACCCCAAACCGAACAAAAGGCCAACATTTTAGCGCGTTTTCAGGTGTTTTGTGTGGTCCGCGTCCCCGATTCCGTAGCGCGATGAAAACAACTGCAACAAAACTGCTGCTAATAGTGGTGAATGGTCGTCAGAACCGTGCCATTCACTACAGGGAGTGAATGGTCACCAGAAGAGTGGATGGTCATCATAACTGTGTCATTCACTACCGGGAACCAGAAGACCTACTGGGTGGCCCGACGACAAGGGACCCTATCCCGGACCATGGGCAGTTGTTCTGCGGTGAAGTTAATTCCAATCCGTTGCGTTTCCTCGCCCTCGCCAGCTCGTGCAGGGGGGAGCAGGTCCGAGGAATCTGAGGGCACGTAGCTGCAGCTCCGGTGGTCGCCCCATTATCTCTCGCTGGCTCTCGTGAAATCCTGCTTCTAGCTTCCGTTCGTTGTGTCGACGGACATCTACCAGGACACGCTCCGACTAGTTGCCCACGTGACGTTGTACCACTCCAAACCCTAAATCTATCTCATCACATAGGCCATGGTACTGTGTAGAACGCATCATCGGTCCGGGAACATAGTCCACAGGTTCGTGATCCCGATACGAACCCAATGGATCAAGCTTGGCTCGGTTCGGGTATCGTTCGGTCAAAATGGCCCTTCGACTGGAGCGAAGCGCAACTAGGTCAAGCGAAATGGACTGGTTTTGCAACTCTCCGTCCGACAGCTCCGTTTCTCCAAACGGGATCCGTTTCGGGTGCCGTCTGTTTCGGCCAATGGACAACCTCGATATGAACCTGTGGGAACAAACAGGACGAGGAAACGACCGATGGTCGGGCCGCAACGTCCGTCCGAAGTTCGACGTTAAACAGGGCTTCAGGGACACTTTGTCCAGTCGGGACCTGAAAACTGGGAGATGTTTCGGAGCCCTCGTGCTGGTACACAAAATTTCGACATCGTATTGTAGCGAGTTGGAGTAGTGCCATAACTAATTAGTAAGCTGTTGAAGTTCATCCGGGAAGAAACCGATCTCATCAACCGAGTCACAATAGTGTATAGCTTGTCACTCTCCTGGTGAGCCCTAATTTCCCCCAGAGACTTCTGCTCCTAAGAGCTTGTCACTCTTCTGGTGAGCGTTCACCTCTCTCCAATCCTCTGGCGAGCATTCACTTCTAAACCCCAAACCAGTAATATGTTTGCCATACAAACCTTCACTCGAAACCGCTCTCAGATCTTTCTTTGCCACTTTTTTGGAGCTTAGTTCCCAGTTCGTAATAATTTATGAACTGCTCACTGGCCATGGTTGTTTAGTAATACTGAGGTTATGAGAGGCATGGCCCAGTGGTTAGGTCTGTTGCAAATTTTTTTGCAAATTTTTTTGGGTACCGTTTTCCTATTTTTTAAACAGGAGGAAGCAAGTGGGTGTCAAACACCCTCTGATAATTAATTCTGGGGGAAAAACAAGGGCCATAACTTGCCTTTATTTTGCTTTTGGGATGGGGGACAGTGTAGGCAGGTGCCTGTATTTTTTTATTTTTTTGAAAAAAAAAAATTGAAAAAAAACAGACGCGTCCGGACGCGGACGCACCCCTAGCGCGTCCGCGTACGCCATCCGCTTCCTTAGATATATATATATATATATATATATATATATATATCATAGTTGCACATAAACACGTTTTTGGGAAAGCACATTTCTAGAAACGCATTTCTGGGATAGAAACGCAGAAAAAAAAAACTCCTTTTCTTGTTTTTAGAAACGCAAGAGGATAGATGGGGGGAGGGTGGTCTTGGCATAGTAACTACTCATTATCAATGCAGTGATTTGACAAGAAATGGAACACATTTCCATAGAAAACTTTTAACCTTAATAGAATCAAATAGGCATTGTTGCCCCCAAACTGGACCACATTGTACCCGAAACATTCAGCAACCTACATAAATGAACTGCCCTTGATATTTGCTTTAAATTGATACCCGTATTGCCCACAAAAAAAATAAAATTTCAAAAATAATAATAATAATTTCAATAACATAGTGCAACATATATATATATATATATATATATATATATATATATATCATAGTGGCACGTGGTACCGCCAGTGTGGTACCGCCCTCAGACCCGTGGTACCAGGGCGGTACCATATTTGATTATTTTTTTAATATTTTTTATAACTAAAAAATGCATTTTTTATAGTAAAAAAAATGCAAAAAAAAAGGGTTTAGGGTGATGCAAAAAAAAGTGGACAATACAGGGGGCAGGGGACAGGTACATCAGCACATGGGCACTGTGGCGGAGCAGACCATGGGGCCAATGGGAGAGCACATGGGGGAGCAACACATGGGGGCAGGTAGGGCGGCACATGGAGGGATCATCAGCAACTGCACATGGGCAAATAGGCTGTGGGGATAAATAGGCACTCACA
Source organism: Diphasiastrum complanatum (assembly GCA_029204225.1). NCBI lineage: Eukaryota > Viridiplantae > Streptophyta > Lycopodiopsida > Lycopodiales > Lycopodiaceae > Diphasiastrum > Diphasiastrum complanatum. Next base: position 51,307,302 of record CM055107.1, read on the forward strand.
ATGCCATTGTGAGAGGCATTTTCAGAGGCTGTGAGAGAGCCAGTGAGAGCTAGTGAGAGGCTGTGAGAGCATGTGAGAGCCTGTGCGAGCCTGTTTGAGAACCAGGGTGCTGTGAGAGAAAGTCGATCGAGATGGCAGAGCGCATACCACCAAAGCCCGAGGGCGAAGCAAGGAGGAAGCTTGAGGAAGATGTCCAAAGGCACAACGAAAGGCATCAGAAGTTCGAGGTGGAATTTGTGAGACACCCGAAGCCGGACCCCCCCGCCCCCACTGTGGAGGTGGATTTGGATGAGCGGATTGGAATGAACTTCACTGCACGGCAGCTGGCCATGGTCAGGGAAAGGGTGCGAATCAGTCGAGCTAACCAAGAGGCAGAGCGAGAGCGAGAGAACAACGCACCTGACCAGGGCAAGGAGTCAGTGGAGGATTCGTAGGAATGCTAAGACTAGTTAAGGTCCAGCCGTATGTGACGGACTGTTTCTATGTAATTTTTGGCAGTAAATGAGGCGGCATATAGTTAGACAGTAGTATAAAGAACAGACCCAGCCGTATGTGGCGGGATACGTAATGTTATTTTGATACATCTGTTGAATTAATATACAGTGTGTTTTTTGTGCAACGCACGCCTGGTGCTGTGAAATGCAATCTCTGTATTTTTCAAATGCAATGTAATGTATGTGTTTATAAAATGCTATGTTTTATCTCGATTATGGTGGGCATGGGCATGTGAATTCTGTCTGAAATCAAGGGGGACAAAAGGAGCGATTGCTCTTTTGATGATCGTTTGAGGTGCATGTGCTATCAATTTGTTGTGACATCAATGATCAGCTTGTAGGTGCATTCCAGTGAAGTGCATCTGCTATCAATCTCTACAATTGAAATTAATTGAAAATACGATTCACACACGCACATACAATTTGAGATAAGACACGGCATCACATTTACAAATCGACATATACATAATGTGCAACAAATAAAGTGCGTCCAACACTGGATATAATGTATAAATGGTCTGAATACAATGTTCGACCATTTGACCGCCAAACATCGAACATGATATCAAACTGCTAAAAATAAAATAACAGAGCCACAATCAATGCTCTAGCTCTGACTCAAACGAATACTCCGAAGACAACTCAGAGCCCTGAGCTGACTCTCGCAGCCGATATTTATGCCTGTCTATGTATCCGAGGAGGAGGACTCACATCCACATCCTCCCAATCTACCTCTACATCAGCCCCCAAGCAAGCCAAGCCAACTAGACCTGCTCCAGCTGAATGTGATAGTGCACCTCTAGCTGCATCTGGAGCCCGCGAGGTCGTCCTCTCTTCCTTGGCTATTTCTGTGCTCTGCCTTTCTTGTTCGGTGCACCCTTGGGCCTTCCTGGTCTCTTGCGGACGAGAGGAGCTGTCAATGCCTCATCACCCCAATGCAAATCACCTGGCTGGCTAGGCTGGCCCAAGCTGAGGCTGGCTGGGATAGGGAAGCCAAGGACTCCCTGTGCAGTTGAGCGAGGAGGATGAGCCCGTGGAGTGTGTGCCCGTGGGGCTGTTGCAGGTGGAGGAACTGGCTATGGAGGGGCCGTCCCTGCAAAAGGCAAGTACAGCGGCGATATGTACTGAAAGGGGCGTTGTGGTGGCCGGTACTGGTACATCCTGGGTGCTGCCAAAGGAGGAGCCAGTGGAGTGGGTGCTGTCAAAGGAGGAGGATGTGAAGTGGGTGCTGCCACTGGAGGAGCCACTGTGGATGTGGGCGGTGCAAGAGAAACCCTGGGCACAGATGGTGGCCTGCCATGGAAACCTAGTGCTGCAAAAGTGGATGGCGATGGAGGGGATGCAGGTCTCAATGGCATCGATGGCACTGGAGGTGCTGTGCGGCGCATATAAACCCTCTGAGGAACCGGAGGAACTGGAGGCACCTCATGTAGCTGCTCTGGCTGAGACTCTGTGTAGGGCATGCTGGCAAGAGATGATGGGAGTGCCCTAACACTCGGCATGAGCTGGGCCTCTGAATCCAACGTGGCAATCAAGTCGTCTAGCTGGGCATCCAAAGACAAATGCTTCGGGCTCTCGGCCTCATCATATACACCATCCTCTGGATCATCCCGTGCCTCATCCTGTGCACCATGTAGACCCTGCATGGCCTCCCAATCGGTACAATCGAAGTCATCTGGTGTCTCATCTGGTGTGCTGTCGAAGTAACGCCCATGACTCTGTACTGCACGCATCCAAGCAGTTGTAGGACCGGCATCTAAATCACTCTGCCCTCTATTAAGAACCTCCTCCATCATATCGACATAAGTAGGTATGCCACTAGCCCCCCCTGTATGCCCTGCCTGTCGACCGGTATAACCTGTGCCATGTGCCCCACCTCTGCCACGTGATGCACCTGTGACCCCTGCCCGTGGCGTGTGCCCAGCACTGATATCATCTGCCTCATCCCACTCTGATCTGGCGAACACAACCCGAATCGGCTCATCCTCATCCTGCTCATCCTCAGACACTGGCTCATCTGCCTCATACGATGGAGGCTCTCAGTGATCAAGCCCAAGCTCTCTCTCTCATCTCGGCAAGCTCCCTCTCTCTCTCTGCCATCAATTGTGTGCCCAAGTCATCTGCAGGCATGGGATGGACGCTCTACGTAGGCAAGTCAACCTGGCGCTCCAAATCAGATATTTTCGTCTGCAAGGTTAAAATTGAGGGAAACAACTTGATCAGGAATTGAAACCAACATATTAGTGAGACGTCAACCAACATGCTATGGGAGAATAGCCTATCACCTGCAATGCATGTTTGTGCATCCCTCCTCCCCTCACCATGGAAGAAAAGTGCTCCCCATCCTCTATGCGCTGAAACGTATTGGCATGCCAAAGATCGCTGGCAACCATCTGTAAAAGTTGTGCCCTGCACCTAATTAGACGGTCAATGACCACTAATCGAAAGCAAAGCGTGTGGGGGCTGGCTTCTTAAGGTCCAACTGGTTGAACACCCAGAACATGGCCAGAACACGCAAAAGTCACCAGGAAGAGGGCCTCACGGACGATGGCTCTAACCCAGGGAAGTGCACCTATGTCCCCCATGAGAAGGTCTATGTTGTGCGCTGCACAGGGGGTATGAATGATGTGAGGGAACTCGGCCTCTAGCAGGACACCCATCTGAACGCAGTTGGTGATTCTTTCCGATTCGAACCGGCAGGCCAAGTTCGAATCGAAAAACGGTTTGAACCGGAAAAAAAATTAATTAATTCAAAACGCTTTTTTTTTACTTTTTGGGTTTTTTTTTTTTTATCCGATTAGAACCGGATCCGAATGGTTCGAACGGTTCGAACCGCGGTTCGATGCAACCTTGATCAAGGGCATTGGTACTATTCCTATTTTTCTCTCATCTACAAATAGGAATGTAAGCTTGAAGAATGTTTTGTTCATGCCTTCCATTAATAAGAATGTGCCTAGTGAATGTTGTGGAGAGTCAATTCAACATGAAGATCAAGTGCTTAAAGTTGGCAAATGAAGACATGTCAACAAAATTCAAAGAGGTATGTGTGGCACATTGGATCAAGAGGGAGCTTTCAAACTCAAAGGTTCTACGTAGTATGGAAGAGAGGAAGATCAATCTTTTTGAAAGAGCTAAATCCATGAGGGTGAATGCAAATCTTCCTAAGTCCTTTTAGGGTGAAGCTTTGATGTGTGCTAACTTTGTTTGCAATAGGTACTCAAATGAAGACTTGGATGGTAAGAGTTCATTTGAGGTTCTTTTTGGTAAGAAGCCAAGGATGGAGCATTTGAAGATCTTTGGTAGTACTTGCTATGTCAACTCATCTTTTGGATTCTTGAAGGGAATCTTTGTTGGCTATAGTGAAGTAAGGAAAGCTTATAGGGATTACATTCCTAAGTCAAAGAAAGTCCACATTTCTAAGGATGTTGTCTTTGAAGAGGAGAATGTGGATAAGCTTGATGTTGATGTTGATCAATCTAACATTTTTGGTGGTGATGAAGATGGTTCTTTGGATGGTGATGGTGGAGATGCCTCTCCAAGTCAAGTTCTAAGAATATCCTCAAGGGAAACACAAAAGCCATCTAGGCTTACATATGATGAGAAGGGTAAGCAAGTTGAAGGTACAAACTTTGCTTTCCTCACATGTTTTGGTTCATCTTCTTGTCTAGATGATGCTATGCAAGTGGATAGTGGTTTTCATGGAATGGATGCAACTAATGGATCTAGAAAAAAAGTTTTGTTCGATGGCTTTGATGGTCAAGTGGAAGATCAAGGGGTTGATCTCAAAGGGCTTCAACAACACAAAAAGGAAAGGTGGCAATTTGGAGCTAGTCAAGAGCATCAAAGGGAAGTCAAGTGGCAAAGATACTTTGGATCTGTTTTTGCAAGTTATTGAAGAGTCAAGTAAGGTAGCAGCAAGGAAGTGTTGTTCAAGTTTACTTTATTTGTTCTATCTCATGTTTGAGCAATTTCATGTAAATGTGTGCAAATTGTCAAGATATGGTAAAACTACCTACAGTGTTTTGCATCATTTTGATGATGGAGTTGTACTAGCATTCTTGGCTAGTTTTGCTGACGGAAATGAAGCTAAAGGAGGCTCAATAAATCACTCATTCATGATCAAGTCATCAAGGGTTGATGATATCTTATGGCAAGACGGAGATGGAGGCTCATTCATGGATTTTCATGGTGGAGACATATCAAGAAAGAACAAAGATGGAGGAGACATGCAAGCATTGGTTGATTACTCACATTTTTTGTTTAGTCGTCGTTATTTTCCAAAGAGAATCATTGCATTTACATTCCATTTGGTTCTTCATGTTCTAGATACGTCTTAATATGTAAAATTGATGTAAAAAATAGTGAAGCATCCAATGTGGACACTATTCTCTATATCAATTATGAAAGTTACTATAAAACCATAGAAAGGAGGTCGATGCTTAGGATGGAAATCATTCTTAAGATGGATCAAAGTAGTGTGGTAAAACTAGTTGAAGAGGGAGCGTGAAAAATTGTCAACTAGTTTGTTGGTTTATTGGCATTTTTGGAGGCCAAAATGAAATCTCAACTTAGAGATAGGTTCATATTTGTCAAGAAAGGCCTAAATAGTGTTTGTACTATTTTTAGCAAGTAGATAAGTGGATGAGGTCGGATTTGGACCCATTCTAATTGGCTAAATTTGGTATATTGCATCTAGAGTAGAATTTCTAGGTTTTTGATGAAGTATCTAGAAGTTTTCAAATTAGGTCAAGTTTGGGGCAAGTGGCCAAATGACATTTGGGAAGCTATAAATAGTTGTACCTACGTGGAGAAATAATCATCAAAGTTTCTTTGAGGAGAATTCATCTCTTGTGTTTCTATGTCCATCTCATGTGTTTCTCTTGATATCTTGAGTTTCTATGTGTAGAATGTTAATTTTATGGTTGATCTAGCTTTCACACGTGTGAAGTACAGTATTGTACTGCTACTGTACGGACAGGGACAGTACTAAGTCATATCTAAGTGTTTATGATCAGATCTTTGTGCAATTCTAAGTTCTAGCATGCATAAAGTAGTGATTTCTATCTTCTAGCTATTTCTACATGTGCAACCAAATTTGGCTAAAGATCATTGATGAACTAAATGTGTTTTGATCTCTGATTTACTGGGACTAGCCCTTATACCCCTAGGTACTGGGCCCTTGCCATTAAGGGCATGTCCTTATGGGACCCAAGTACCCTAACTTGCCCTAATCTCTAGAAGGTTCAACTAAGGGCCTCTAGATAGTACATATAGGGCTATCATTTGTTGATTACATAGCTTATGCTATTTGGCACCCTGCGTGTGTAAGTCCAACCCGATGATCACATAGAGCATGCACTAGTGCCAAGTGATTGGAGTATACTGCAATATGTATTACGTATGGCCCCTTTGTAAATTGTCAGTTTGAAACTTGATGATCTGGATTCTAAATCATGATATACATTGAATTTTGTGGTTTGTATACTTATTACTAGCTACATGTCACAAGTTACAGCTTACTACTTAGTACTTAGACTTTAGGACTTACAAGTTACAACTTGGCAAAATTGTCCCTTTCAAGCATTGTGATCATCGGTGAGTACATGTTTGGCCATATCAGAGAGACCATGGAGGAGGTGGGGCCGGAGAATGTTGTGCATGTAATTTAAATTGCTTGTCCAGACTCCAATGTCAAATGTCAATGTTAAATACGGTGGTCATTATTTGAACTTTGAAATTTGAACTATAATATAATTGATAACAATTATTGAATTTTGATTCATCATTAAAGACTCAAGTTTAAGCATTGATGATCATTGATTACACAGGTCATCGCAGACAATGAGTCAAATTGTGTGGCCATGGGAAGGCTCGTTAATGAGACCTATCCCCAAATCTTTTAAGACTCCCTGAGCTGCCCGATGCTTAGACCTCCTTGTTGAGGATATGCTAAATTACCTTGGGTCAAGGAGACTGGGGGAACGCTATGGATGTCTCTATGATAGTAACATGAGGAACATGCACACCAAGAACATCCGCTCCACCCATGCCATAAGCTTCTTGTTAGTCATACACTCTAGACCCACTAATGAAGAAACTAACCAAATCTTATGTACGAACATCAAGGCAATTCTTCTTTGTTATCTTCTTTTTGGTGACCAATCTTTTCTTCAAACCAGATTTTCAACCAAAGTTCGTAGAAAAAATAGCCTCCATGCAACTTTTTTGATATGCTAGCAAATAAATGATCATTCTAGAATTTTGTAAGGTACCATCATATTTGCTATATAAAACAATATTGCATTTTAAACATACCAAATCTGGGCTTCTAGAACCCAAAGCAACCAGAAGATTTGATGCAGCATGTTGCCACTCAGAATTGAGGTCCTTGCGTCACAATAAATTTAAAATGAGTCAAGTTTGTCCTTCAAATCCTAGAACAATAGAAGTATGTCTATTCTAGTGCTCTCCAATACTGGTTACAAAACAAGTTCTAGCTCATGCTGCATAGTATAGCATAAAATCACTTTCCATCGAAACGTCAAAGAGTTAATAACTACCTTACTAATCATCATCTCTGATAAAGCCAGCTTGATCATCTTCTGCGTAGAATTATGATCCAGCTCTTGATCAGCAATCACATTGACAGTGTGAGCCATGACATTGAGAACCCCCGCATGATACGTGCCTAGGTGACCACTTCGCTGTTTTTCTCCAACCAATCCATCCATGTTACCATGTGTTCCAGAAATGTTCAATGGTATCATTATGAAAAAATCAACAACCGTATAGTTTTTGAAACTGCCATCAGTAATACATTTATATTGATGCAACAAATACATAATGTTAATTTACCCTCTTGCTCCCCCGAAGACTTGTTATACAAAAGTCCAACGTTGTAACAGCACTTCTGCATTACGATGCAATGCATTCTCCTCAAAAATAACTCCACTAGTTGAACCATTTATACTAATCAGACGGTACTCCGCACACAAAGAACTTGTAAATGCGAGACAGATTAGATAGAGATAGAACTCAAACTCTTTAGCGTTCTCCTGCAGAGCTGTTGTTGCTGCCTCCCTAACAGTGGGTGATGTATCAGCAAGAGCTCCCACAAGCACTTGTATAACAACTACACACAAGTTTACAGAATTTGGTTACTAGGAAAACAAGGTGCTATGGCTCTTTTAAGGGAGCTAACCTTAAAGGAAAATCTCTTTGAACTTTCTGAGCAGGAAAACACACTACTCATGCAAAATTCAGGTACTAAGCTGAGTCATAAACCTAAAACCGGTAGGCATTTTTTAATCTTGTGATTGTACAAATGGCAAGTTTGACATCACAAAGCCAAACAATGCTATGCCCATAGGTGGAACTCGATTCCAAAGAACTAGTTCTAATTCGTGTTCACCTTTTAATGGCCCCACTATGTCATGATCTGTAACAAAAAAACATTCTCTACTAGAGGCACTCGTTTCTTTTGAAACACATTATCTTGTATTCTCTCTCCAAAACAAAAGCCCTTCATTTCAATTATGAAAAATAGGTATAAAGGCAAATAATAAGATCTTATCAAGATTAAAGCCTAAAAAGCAATCACAATGATCAATCATTTGCCTGTGTCGTAAATATACCTCTCAAAAACAAACTGAAAAAAGGTTGTTCAAAACCTCATGTAAAAAAATAACCTACTATGCAAATACTACGTAGCATCAAAATCACACAATGACATAATCCACACATGAACTGGATCAAATAGACGACACTAATAGCAAATTTTATAAAAAACAAGATTATAATCCACAATTGAACTGGATCAAATAGACAATGAACAACAACTTTATTCATAAAAAATAAAAGTCTAATGTTTTGAGCTGTGTTCAGCACATTCTCAAAACATAAGAGTAACACACTTTTCACTTCTACTTAGTTTCTAAAGGTAGCCTATGTATAGTTTAGCTATGCCCCAAGGATTCCATCCTTGCTTACAAAATTGATAAGTTATTCTTAAGAGTCAATTAAGAAGCTAGAAATCTTGATTAGTTGGACCCTAAGTACTCAAATTGGGCCGTAATGGGCTACCGTAGGCTGCAGGCAAGAGACAGAAACTCGAGAGAAAGAACACAAGAAAGATATGTCAACATATAGAAGGATAGTAATGTAGCTTCATATAAAGTATTATCGAAAATTGTGCATTCACCATATGTCTAATAAACCTTGTTCTACAAAGACTAGTTCTTGTAAATTGCAATCAATATTCACAAGACTCACATCCGAAGTAGTTGGCATATCCATGGCAATTGATCTTTTTTATGGTGCTTGAACTAGCTTCAAATATTCTTTGCATTCACAAGCCACCATGCGTACAGATGTTGCTAATGTCACTTTCCATTGTACCTTGTCTGTTTGAGAATCACAATGAGTACTCAGAGTTGTCTTTCTTTATGGACAATCAATAATATGATCTGATGTGCAAGAGTTAACATCCATTTTCTGTGGCACAAGCTTCAATGCTCTTGTTGATGGATCAAATTTGACAATTTGTTCTCCATTGCCAGAACTTACGAATGAAGCCACAATTGATCTAGAGCTAAGCTTTGAAAGCATCACATAAGCAAGACTCAACCCTAGAAAGCCTGAAAGAGAGAAAGATTAAGGACTCTAAAGAGAGATCAATATCATCAACTGAATAAAAGACTACAATGCTATATATACCCTACCAATGAACCCTAAAGTAGGAATTCAAAAATAGAGGAAGGCAGAAGATTTGGAGGGAAAATAGTGTGCCCACCCAATAGGAGGACCCCCACTCCAAATGACTATGACCAAGTCCTAAAAATGTGACCAAATAGGGCCCAAGGCCAGCCATATAGTCTAAGTGTCAATAATGAATAAAAAAGGGCCCAAGGCCTACTTATGCATAAAGTAAAGTAAATGTAAATGGACGTGGCGAATGTAATGAGCCGAGTCCATAACTCTCCCCGACACAAAAATAAGACCCAACTGCCGAAAAGAAACTGGATCAAACAGTAGCAAGCCCTGGTGGATCAACAACTAGAGCAGCATCTGATGTAGAGGAATCAACAAGTGCAGCAAGAGCACGAGCCTGATCCGCAAGTGACGGTGTATGATAAAAGACATCAATAGGCTCCCATGTGGCCTCCTCAACAGGACGACCATCCCACTGGACCAAAAACTGAATCTGTCGGCGGCGTCGACTATGGTGCAGACGGACCTGTAATATAGCAGCAGGTTAAAATGGAAACAACTCTAAGGCAATAGAAAACTCAGCATCACAAGGAGCGTCATCCTCAATAGCAGCATGGCAACCCTTCCAAACCAAGGGCCACATATAGCATGTAAATGTATAGCGGTGGTGTCCTTTAATTCTAGCTCTAGATCACACATGGGTCTTTAACCTACTTGTCATTACTTGCCTAATTAGCACAAGTGGGATGCACTCTGTAAATAAAATGTTTTACCCCCATGTCTTATGCACACTTACAAGTTACAAGTATACAAGCCTTAAGGGATAAAATAGGCATTATATTTCAGCACCCCCCCTCAATGGCTATTTTGTTCATACAAACACCTAGCATGCTACGAAAATTTTCTCTACTAAGTGCCTTAGTAAAGATATTGCTGCTTGATCGTTGGTATCACAATACTCGAGCTGAATTTCTCCACTTTGTATCTTCTCTCGTAAGAAGTGTTGATCCACCTCAATATGCTTCGTACGAGCATGGTACACAGGATTTTTGGCTAGCTGGATACAACTCTGGCTATCGCAATAAAGAATAGTAGGACCATCCTGTGGGATCTGCACCTCCCCAAGAAGTCTCCTAAGCCATATAGCATCGCAGGTAGCTTTCAAAATTCACCGCTGCCCGGTACTCAACCTCTGTCGATGATAAGGTAACGGTGGGCTGTTTCTTGCTACACCAAGAAATGGCCCCAGAACCAAAGTTGAAAGTGTAACCTATGGTCGACTTCCGATCATCCCTATCACCAACCCAATCCGAATCGGTAAAGCCTCCAAGCTGGAGCTTCCCGTCATCTGTGTACTCAATCCCATAACAGGTTGTCCCCTTGACATACCTCAAAACCCTCTTAGCTGCTTTCCAATGGGCTTCAATTGGAGAGCTCATAAACTGGCTAGCCACACCAACCGCATAGGAAATGTCTATTTCGTAGTGGTGAGATAAATCAGGCTACCAACCAGTTGCCTATAAAGAGTCTCGTCCACAAAAAAAGTGCCATCATCTCTAGATGGCTTGCTGCTAGTATCAATGGGAGTAGATACGGGTTTGCAATCCTACAAGTTGAACCTGTTCAAGACTTCACATGCATAGTTAGCTTGGGAAATAAACACACAATTTTGCTTTTTCCAAACCTCCAAGCCTAGGCAATAGTGGATTAGACCCAAATCCTTCATTTCGAACTCATTTGATAAATGAGCCTTCACCTTTTCAATCAGCTTCCCATTGTTACCCGTGATGACCAAGTCATCCACATAGAGAACTGTCAAGACAATGTTCCCATCTTCCTCCTTCACGAACAGGTTGCAATCTGAATGACTCTTTATAAATTGCTCCTTGGCAAAATAGTCGTCAATACAACTATACCAGGCCCTAGCTGCCTGCTTCAAACCATACAAGGCCTTCTTAAGCCTACATACCATAGTTTCCTTGCCCTTAGCCTCAAAGCCTTGTGGCTGATCCATGTAGACTTCTTCAGCCAACTGTCCATTGAGAGAAGCACTCTTCATGTCCATTTGATGGACCTCCCAACCCAAAAATGTAGCCAATGCTAAAACCAACCTGATAGAGAGTTAAACTCTCCAAGAGGGAGGATTTTTAAGAGCATGCCTTTGCTTCTAAGAAGAAGCAAAATTCAGCCAAGGACAAGAAGAAAGGAAAAGGCAAGAACAAGGGAGCACCACAAACACTTGATCAAGGAATGGAGAACTTGCAAATGTCAGAAGCACAATCCTCCTCGAATACCTCTTCCACACCTCAAAGGAAGGGGAATTGCAATTACTGTGGTAAATATGGACACTTCGCGCTTGTGTGCAGGATGAAGCTTGCAGAGCAAAAGAAGGGCACAAAGAAGCAAGGAGGAAATGTTGTTGAGAGTGTTGCAAGAGAGGAGCAGAATGACATAAAGCAAGCTGAGTTATTTTCTGTTGCATTGGCCTCACAAGCTACAATAGGTGGTGGGTACATTGACTTGGGTGCTTCAAAGCACATGGGGATTGGTATGATACCTTTGTGGGGATTTGTGATGGACAAGAGGTGTGCCTAGGTGACAACTCAACACACAAGGTCAAGGAAAGGGCATAGTACCTGTAAAGCTTCCTTCCATCAGGAGAATTCAAAATCATTAAGAATGTCTTATATGTACCAAGACTTGCTAAAAATCTTCTTCCAATAGGAGCTATCACTCAACAAAATATGAAAGTAGAATTTGATGCTACTTCTTGTCTTGTGTTGGATTTGAGTGATATAATGAAGGTTGTGGCCAAAGGATTGCAGGAAGATAATCTATACAGGTTGTACACTTCTATCCCTAGTCAGCATGCTTATACAACAAAAGGAAGTGATGTGGATAGGTTTTGGCATGAAAGGTATGGACATCTTGGCTACCAAAGCATGCAGGTGTTGAATTAGCATCATATGGTGGAGGGGCTTCCAGTTATTAAGCCAAGCTCTTAAGTTTGCAAGGCTTGCGCTATGGGAAAACAACAAAGACAAAAGTTTCCCAAGGAGAGCACCACCAGGGCAGCAGGTATACTTGATTTGGTGCATTCAGATATGTGGGGGCCAACCCAAACCAGGTCTGCAGGGGGGGCATATTACTTTATGACCTTTATTGATGACTTCTCACGCAAGATTTGGATTTATTTCTTGAAGCAAAAATCTGAAGCATTCAAGTACTTTCAGTATTTCAAAACTTTGGTAGAAGAGCATTCAGGAAAGAAGATAAAGATGCTTAGGTCAGACGGTGGTGGAGAGTTCATTAAGACAGAATTTGTGGAATTCTGCAAGGCCAATGGAATCAAAAGGCAACTTACAGCTCCTCATACCCCTCAGCAAAATGGCGTAGCCGAGAAAAAGAACCAAACTATTGTGGAGTGTGCAAGGTGCATGCTCAAGGCAAACGGATTGCCCAACTTTTTTGGGGGCGAGGGCAATGCACACAGTGGTATTTCTGTTGAATAGAAGTCCAACTAAAGTTGTGGAAGGCAAGACTCCAGAAGAGGCATTAAGCCCAAGGTGGGCGCTTTGCGAGTGTTTGGTTGTATGACATATGCCCATTTTCCCAAGGATGACAGGAAGAAACTGGATGCAAAATCAGCAAAGTGTATACAGTAAGGAAAGCAAAGCTTACTGACTTTACGATCTTACTAGCAGGAAGAGGATCCTAAGTCGAGATGTGATCTTTGAAGAAGATCTAACGCCTCCTATGGAGGAACATGAAAAGGAGGGTACAAGTGAATTTGTGCCAATATTTGATGATCCACATCCATATATTGAGGAGTCTCAGGATGATTATATGAGTGATCAAGAGGAAGAATTCGAGGAGACTAGGAGCGGAAGGAAAGGGGCAAAGTTGTTAAGTCTTATTCACCGTCTTCATCACCAACTGCAAGGAAGAAGTTTCCTAAGTGGTATTGGCAAACTGTGCAGGATGGTTTGATATTGGATGAGGGAGAGAGCAGCAATCCAGGGGCAAGGAGGTGTCAAAGGCAAACCCAGCAGCATGGACACCAGGAGACAAACATGCATAGAGGAGTATGACTCCATCGTCAAGAATGATATATGGGACTTGGTGAAGCTACCAAAAGGAAAGCGTCCTATTGGGTGTAAATGGGTCTATAGGAAAATCGGATGGGAGCATCAAAAAGCATAAGAAAGAATGTTGGAAGCTTGTGACAGGTGAGGAGCCTGTTCCAACGTCAAAGGATCTTAGATATCAGCATTCTGTGCTTGGAGAGGCTATTGCTGACAAAGACTTGGTGCCAATGGTTCTGAATAGCTTTGTCATATGCTTATCAGAACTTTGTGATGATGATATATGTGGGGGACAAAATCCCAGAAGAGGTATATGGTCTCTTGTTACATTGCTAAAGTTAGTGCCATCAAGCCGGCTGGCTTCACTCAGCATGCTCTCTGCAAGACTAGACATAACTGGATAGAACTAAAACACGAAAGGTAAATTGGGGTTTTCACCCACCCAACTAGGGTATGCAGCCACTTGCTCAATAACCCTCAGCTTCTGGATTTGAAACTACCCCACTGTATGGCTGTCATAGCCCTTGTCCAAGATCCACTCAAAACTTTCACTGAAGTTCCCACTGTAGAAAGCACCCTCTAGTTGTCGCAGAAAACTCAAAAAAATTTCTCCCAAATTAGAAAGTTTTAGGATCACAGTACTCCTCTTGCCAACAGTACTCCAACCATGCAAATAGCACAGAGATCAGATGCCCCTACAGAAAGTGCGCCCTCCTCAAAGATAAGCTGCTCTCCAGGAATGGCAGGAATCTGATCAAAACAGGTCCAAGCTTTCACCACACCAAAGGCAACATAACATGCTCTGATACCATGACAAAATCCAAGGCCTAGCTATAGTATCATAACAACATAGTAAGCACACTATGAAAGCTTGAAAAAACCAACTATGGAGAAGAAGACAAAAGCAAGAGAGAGAGAACTTCAAAGCTCAGACAACTTGAATGATTAGTAAAGGAGTAGGAGGGCGTGGAAACCCCTCCAAACCAAGGGCCACCAATAGCATGTAATGTATAGAGGTGGTGTCTTTCTAATTCTAGCTCTAGACCACACATGGGTCTTTAACCTACTTGTCATTACTTGTCTGATTAGCACAAGTGGCACTATGTACATAAAATGTTTTACCCCCATGTCTCATGCACAACTTACAAGTTACAAGTATACAAGCCTTAAGGGGCAAAATAGGCATTATATTTCAACATGGCTAACCCAAGGAACATGCGAACATGATGAACATCAGTCGGAATAGGCCAATCCTGGATGATTATGAGGGTCCAGACGAATGTACCCATCACAAACAAGAAAACCAAGAAACTCGATCTCAGCAATAGTAAAAGAACATTTAGACAACTTAGCAAATAACTGGTGATGTACAAGTAACTGAAAAACATAGAAAAGGGGGGAAAGATGCTCAGCAAGAGACTGGCTAAAAATAAGAATATCATCAAAATAAACCAAGACACAACGACCAAGAAGCGGACGCATGATGTTATTCATCACATTCTCGAACGTAGGAGGACCACTAGTAACACCAAAAGGAAGCACACGAAATTCATATAAACCAAGGTGAGTACGAAAAGCAGTCTTATGTTCGTGAGAAGGGTGCATCTTAATTTGGTGATATCCAGAACGAAAATCTATCTTAGAAAAGAGCTTAGAGGTACCGAGCTGGTCAAAGAGGTCATCCATGTGCAGAATAGGGTACTGATTACGAATAGTCAAACTATTTAAAGCACGATAATCAATAAAAAAACGTTTGGTACCATCTTTCTTACTGACAAGGAGAACAGGGGCACCAAAAGGGTTGTGACTAGAAACAATGAGACCCTAATCTAACAAGGCAGTAATCTAGAGCTCAACCTCATCACGCTCAGATCTAGACATACGATAAGGGGGACGGGAAGGAGTAGAACCAGGATGCAAGTCAATATGGTGGTTCACGTCACGTAATGGTGGTAGCGTTGTAGGTTCTGAAAAGACAAAAGCATACTGATGTAATAAGTCAGAGAAGAACAGCTACTGGAGTAGAAACTGGAGGAACTGCTAATGCACGTTGAACACATAATAAGGCTGCACAATGAGCCTTCGGCAGGCTACGAATGAACTGCTTCCCACTGATTAGCTGAAAGTCTCCCTGAGAATCATGCCAACAAGTGAGTGTGTAACTGCATCATGTACAAATGTCAATGTCTACTGTGTCAAGTCCAGTGTAACGGCCCCAGGAGAGGCAAACCAATCAGCAGCAAGGATAAGATCATAACATTATCCAAAAAAATCTCCCATGCAGTATGCCAATTCCTGAAACATCTGAGAACTAGGAAAAGAGTGTGAACTGGCAACTTCAACTGTGAGAGGCTGTGGGAGGAGATTCATTGTACACTACAACTTTCAGTGTTTTGACAAGCTTACTGTTAGGGAGTGTAACCATTGGTATCAGAGCTTAGGGAGAACTCGTTCTAGACAGAGAAAAGGTCGTTCTAGAGAGAAAGTGCGAAAAAAATCAGCAAATTTTTGCCTTTTCTTGTGGGATTTTGGTAGGGAGATTGGAGGAGAGCTTTATTGGAGATTTGGCACAAAGCCTCCTCATAGGAGAGTGACCTACCACAATAGTACCTTCAGCCTATTTGCAGACCTGAGTATACGCAAATTCGCATTGATTTGGGGCTGTTTTCTTTTTCACTTATTTTCGGATTTTTGGAGCCATAAACAAATTTTCAGATTTCTCAACAATTGTTTGTCGACAGTACTTACATCAATATTGTACCAAATTTCAGAATCAGGGAGAGCCTACTCCTTGCTTTTACTTTCTTTCCTATTCATTTTCTGAACTTTCCTTTGCAAGAATTCAAACTTTTCCTATTCTCTTTCATTTGTTTTTCTATTCTTCCTTTGCAAACATAGAAAATCTAGATGATCGTTTGAACATTCCTTCTCTTGTAAATTCTCCTTCTTCCTTGCCTGCTAGTCCCGATCATGAGGGTCTACGAACTAAGGCGGAAAGAGTCATTGAAAACCCACAATCAGACTTGCAAGGTCGTCTAAAATTGGTGAAACAATCTTTGGCCAATGTCCAAAGTATCTTGCGGACCTTGGTGGGTGACATTCCTACGCCTTCTAATTTTCCTTCTTATGTTTTGACGATATAGCGCTGATCAAGATGAGGGGACGAGTGGCTGGTCATGAGGTGATTGCCCTCTTTGACAAGGGCTCATCCCATAACATTATCAACTCCCAACTTATCAAGAGATTGAAATTTCCCATGGTAACTTCAACCCATAGGGATATAGTCAAGATGGCTAATGGGAGGCTACTGAGACTTGGGATCGTCAAGTTGTACAGATGCCCATAGCTATACAAGGGTACAAGGACAAATTAGACTTTGAAATAACTAGATTAGCACGTTTTGATATAGTGCTAGGCAAGTGCTAACATGCAACTACAACCAACTATAGATTTTAATACGCATGTATATAAATTCAAGCATGAGGGTCTGTCTCATGTCTTGAGAGGTGAGAGGAAGTTGCTAGTTGGACCCCTCATCTCAGCTACTCAATTAAAGAAAGTACCTTTGCAATATCTTTATTGTTGTTATGTGATGCATGGGAATGATTGTGGTGATGTATTGGTTATCCAATGCTTCATGGACCTTTTCGAAACACCTTTTCAAAAAGGATTTGAAACAAGAAAGAATCGGCAAATCGGTTTTAGAGTTTTTTATTTTTTAGGAATTTTTTTCCTAGCCTTATATAATAGCAAAAACAAGTGCTTTTTTAGTGTTTAAATTGCAATGTATATTATAATCAATCAATGATCAATCTTGAATCCAATGGCGGTTTCGAAATAGATGTACGTTGATTATCGTGCACTTAATAAGCTCACGATAAAGCATCGCTACTGATGCCACGATTTGATGACTTGTTGGACGCCTTGCAAGATGCAAGACTCTTTAGCAAGATAGATCTCAAGAGAGTTTACCATCATATTCGAATACGGGCAAAGGATGTCCATAAGACCACATTTAAGACTGGTTTGGACATTATGAGTTTTTAGTCATCTCGTTTGAGCTTACTAATGCACCCACGACATCCATGCTGCTCATGAATGATATGAATTAGGCAATTTCGGTCATTCCCTAGGATTCTGCAAATTTTATCGCAGATTTGTGCTGGCCTTCTCCAAGTTAACTGCTGCTTTAACCAACTAGCTGTGTGGACAAGACCTAGAGGTTAGTTGGAATGATGAGTCACAGAGGAATTTTGAGTTGCTGAAGGAGGCAATGGCAACTGTACCAATGCTCAAAATTGTGGACTCCCAAAAGCCTTTTACCCTTGAGACTGACATGAACTGTGTAGCCATTGGAGTTGTGTTGAGTCAAAAAGGGAGACCTGTTGCTTTTGAGAGCAAGAAACTCACACCTGCTCAATAGAGATACCCCACACATGAGCAAGAGTTGTATGGGATCATACCTGTGCTCAAGGTGCGGCGGCACATTTATATGGTGCTAAGTTTTATGTTTATGCTGACCACAATACCCTCAAGTACTTTTGCAATTAGCCAGAGCCAAGAGGCTGCCAGGCGCGTTGGCCAAGTTGATGCAAGAATTTCATTTCAAAATTGACTATCACAAGGGTAAGGAGAATTTCGCAAATCAAGAATCCAAATCTCCGTGACGCGGTATACTTTCTGCCCGCCACCATCCTTGTAAGCTCCCACCGCCCCCTCCATGTGTCCAAACAAGTCATAGTCATGACGACCGTGATGGAAGGACTGAACATAGTCTATGATTGGTGGGCCACACTTCTCGTTAAGGAGTTGTAGGCCGCTTTCAAGCGCCCCTTTCGGATCGCCTGTGGTGGTCTAATCACTGTCATCGCCTTCGCTCACCTAGAAAACCTGCACACCTTCCCGCACTTCCCCCGCAGCTAGTTCATCTCCGAAGGACGCACTCGCGCAACTATTGGCAGGCCAGCAGTCGCCCTCCTTCACCATAGCTAATGCATTATTTCATATGATGTATTAGATGGCCTTTACGGCATAGAAAGTGATATTGTAGCAGAGATCAAGCATGCTCAGCAATCAAATGAGCATTCCCAGCAAGTGTGGCCTAGTGCAATGTCATTACCTGTAATCCGGATGGTACCACTCAGATGATGGGGCACACACTTATTTGGCATACGTCATTGATAATGGTATGCTTAAGAGAAATGGTAAGATGTACGTGCCATACGTGAATGGACTTCATAAGAAGATCCTTCATGAGTGTCCCGATAGTCCTTACGCAGGGCATCTAGATATGAATAAGATGGCTAAGTTAGTTAGCCAACACTTTTTCTGGCCACATATGCGGCGATACTCGTGTACATACAGCGTTGCTTGCCTTGTTAGGCGAACAAGGCGGAGCATGTAAGCCTTCAAGGTTTATCGCAATTCCTACAGATTCCTCAAGGTCGTTGGGAGAGTATCTCGATGGATTTAGTGGCATGGTGGCACTCCAGGGAAGACATATGGTGGACCATGGGCTGGATCATATCTTAGAACGGAGGTAAAGACAACTACAAAATCATGTCCTCCAAGAATATTTTGTAGCATGGAAAGGACTACTATTGTCGGAGGCAACCTACGAGAGTCACTCGCGACTACAGCATGCTTACTTGAGTTTGTCATCAAGGATCGATGACTTTCTCAAGGTGGGATGGAATGTCAGGACCCAGTTGTGGCCTGATTGTGGCCACCATGATGTGTCACAATCATGACGTAGTGCAGTGGCGCACGCTGCAAGTATGTGTAGCGAAGCGTAATCATTGAGCTACTAACAGAGCTCGCCAGTGGTTATACGAGCCAAAGCCAGGGCCAGGGTAAGTCAGCAGTTGACCGGAGTGGGCAGTTGTTCTATTAACTGGCACGACGGCCGAAATCCGGCTCAAACTAGCTCTGAATGATTTGTTCAAATTGAATAATGCTTTGAGGTTTGAACCACAATTTGTGGAAACTATAACGCCTGATAAATATATCACCGGATATGAGTGATCACCCTCAAGGAGACATGAAAGTGGTGTGCCACTAGACATGTCGATTGTGAATACCAAGAAGATAGATGTCCTTGATCATGAAGACCTCTAGAAGATGTACGGGCAGACCCATGAGTATTTGTCCCTACCCTCCTCAATATCAAGGATCCATATTTTGGGAAGAAAGTAGAGGAGCAACATAGTTATGGCAAAAAGAGTATAATTAACAAACAAAGAATTGTTTCTTAGTGAGCACTTTCTTAAATATGAACACGAACATGAGTGTGGAGATGAACCCCTCTTAAGATGAAGAGAGGGATATCATGAAAGAAAGACCATATATAAGTTTGGTCAGTTCCCTAATATATGCTAAGATTTGCACTAGGACGGACATCAGAGTGGTTGTCACAAAGTCAAATTGTTTTCTAATAGATCCAGATTCCAAAGCACAAGCATTAGAGTGCAGCTAATTGAGTGCTAAAAATTTTGAAAAGGTATAGCAAGGTTGGGACTCCTCTTCAAAGCAATTCTAGATCCTCTCGCAAGATTTTCATATTCAAATTAGAGGCTGGGGATCTCGATGATAGATGATTGCAAGAAACAAGGTTTAGTCACCATGTCATCTACCTAAGCGAAATACATGGACTTGTGTGATGCAAGTAAAGAATATGTACCAATTTAGAACTTGATGGATGAGCTCAATAGTAACAAGTAATGATCGTGTATAACGACAATCAAGGTTGTTGTTTTTTAAGCAAAAATTCAGGATGCGTGTTGGGTCTCATTTGAATGACCCTTCATTTGAAGTTTATGTTTAGGTATTTTTAGGTTAATATACAGATTTTGACACATAGCAACACAAATTAGTCCATGACTTAAAGACTTAGTTTGGTAAATTCGACCCTCCATACCTGACTTGGACCCATTCCTCTAAGACTACCAAGACACCTAAGGACCATTGATTTGCTATCTTCTCTTATATGTCTCATTCATAGTTCTTTAGGTGGTTGAATACATCTAACATTACTTTCTTTACATAAATCAATGTAAACAGAACAGTTCTCTACGCGATTAAATTTATCCCACATAGTTCTCTATGTAATTCATTGCATCCAACATAGTTCTCCTTGTTATCTGGTTGTTAAGCATTTCAATAAGAGTTCTGCATCAAATTAAATACTCATAACAAAAAAAATTGCTCTAAAGTGCATACAATTTCCTTGATCATTAAGATATCCTCCATGATGTGTTGACAAGGCCTACATGTCTAGCCTGGCATCACTGTACACCACGTAGATTTTAACAATATATTATAATAACAACAGACAGACTTATGATATGTATAGAAATAATAAATCTGACTTCCTTTCATAAGTTTCATTGAATAGATTCCTTTTATTTTCATAAAATATGCAGGGCCGTCTTAGTCTCAGCATGAAATAGTTACAAGCAGCTTGAGCTACATGTCTAGCGTGCTTACCAATCAGCACCATGGTTGATTAATACCTTCTAACGATAATGGAAAGATTTATGAAAAGTATATTACAATACCTTCCACTTCCTTATATAATCTAATGTACATTGTGATTTCCTTCCATTTTCAGTGTATAGGCAGAGAGATTACATTTTCATTACATTCCATACAGCATTGCAGTCTCATCATTAAACTTTTATAGAAAGAATTAAATTCATTAATAATAGATAGATAGATTCTTTATGCGTAATTTAAAAATTGATTTGACTTCCTTTGATAATTTCATGTGGATCGTAGTTTCACTTCATTTTCTTGACAAAGACATGGAAAAATGTTCCCATTCAACATTGCAGCCTCAAGCATTGAACTGTTACAGACAAACTGATTTTATACAAGCCATTTACATGTAAAACTGAATCAAAAAATAAATGGCAGGGTAAGTGCACATACCAGCTCTAGACGGCTCCAATCCGTCGTCCGTCGCCATGTAAAGGGCATAAAGAAAACACGATCGAACAGGCAGGCACCAAGAATGGATAAGCTTTTCGTAAGCCCAGAAACTTTCGAGAATGATCAATGTCTTAATGGGGCAGCCGCTCCATCGATCAAATAAAACTAAGCTTTCAAGTATGAACCATTCGGAAGAACGCGTGGCCGAATCTGAGAGATCGTGCGAAATCCAACGGTGGCGCGCTGAAAACTCGCAATGAGAGACGGGTCACGGGGGTGTTCGTTTATGAAAGCTACAAGAGAAGAGCATGCCGCTTAGAGATTTGATCTAATGCTTCAAAATGAATTGATTTAATAAATCAAAACACTATTTGATCATTAGCATTCTAGACAATGCACCAAAAACTTTAAATTTTGGACTAGTATGCACATTTTTGGGTCAAAAACATTATAGGAAGTTAATTTGAAGGTTGATGTATGGTTTCACACGTGTGGATAGTACATCAATATCCCAAAAATCGATCTTGACCAAAAACATTGATGGTACCTATCTCCTTGAACTCGCCCTCTCAAGTAAAGCTCAAAAACAAGTCATTGTTAACGATTTCACAAAATTCATTAATCATTAGATCACTCTTATGTATGTAGGATCACAGATGGAGAAATAATAATTGTTGTTGTGTATGTGGATGGTACCCTAGTACTGTGCAGAAATGAAGATATAATTGTCAAAGTGAATAAGGAGATCTCAAAACATTTCGAGATAACAGAACTTGGAGAAGCCAAATGTTATCTAGGCTTACAGATTGACCGTGACTATGACGAAGGAAAGCTATACCTTCATCAGTCAAGGTACACCCAGAAAATCTTAGATGATTTCGGGATGACAGATTGCAAAGAGGCAGACACTCCAATGCTTGTAGGAACAATTCTGATGAATGAAGAATGTCTGAAGACGGACGAAGAGCGAGAGATCATGCAGCACACACCATACAGGAGGCTGATTGGATCCTTAATGGATCTAGCAGACAAATTATTGATTAAAAAGATGCAAGAAAAAACATCGGCAATATGCCAATGAGAAAGCCAAACACAGGGTTGCTAGCTAATGTTCAAGAAGTCCGCTAGTAAGCACGACAAGTTTTGATTCGCGAAAGACAGAGTTTTTTTTGTGCCGACGCGCTGTGTGGGTCTGTCACAACAGCGCTCAAGGAAATTTCTGATAATACAGTAGATGTTTATGCAGATGAGTTTCTTGTCTTGAACACAATCGAATGCTTAATTTTCTGATAGTTGTATGTATGTAATCAGCTGGTTTAATTTTATTCCGCACACTAGTTTTACCTTGTTGAATGCATAAGCAGATTATATGTAGGTCAGCAGTGTCTGTCTACACCTTCTTGGAGGATTGTAGATCCTGTCACAAACAATAGTAGACCCGAGGACATAATCGATTCCATCTAGGTTTGTTTCTGTTGGATTCCCAACAGTGGTCTCATAGCGAAATTATTTGTGTCTGAATCTCATACTTTACACATACATCAGACGAAATTTTCTTATCAGTCTGATCCGTCTTGAAAGAAACGGCCTTACATTTTTTTGTTAAAATCATTATGCACAAGTCATAGTGGCGGTTGTCGGCAGCTGTCAATCGACCATAAATTGCCAAAGCGGAACTCGCTCAACTGATATTCAATTAGGATGAAGAGGTGAAGAGATTTGCATGCTGTCGTCAGTGCTATTGTATTGTGGGTGAAAGATCGACTGTTCAAGCTGGTGGTTCAGTTTTGGCAATAGTAGTTTTGCTAGAGCTTGTTATCACAATAATCCAAGAGAATAGTACCCACCTTCGCAAATGTTACAATTACATTGCTTTTTAATATGCATCGTCATCATAAGTAGTTTGTGGATTGAACGGGACAAAGAGAGTCCATGTGTTGGGAGGTGATGGCAAGTGCATGTTAAGGCCGAGGTGGTTTCTTGGAGTTACTCACAATTTGAAGGTGTATGGCAATAACAAAACTTTCCTGGTGCCACTTTTGCTCTCTCAAAAGGGTTGGTGCTGTTGACAGTGGCTTTGCTAGATGATCTAGTCAACTTGGACCTCAACAACTCTCAACAGTATAATCAATGGAATACATCTGGTGAAAGCAACTTACCATTCAAGTTTATCTCTCGATCATCCTTTTAACTTTCTTTTGTATAATATTTTTTTCTTTTTTTTCGATTTTATACTTCTATCTCTCTGGTTCTTTGATGCCTTTGTGGACGGTTTGTTGGTTCAAACTTCAAGAGGTTTGTTAGCTCTTTCGTTTGAGTGTACTTCCAGCCATTATTATGACTCGGGGACACGCTTCTTTTAACTTTCTACCACATGTTTAAGAAGAAACAGGATAGGAGACTAAGTTTCAGGTTTGGACATTCATAGAAAAGCAAGGGTCAATTTGCATTTGCCTTTGGATCTTTGTCAAATATGCTATGTTTTTCTACATGATCCTTCTAGAGAGGTAATGTTGTGGGTATTTCCTATACATAATTAAATA
This sequence comes from Diphasiastrum complanatum, assembly GCA_029204225.1. Lineage (NCBI taxonomy): Eukaryota > Viridiplantae > Streptophyta > Lycopodiopsida > Lycopodiales > Lycopodiaceae > Diphasiastrum > Diphasiastrum complanatum. The sequence goes on from CM055107.1 coordinate 51,331,062, forward strand.
AGTGGGTCCCACCACTAAATTACTGTTGGCCAAGGCTTACTTAGTGGGCCCCACCACAATACACCTATACAGTTAGAATACTAAGTGTGAGGGCACTGGCGTCCTGCGTGTGTAAGCCCAACCCAATGAGCACATTGCTAGTTGTTTTAAGTTGTTCCATAGAGACTTGGGCCCTAGGTGTAAATAAATAATGTTGAGGCCCAAGTTCACAAAGTCAAGCTGAAAATAAGGAATCTAATTTGTACAAAGTAAGACTCACATGATTCATGTGACTTACTTTGTGCTTTCTTAAACCATTAGATTAGATTTGTACTTCTTTGAAGGGCTTGGATTAGAGTCCTTGCCATTGAAGTGTGGCCAATTAGAGTGAAGGAGACTTGCCTTTGGAATCTATAAAAGGGAGCTATTTCCTTTATATTTTATCCTCATTCACATTCGTAGATAGGATCAATAGTAAGATCTACACCAGATCCAGCTATTGTGAAAATCTCAGGCCAATCTAAACAAGGATCAAAAAGTTATCAAGGAAAAACCACCGTAAGAGATCTAAAATTACACTTTTGGCCAACAAAATGATCAGATCCTCAAGAATCCAGACAAATTTCCATAGATCCATCAAGATCCAACTACCCGGGACTTCCCCGCTGAATGAATCTGAGATCCGGATGATCAGTAGCACCCAGAGCAGGAAATCAAGCACCAAACCATCCCAGAGTAGCAGCAGCGCAGATTAAACCAGAAGCAAAAATAGTGGCAATAGGACCAATGGGACAACCCATACATATCATACCCTTGCAAGTTAGGAGGACACCTCATCTTGAAATGCCCAAATATGATGGATCATCAGATCCCATCAGGTTCCTCCAGATCTACGAGCAAGCGTGCAAAATCTATGGTGAATGGACACCAGCGGAAAAATTAATGTTGTTGCCTCTGGAAAGGGGTTAAAGCAGCTCTCATCACGCGCTTTAAATTGAGAAAATTCTTGGAAGATCCATTTCTCCTATTGAGCAAAGTTAAAATGGGAAAAATAGAAAGGGTCCGGGATTACATCGAGCAGGTCAAACACTTAAGATCCAAATGCAATGCAGCACTAACTCTCGATCATGCGGTAATCGTGTGTTTCCTTGCGGAGCTGCCACGGAGTATCAGAAGAGAACTCAAAAAATGGGAGTAGTATGCTACATTGCAAGAAGAAATGGAAGATGCAATCAGAGAAGATGGTGAAGACAGTATCAGAAGATCCGCCATTGGGTATAGAAAGCACAAGCTGAAGAAGCTGCACGAGCAAGAGAAATTCCTACAGCACCATGCATTACTAAAGAACCAACACCACCAATAGGCTCACCATTGCGAACGGATCAAAACGATTGTTTGCACCATCATGAACCACCTGAGGAACTCACGACATCATACTGCTCTTTCCATCTATTTCAGAACTAAACTTCTTATTGAATCCATTTTTCAGTAACACACACACACACACACACACACACAAACCATCTCTAATCTCTTCGGTGGACTGTACTCTCGTTTGTGAGTATGAATTGATTTTTAAGATCCTGTTGGGCAATTAGAACACTTAAAGCTATGATTATATTCACATAAACTTTCTATGAGACTATTTTTGCATCTAACGGGAGAGCTGTTCCGTAATATTCCAGCTCTCTTCTCCATTCGCGTTCTTCCATCTCCATTGCCCCATCAGAGTTTGCATATCTGATGTTCTTGACCATTGAGGATGTTGCTTTTTGGTTTGATCATATAAATGTCCTCCTAGATAACTACATTGAGGAATGTTGTTTGTACATCCATCTGGTGTACCTCAAGATCTGCAGTAGCAGCATATGATAGTAGCAGTCAAATAGAAGTATGCTTGACCACCGGACTAAAGGTTTCAAAGTAGTCGATGTTTGGAGTTTGTGAGAATCCCCTTCCATGAGTCTTTCCTTCTGTCGCTGTTGCCGTATGCTTTGTATTTGATCTTAAAGATCCATTTGCAATCGATTACCTTTTTGTCTGTTGGGAGCTTGGTGACAGTCCATTTATTATTCCTCAGAAGTGAGTTGTACTCCTCGTCCATAGCTTCCTCAATTGTGGTTGGCTCCTGAATAGAGTAGTGAGCAAACTCATCAGTGTATCATCTTGATGTTATCTTGCAATCTTGTGTGTAGAATGCTCATAGTTTGTTATTTTTGAATCCACACGTGGGAAGTACAGTAGGGTACTATTATTGTAGAGACATCAGCTTCAGTTTATCATATATTTGATGTTTGATTAGTGGATGTTGATTAAGTGGATCTCTTTCATTAAGTGGATGTTGGTTTTTTTACATTGGCAATGTTGTAGAGTGTGTTGACTTTCTAACCACAGATCAAGGGATTCATTTTGGATCTTAATGATCTGAAATTCTTCACATGGTACTAGAGCTCTTGTGTTTCAGGTTATGAAAGGACAACCACATTAGCAAAGATTTGGAGGAGATACTGATGCTAGAGCATGCTAGATTGATTTCTACTCAAAAATTGAGTTCTTCGCATATGTAGATTGGACCTCTTGTAGGTCAAAACTCAATTTAGGTTTATGAACTTGAGGAATTCTGATTTCACACATGGATTTCTGGATTTGGGTGATTTTTGATGCATTAGGAAGGTCTCATTCGAAGCTACAAGGTCCTATATCAAGGTTTTCAGCAATTGCATGTAGAAATTGGAAGATTCAATTTTTTGTGATTTTGTCAAAACCCTAATTTTGATTGGATCTCTATTTTTTGAAGTTTTTGGACTTTAATAGAGTGTTTTTCAATCTTAGGAAGTGGCAAGATTCAATAGATTGTTGGTAGATCATAGGTTGATCAAAAATTCTTCATTCTATGTGTTGATTTGCTAGTTATAGTGCTAGAAGAGAATTGAGAGGTTCCATATCTTTGTGATTTCTTCTTGAGTTCATTTGTTGACATTCAAGAGAGTGCTTTGTGCATTGGAACAGGTTGAAAGAAGAAGATCATGTCACTTCAACATGGCTACAAGTGGATGCTTTATGGTGCAGAGCAATGATAGGCTTACCTCAATCAACTATTTTACTTGGAAGGTGAGGATGGAGTCCTTATTGGCGATGAAGGAGTTGATGGAGATTGTTGTAGGTGTGGAGGAGAGGCCTCAAGCACCTCAAGATCAAGTGAGGTATGACAAGAGAGCAAAGAAAGCTCTACACATGATCAAGGTGAATGTTACCAATGGCTACTCAAGGATATTAGTAAGAGCAATTCATCTTGAGAGGCTTGGGAAGCTTTGAAAAATATTTATGAATCCAAGTCCACATCTAGAGTGCTGACTCTAGGAAGACAAATCTTTCAAAGTATGCAAAAGAAGGAAGAGGTGCTCATGCTTTTGTGTTGAGGGTTAAAGCATTCAACGATGAGTTAGCATGTATTGATAAGAGAATTAAGGAAGTAGAACTTGTTCAAGTTATACTAATTTCATTTGAATAAACACTTTTTAAAAGTGTGGGAAAGTTAGAAGTCGAGTTTGAGTAGATTCAAATTTGAATGTTGGGTACTTTGAATCTAGACCCAAAAATAGTAGGGTTAGCATTTTGGTGGGAAAGCCAAGTGGCCAAATAGGGTTTGTACCTGTTATAAAAGGATGTAACTCATGGAGAGAGCAATCTTCTCTCTTCTCTATCTCATTTCATGCTTATACATGGTCCTATGGGGTTCTACTATCCATTGGTGCACTATACTTGTGATTGCATGCAATTCTATGTGTAGAATGATCTATATATCAAAACGTGTGAAATACAGTAGCTTGCTAGTTTTGTATGGACAACAACAGTACTTTATCTTTTTATTCATGTTTGATCAAGTTCTATTAGAGTTTGCATCTCATTTTGTGTGTAGATGCTGATTTTTCTACATTGGTGAGATTGGTAGAGTAGCTTCTTTTGTAACCCAAGATCTTTTTTGTGGATTGGATCATCAATGATCTGAAATCCTTTACACTGAGCTGATGCAAAGAAATAAGGATCTAGAAGAAGCGAAGGGCAAGTTCAATGCAACTCTAGAAGTACTAGAGGAGATGCATGAGAACCAGTCCAACGGATTTGAAAAAGAAAACTTGCTACTCAAGCAATAGGTCCAAACCTTGCAAAGTTTGTTGCAGCAGGAGCAACATACCAGAAGCACGCTGCAGAAGTCTAATGAAGCTTTGGAAGAACAGTTGTGAAGTGTAACTTTAAAAAACAAAAAATCCAAAGCCAAGCATAAAGAAATGGAGAATGCTACCCAACAGATGCAGAACTCCATGGAGACGTTGAAGAAAGACAATGCCATTTACAAGAGGCCAGCCAAAGAGGCAATTATGTGGACGATTAGTTATGAGACCACCCTAGCAGCTTGTGTTTCCCATGGGAAGTACAGGATTGATCTGGTAGCTTGGAAGAATGTTCAACAGAACATAATCAACTCTTTCCAACTTCAGTACCTCCAACCATTCATGACAAATTATGAAAAGCTGAAGGAAGAACTGGAGGAAGTCAAATTCAATTTGAATTTGAGCCAACCCTACACTGTTGAAGAAGAACTGGTGATAAAAGAAGACAAAGCTATCCAAACTACACTCTTCTTCATGGCAAAAAAAAGACAAGTCTACCCAAACTATCGATGTTGCAAAAGTGTTACCTAAATCAGTTCCAGTTACTCCAATAACAAAGCCAGTACCGCAGATCATTGAGCAAACAACTGGCAGTGCCACAAGGAAAAACACAAAGGTAACTTACAAACTACTGAAGTTGGTATTTTAGGATTTTGAGCAAGACCTGGTTACCCTTTTACCCCCTATGTACAGTCCTAAACTCCAATGGAGATTAGACTATCTCTTTTTGCCTAGACTTTTTCGTTATACCAAAGAACATTGGGAAAGTTCGTGGACTTATTCCAATTTCTTTCACTTTTGGGCTTAATTGTCAAATTACCAGAAAGGATTAAATATCAACAATAACTGGTGCAACAAAATATACTAGATTTGAAACTAGTTGAGTCTAATCACTTGATGAGCCATGTTGGGTGATAAGCAAAAAAATTACACATTAGGCATCAAATTTTGACTTTCCCAAATGATAGGCAACAAATTTAATCTATTTGGATGAAATCCCTCAAAGTTGATCACTCTATGAGGAGCCTTAGGTGAAGAGTGCCAAAATGGGTCTTTTTACATTGATAGACATCACGTTTGAGCTATCTCATATGATGCTAGTCAATTATGATTACTCGATGGGCCATGTTAAGTGATAGGGACCAAAATGGAGTTGTTTCACATGTAAATATTAAATTAAAGAAATCACACTTCTATTTCATATCTTGCTTGCATGTGCTTCTTTTCTTCGTGAATTAGACAAGGGCATTTTGTTCAAGCAAATTGACATTGGTGAGGTATCTGAATGTTTTAGTGATAAAGATATTTGTGGATCTTGCTAACTTTGTGTGTACACCAATTTTAGTCGTATATTTTGATAAGTGTATTTTGTCAATATCACATGCGTAAATAAGATTTAACATTCTTGTTGAAAAATTGTAGACAAAATTTAATCGTTGATTAGCGAAAATGTCTTCGGATGAGGAAATGCTTGCCTCGAAACAAGGTATTTTTATTTAAAGTATAGTAGATATTATGTACTTAACATTTGGATTTGCAACATTGTGTGTTGAATATAGCTTTTTTTTGTTTTTTTTTTCTATGATTGTTTAAAGCATGACGCCTCCACAAGATAGCAAAAAGTTAAAGAAGATGCAATATTATTACAAAATGAAATCACAAAAAAGAGCACAAATGCTTGATCAAAGACTTAGTGGAACATCATTGTCATCAAGTTCTGGTGCCAAGCGTGGACTCAAATTGAAGATATTATATATTTATTTGTTTAAAACTTAAGAGTGTATTTATACACATATAAATTATCTTGTAACATTAAGCTAATCATTCTTGTAATTGTAAAATGAAATTAGTATCAACAGATGTACAATGAAAATATATATTGTGAGTGTAAACAATGCAAAGGATTGAAAATTCGAGAAAGACAAATAATGGCGCAACATCTGTGGAAGTTTGGAAAGAACATTGAGGAGCCCGACATGGAGGTATATTTTGACACTTTAGCATTTTTTCTTATCATACACATATTTATATATCTTTTGAAAAAAAAAAACTAATGCTTGTATAATGTTTCACTCTTGTAGAATAATACATTGGTGTCAATGTCTTACACGTCGATTGGCAATCTTATCAACAAGATAAAAGATATTGATTTTGGATCATCTTTGGTATTAGATGAAGATCTTGTTGATGATCATATTATTGATGTCACTAGTCACTACACACCTCATGATGTGGAAATTATGCATCTTTCCATTCCGCACGTCACTCACTCCACCACACCTCACATAGATCTTTCCATGGATTCTATTCATCCCAAAATATCACCACACATAGATTCTCTTCATCCCACAACACCTTACACAGATTCTTCTATGGATTCTATTCATTCCATGATGTCACCACGCATAGATTCCATCTATCTTATGACACCTCACATCGATTCTATTCATCTCACGACACCTCACATCAATTCTATCCATCCCACATCACCTCACGTACCTTGTGTAGAATATCCTCCCCTTCCTATCTCATCTAGATCTACTCAGCTTCATATTGAGATGTTGATGTAGATCCAACCCTCATTCACCAAAATCTCTTGCAAATCTACAATTCTTGGCAAAGTCTTTTGAATAGCAAAGCTTTGAGCAAGATTAGCATGATCATCCAACAAATTTTGGGTAATCCGACATCTGATGAGGACATCAGATTTTATAAAGGTGAGGTGGATGTTGTAAAGTTACCCCTACAAGCTTTACATTGTCCCCGACGCCAGCAGCACCCCTGCTGCTCCCGGCGTCACCGGCGCCGCTTCCGGCGCCACTGTGACCAAGACTAATGAACTTTGAAAAGTCAAACTCTAAGTCTAAAACAAAGTTGGCCTCAATTTGTCAAATATGGAAATATAGCAAATATGATCAAACTAGTTGAATCTTTCACACTCCCTCTTCAACTAGTTTTAGCATAGACTTTGATAACACTCCAAGTGAAGTCCTATGCTTCATGAACAAGTCCTTTCCCAATGCTTTGATGAAGATATCAGCTACACATTCCCTTGAGTACACATGTTGAAGCTCCACCTCCTTTGCAATGACTTGCTCTCTCACAAAATGGTATTGCACCTCAATATGACATGAGAATCACATAGTATGTAAATGAGATGATTCCTCCATGCTATCAACTTTGAAATCTCTAGAAAAATACAACAAAAAAACAATAAATGTGAGTGATCAACATTTGCTTGCATGTTTCCTCTCTCTTTGTACTTTGTTGCCATGTATCCACCATGACACTCCATAAATGAGCCTCCATCTCCATCTGGCCTCAAGATACCATCATACCTTGATGACTTGACCATGAATGAGTGACATAATGAACCTCCAATAGATTCATTTCCATCAATAAAACCAACCAAGAATGCTAGTACAAATCCAACATCAAAACGATGCTCACCAATGTAACTAGTCTTACCATATCTTGACAATTTGCACACATCTACATGAAAATGCTCAAACATGAGTTTAAACAAGTAAATTAAAACTTGAAAAACACTTCCTTGCTGCTCCTTTGACCTTACTTGAGTCTTCAATAAGCTGCAAAAACATATCCATAACATCTTTGCCAATTACCTCTCCTTTGATGCTCTTGACTACTCCAAATTGCCAACTTCCTTTTTGCCTCGTTGAAGCCCTTTGAGATCAACCTCTTGATCATCAACTTGACCATCAAAGTCATAGAATTTTATTTTCTTTCAAGATCCATTACTTGCTGGAAAAACATGAAAACATCCATCTACTTGCATAGCATCATCTACACACACTTCCAAGCAATATTTGGAAAGCTGGCAAAAGTGAAAGAATGGAATTGACATTTTTTTTTTCCTTCCAAAATATATTTCATAAAAAATCGAAGGGTATTGACCTCAAAAAGTAAAAACTTATTTTGGTTTGTAAGACATTTTATTGTTAGCATAATATGCATAGGATTGTAGAAAGCTGGCAAAAGTGCAAGAATGGAATTGACATTTTTTTCCTTCCAAAATAAATTTCATAAAAAAATTGAAGATGTTGACCTGAAAAATGAACATTTATTTTGGTTTGTAAGAAATTTTATTCTTAGCATAATATAGATTCAAAAAGCTCAGTCTGATAATTCTAATTAGCATGGAGAATTTAGATATTGCCATCATGAAAATCAAATTTTGACAAGAAATAGCTACTATGAAGACTCATGTATGGTCTTATAACACAATAATAATGTTAAACTTGTTGTTGATGGGGTGTGGGTGAGGCCCAGGTATATACTTGATACCAAAAGCATTTGGAAATCTAAAAATTTTAATTATGATAAGTAGATAATCAATTGAAGTAATGAATCTATTTATCAATGTTGTCATCATAAAAATAATAACAACAAAATTTAGTAATTAGGAGATGATAAATGGAAAAAGTTTTGAGTTGAAGATTTCAATGTAAAATATTAAAAGGAAATAGAGGTTTTCTAGCAATGTTCGTGCACCCGATGAAGATTTCATCTCCTTTGCCTTGGAAACATATGGTTGGAAGCACAAGAAATTTAATGATTTTTTTATCTTTATGCGCAGAGTTTATGGTGAAACTGTTAGAATAAGTAAGCCCGAGTTTCTCTCACAGTTCATGACTTTCCGTGTTCGGCAATGATTTCGAGTTTTTTACTGTCCTTGTAATAGTATGCATGTGTGCCAGTTTGATGGTACACGTAGTGTAAGTTGGGGCACGCGTCCCAAAATGGGGACCGAACTGCTATGCAGCGGTACCCCACAAAAATTAGACTATGTATATATATCTTTCAGTCTCTTTTGTAGATATAGTTCAGAAGTGTTCTCTTGGGTTTGTGTGTGTGATCTCTCTTTACTGTTTATCTGATTGATGTTCGATTGCTTGCAAATTAGCTAACTATACTGCCAGTAAGATCCTTGACATGGTATCAGAGCCTGGGAGTGGTTCAGTTTGTTGTTAGCTGGAAGCCAAATTTTTGGGAAAATTCAAAGAACCATTTACGGTTAGTCAAGCAAGCAATCGTTTGCAGGTGCAGTTGAATTCAAGGCTTTAGAATAAGCTATTGGCTTGATCCAAGAAAAAAACTGAAAATTGCTAAATTTTCAAGTTGATTGGAGCAAACGGAGAGTTGCTGAGAAGAACAGCTTGTTTGCATTCAACTGTGCATCAATTGTGAAGCCAAAAATCTCAAGAGAGTTCTTGTAGTAGGCCGACCTCAGTGGTGTAGGAGACTGCCAGAAAAATCTCAAAAAAAGGGTTGAGTAAATCTCAAGAAAGCTCCATCCTTTCTACAGCTAGGCTTTTTATGTACAAAACCCTGGATCTTTCTCCACACAGACTACGGTTCAGTGTTGTAAATGCATGGAGAGGGGCGCCCTAGCAGGTTGAATGTGCCCACAAATGGTCATGTGCAGCCGTGGAGTAATCTGAACGTTGAATCAGCTGGTAGGGAGGCGTGGAGAAAAAAACTTGGTGGCAGCCATAGCTGGCCAGGTGAGGAGAAGTAGTCGTGAAGAGAGAAGGTCGTGGAGGAGAACTCGCGCGAAACAAGCAGGAGGGCGACTTAGTGTAATTAAGTCCATCGCGGCTTCAGGAGTGTTGTTCGGCGCACAGGAGCAAGATCGACTGATAAGATCAATCTCCACAACTTCGACGGATAAGATAAATTTGATTAGGGCCACAGAATGAAAACCCATCGTAGGATATGGGTGAAGTGGACCCTGAAAAGGTTTGAAAGGCAAAATGGCCTTCAATTTCATTAAAAATTTTCAAGTAGAAAGGGACCCTGAAGTTCAAATTTGTTTGAAAAAGGGATTTGCTTCAAAGTGAAGAAACTATGTGTTTTCTTCAAGAGCCTTTAACTATTGGTCTAAAGCTCCGTTTAAGGCCGTCCAAAAGCCAAAATCCTCCAAATTAAGGGCAAAAAAGAAAGGTACCCTGCAAGTATGGTACTTGAAAATAGAGGGATTGTCGTAGAGAAAGTGTTCGGAGTGCACCAAAAGTCTTTTCACAATTCCAGCGGGCAAGTTATTGGGAGTTGGTGACGAAGGGCATTTCAGAGGACGACACCGATTTGGCTTCCGATTTGGTGACAAAGCGGCGGAAGGTCCTGAAACTTTTTTGGTCAGACCTTAAAGTTGACTTTTAAAAGTCAAAATTGCTCTATAAGCTTGTCATTGAGCCTCATTAGGGCGCTAATTTTTAGCAAAATGGCAGGATTGGGAGAATCCATGCTTGGAGAAGCAAGTAAGTTGGACGGGGTATCCAATTATAGCATTTGGAAATTCAAACTGAAAAGTATTTTCATGGAAAAGGAGCTGTTGGACATTGTCACTGGGGTGGAACAACGGCCAGCTACAACTCCAGCCGATATTTGTGCATTTGACAAAAGGGCGTAGAAGGCCTTATCCTTGATAAACTTGTCAATGAAGGATCATGTTATTGCCCGCATCAGTGAAACTGTATCAGCAAGAGGCGCTTGGGATGCACTCAAAATGCAGTTTCAAACGGCAAACCCCTCTCGAATGATGTTTTTGAGGACCAAACTCATAAGTGTTTGCATGGAGGAAAATGAGGGCATAGGGTCCTATTTTACACAAATAAAGGAGTTACGAGACCAGTTGACAGCTATTGGAGAACCAATAAGAGATGTTGAGCTGGTTCACACAGCTATAAATGGCCTACCCGAAAATTTCCAAATGTTTGCAAGTGGTATTGCTTCGAGGGAGAGACTACATTTGAAAATCTTCATGGCATTATCCTACAGGAGGAACAAAGGCGTGAAGTGGTAAAAACTCAACTTCCCACATCGGAAGATCAAGCAATGCTAGCAAAAGGGAAGCATAAATACAAGAAGCAATCCAATAAGTCGAATGTGGAGGATGACAATCAAGGATCCACATCATGCACGAAGAAGAAAGACAACTGTTTCTATTGCCAAAAGCCTGGACATTGGGCAAGAGATTGTCGCAAAAAGAAGACGGATATTAAGAGGGTCAAAGTGAAGTAGTTGACCAATTTTATCGAAGAAGAGAATGATAGCGATAACAAAGATCAAGGCACGACATTTGCGACAGCATTGGCATCGCAACATTCCATTGATCATACACATTGGTATGTGGACTTAGGAGCAACGAGACACATGACTGGCAACAAATCATGGTTCAAAAATCTGGAGCTTACTGATGATGGAGATAGAGTTACGACGACGAGTGCCAAATTCATGGAGTTGGTGTAGTGCCTATTCAATTTCCTGACGGACATCTGAAGGTAATCGAAAATGTGTTGTATGTTCCTGGCCTTCAGAAGAGTCTTTTATCTGTTGGTACAATGACAGATCATAAGTTGAAGGTGGAGTTCAACGACAAGAAATGCCAGATCAAGGATGTGAAACGGGGTTTCAAAGTGATTGCTGATGGCTTTAGAGATAAAACTTGTGGTTTGTACAAGTTAAATGCTATTGCTACAAAGTGCAATGTGTTAGCAACTACATCTATATCACAAAGTGATTTATGGCATAGACGTATGGGGCATTTGAACTTCAAAAGCTTGAGGCTACTTCGTAAGCTCAAGATGGTAACAGGCCTACCTAGTTTGGATTATAAGGAAGAGTCCATTTGCAAAGAGTGAGTGCTAGGAAAGTTACACAAGAAGAAGTTCAACAAAGAAGGAGCAACAAGGGCAAAACGAGTGCTTGAGTTGATACACTCTGACCTATGTGGGCCAATGAAGGTAATGTCTGTTGGTAAAGCATTTTATTTGCTAACCTTCATTGATGATTACTCACGGAAGACCTAGATCTACACCGTTAAGCAAAAGTCTGACACATTTGGATGCTTCAAAAGCTTCAAAGCATTGGTTGAAAATCAGTCAGGTGCTAAGATCAGGTGATCAGGGCAGATCGTGGTGGTGAGTATCGTTCCACATATTGTGAAAATTGTCAACATTTCCTTGTCTAGTTTTAGGCCAAAATTGCTAAAAATGGCACATAGTTTAGGATCTGACTTTTCACACGTGTGAAACAGGTCTAGATATTTTTAGTAAGTGTATTTTTTCAGTATGAAGAAGTGTCAAACTTCAAGACCTTCGAAATGAGTCCATTTTCATGTATTTTGGACATATATGCCAATTTTACCTATATAGGGCATATTTTAGGTAAGGAGGGTCTAGAGAGAGGAGAGAGAGTCATCTCTCTCAGCTATATATAGCAGGTAGGCCGTGGAGAAACAGGTTGGAGCAGATCCATTGTATTCATTTGCTTAATGAGAGATTTTTCTATTGGGTTCTCCTTCCATTGTTGGCATTGTGTAGTGATTGAGTTCAAGCTTTGTGTGTATGATCTTAGGTGCTTTCCAAAAGTGATAGGCTGATGTATTATGGACTGTATAATGCTATTTTGGTCCGCACTTGATGTTTATGGAAGTTTCCATTTGTGATAAATGCTTTTTGATCAAGTTCTTTGCATTCTTGGTAGCATAGAATGTGTTGCCAATTCCTAGCTTATGTAGTTTGGAGTGCAAGCATTCAAGCCAATGATCTTGGAGTTTAGATCCACTTAGGATCTGTATTTTTCACATGGTATCAGAGCTGGTTGGCTTCTATTTACAATAAGTATTCCATTTTTGGTGATATTTGGATGTTTGATCAAGTTCTAGCATGATTTTGCATTGCTTTGTTGATCAAATCTTACTAACCTTTGTTTTGTGAGTTGAACTTGTGGATCAAAAGCATATTTCAGGTCTATTGAAGATCAGAGGCTGAAAAGAAACTATTTTGGATCAGATCATAACACCTAATCATTTGTGATTGTGAGGCTTGTGCATATTCAATACTAACAATGTTCTTTTCAATCCTATTGTTGACAATCTCCATTCTTGGATGAACACTCTCCTTAAGTGGATGAAACTTCTCCTTAAGTGGATGACAAATGCTCTTTTGAGTGAGTTGTAATTCTCCTAAAGGCTGAGCAAAGATCCCATTTGGATGAAAGATCCCCTTTTTTGGGTGAACATATTGTAAGCTCCATTGTGAAGAGCATATTGTAAAGATTGTCATCAATTTTGGCATAAATTTTGGTGTACTTTGTTGAGCATGTAAGTAACTCTCCTTATGTAATTTGATTGGAGCATTTGCTGGAAGGTGTTAACCATTATGCAAGTGTGTTTTCAGGTTCTTAACAGGTTGAGGAACATTCTCATGTGAAGTGATCTTAGATCTACATCTAAACACCAAGATTTGACAAGATAGTGAAGCTAGTCTTGTGATTCACTAAGTGTGCTCATTCATTCACCTCTAAATCTTGTATTTATCACTTGCTGGAGTTTATAAACTTTTAGAAGTGTGGTTTACATGTGGTTTTACAGGTTGAATCAATATCTTAGTGTGTTGATCATATGTTGATCAAGTTTGTTCATTACTAGGTAATCTTGGCATCCTAGTTTTGGGTATTTTCTAAGAATGCAAGTAACTCTTCATACCATAACTTGATTTGGTCACTTGCTGGAAAGTTTGAGAGCTTAAGCAAGAGTGTGTTCAGGTTGGTTTGATTTTGTAATCCATTCTTAGTGTGTGCAAAGTGTTGCATGTGTTTCAATCTTCCTTTCTATGCTTGGAAACCATCTAGGTTCAAGATAGAAGTGTTTTAGGGTCCTAAATCTTCATAGATCTCTTTATCTATCATTTGTTGAGAGAAAAGTGAGTGCTAAGTGCTTTAGGACAAAACCTAAAAGTTGAAGAAACATTAGAATCATGGCTTCCAATGGTGGGATCATGCTAGAGTCTAGTGAAAGGTTGAGTTCATCAAACTACTCTACTTGGAAAGTGAGGATGGAGTCCTTACTTGAGTTGAATGAACTCATGGACATAGTTGCAGAAATTGAAGAGAGACCTCTCACACTTCAAGAGCAACAAAGGTTTGATAAGAAGGCCAAAAGGGCTCTTCATATCATTAAAATGAATGTTACAAATGAACTTCTCAAGGAAGTTGGAAAGTGTCAAAGTGCAAGTGAGGCATGGAATGCCTTAAAGAAGCTCTTTGAATCAAAGTCCACATCTAGGGTATTGACCCTAAGGAGACAAATATTTTCTAGTAGGCAAAGAGAGGGTGAAAGTGCTCATGCATTTATCTTGAGAGTTAAGTCCCTAAGTGATGATTTAGCATGCATTGATGAGAACATAAAAGATGGTGAAATAGTCCAAGTTATGTTGAATGGTTTGCTAAATGAACATGCTAACCTTGTGCAAAGTTTTGCCATTCAAAGAGTCTTGCCAAGTGTGGTTGACTTGCAAGAAATCTTATTGGCTGAAGAACATAGGTTGCAATCAAAGCTTGATGGTGCATCCTTGCAAGGTGGAGGTGAAGAGGCTTTCTTCACAAAAGGCAAATTCAAGGGCAAAGGTAAAGGCAAAGGGAAATGGTCCAAAGGTGGTAACTTTGATCATGATGATCACTCTTCCTCTTCCTCTTCTACTAATAACAATAAGTCAAAGTTCAAGTGCTTTTATTGTGGGATAAAAGGACATTTTGCAAATGAATGCCATAAGAAACAAAATGCTAGATCTAGGTTGAGATCTAATGTACTTCTTGGAGATGATAATTGTTGTGCTAACTTGGCAAGCTTTGGTGAATCTATGGTCAATTTTTTGGATCCATTGGATCTTGAAGATGCACTAGTGTTACCTACTAGTCATATGGAGTCATGTGGAGCTAAATTAGCATCATGTTTGTACTCTTCTACTCATGGACTTCCAAGGCTTGTTGGTTCTTCAATGGTGCTAGATGGCAAGTGCAAAAATGGAAAAGGTAAGGAAGGAGCTAACTTCATCAATGGAGTTGATGAAGATTCTTCTTTGGAAGTGATTGTTGCTAATGACTTGTTTGTTCATATGGAAAAAGATGGAGATGCTAAGTGTCATTCTTTGCAAGAAGATGGTTGTTCTTCTAATTCTTTTCATATTGATGTATGTAATCATGTGGGAAAAGATGATGGTGCTTTGAGCATGCTTGAAGGAAATGGTTCTTTTACATCTTTTTGTGATAAAGTCATTTGTGCAACAAGTGGTGTCACATTTCTTCATAAAAAGAGTAGATCAAAGGTTTCTATCATGAGACTTGGTGAGGGAGATCACAAGTCAAAAGGAAGAGAAGTATGTGAAGTGTTCAAAGTAGGATGTACTTTGAATGATGTTTTTATGAACGATAGTGAGGAAGAATCATTATCATATGACTCATTACCTAAATCATTGAGTAGAAGTTCATGTTTGAAAAGAGAGAGTACTTCAATCACTCTTATGTTGAAGGTACTAAGGATTCTTTTCTTGGCTTCTAATATTCAAGAGTCTTCTACTTCTTATGGTGCAACTATCAAGAGGGAGGTTTCTAACTTTTGTGGTGCTAGCATTAAGAGGGAGTCTTGTGAAGGAAAGGGCAATGGAAGAGTGGTTCTTGGGAAGATCCAAAGCATGGATCTAACATCTCTTCATCAACTCAAAGCATTCTATGATTGTGGTGGATTGTTCATTCATGGTCAAAATGGCAAAAGGTTGGTTGAAGAAGACTACATGGAGCAACTCAAGTGGCAACTTCTTCAAGGCAAGGGAGATATCATTGGTGAGCTTATTGAGGTTTGTTATGAACTCAAGAGGGCTGTTTTGATTAGGTTTGATACTCATCTTCACCTACTCTACTTCATGTTAAATGGAAATGTTGGAATCTATCTTTTGGTTTATGATGGTGGCATTGTTTTCACTAACTATAGTGAAGGGTCAAATTTGAGCATTGATGAGATCTTGTGGGATCTTAATCATGTGTTTGAGAGGGAGTATCTTCAGAGTTTCAGATCTGAAGATGTTCACATATGCAAGATCTTTGATGTCTTATTGGAAGATCAAGAGGTTGATCTTGGATTGCTTCATCAACACCAAGAGACAAGTGGCAATTCGAAGCTAGTGAAAAGCATCAAAGAAGAGACAAATGGTCAAGGCATTTTGGATCTGTTTTTACAGGTTCTTGAAGGTTCAAGTAAGGTCTTTGGAGCTGCAAGGAAGTGTCTTCTTACTCTACCTCACTTGCCTAATCTCATGTATGAACATTGTTATGTCAATGTGTTGAAATTGTCAAATTTCAATAAAACTAGTTCCATAGTTTTGCATCCTTTGGATCTTGGAGATGGAATAGTTATCATTGCTGGTTTGTATGATCAAGTACATGAATTCATTCAGATCTTGAAAGGTATTGAAGTGGTCAATATGTTTTCTTTTGAACAAAGTTCAAGATCTAGTATTCTAGTGTTGGCAAATTGGCAACTTGTTGACATTGTAGGATCAAGCGTTGTGTGCAAATCTTGTGGAGGTACTTCAAGTATTTCAAGTTCAGGTTTTGGTCATTCAAATGGAGTAGGGAACACATCTTTTTGGCATTCATTCACTCAAAGGCTTTCATGGATTGAAGATCTACAAAGGCAAGGTGGTGATGGAAGTTCATTCATGGAGATACATGTTGCATTCACTATATGTATAGTGAAATGTGGAGGAGGCATGCAAACACTTGTTGATCACTTTCATTTACAACTTGTTTGCTGCTATTTTACAGAGAAACCAGAGATGGATACATGGAGGAATTCATTAATTGAGATTCTATGTTCTTTTACATGTACCATTTTTATGATTCTATGTAAAATTGATGTAAGAAATAGTGAAGCATCCTATATGGACACTATTATCTATATCAATTATGTTGTGTCCTATTTTGTACATATTAGGATCCTTGAGAAGAGATCTATTCTGATGATGGAGATCATTCTTAAGTTGGAACAAAGTAGTGTTGTAAAACTAGCAAGTTAAGTTGAAGAGGGAGTGTGAAAATTGTCAACATTTCCTTGTCTAGTTTTAGGCCAAAATTGCTAAAAATGGCACATAGTTTAGGATCTGACTTTTCACACGTGTGAAAAAGGTCTAGATATTTTTAGTAAGTGTATTTTTTCAGTATGAAGAAGTGTCAAACTTCAAGACCTTCGAAATGAGTCCATTTTCATGTATTTTGGACATATATGCCAATTTTACCTATATAGGGCATATTTTAGGTAAGGAGGGTCTAGAGAGAGGAGAGAGAGTCATCTCTCTCAGCTATATATAGCAGGTAGGCCGTGGAGAAACAGGTTGGAGCAGATCCATTGTATTCATTTGCTTAATGAGAGATTTTTCTATTGGGTTCTCCTTCCATTGTTGGCATTGTGTAGTGATTGAGTTCAAGCTTTGTGTGTATGATCTTAGGTGCTTTCCAAAAGTGATAGGCTGATGTATTATGGACTATATAATGCTATTTTGGGCCGCACTTGATGTTTATGGAAGTTTCCATTTGTGATAAATGCTTTTTGATCAAGTTCTTTGCATTCTAGGTAGCATAGAATGTGTTGCCAATTCCTAGCTTATGTAGTTTGGAGTGCAAGCATTCAAGCCAATGATCTTGGAGTTTAGATCCACTTAGGATCTGTATTTTTCACACATATTTTATTGACTTTTGTAAGGAACATGGCATTAAACAGGAGTTTGTGCAAGTTGATATACCTCAACAAAATGAAGTAGCTGAAAGAAAGAATCGTACCATTGTCAAAGCAGCTAGGGCAATGATGACACACATGGGAGTTACTGATTCTTTATGGGGAGAAGCTGTCAAAACTGTTGTGTTCTTACAAAATAGAAGCCCTACAGTTGCAGTACATAATCGCACACCCGAGGAGGCATTCACTGGTAAGAAGCCTAAGATGGATGGGTTGCGAGTATTTGGATGCCGAATATATGTTCACATACCTAAAACTGAGAGAGCCAAAATGTAGGTAAAGGCCTTGAAGTGCATCTTTACAGGATATGATGAACAAACCAAGGGATATAGATGCTATGATCTAGAGGGGCTACGTGTGCACATAAGCCGTGATGTCTTATTTGATGAAATCCATAGATTTGGGGATGAAGAAAAGAATAATGATGGGCTATGCAGGCTTCTCAAAGAGGATGAAGTAGTTCTACCATCACAGGAAGATCATGATGATGATGATGAGGGACGTGGTACTCCTCCTACCATAGAGATGAGATGGAGAGTGAGAAACAAATCTGTTGGATCGGAAAAGACTGAGGTAGCAGGTGATAAAAGGAAGGAAGATGCACCATGGGATTCCTATTCACCTCGTAGTGGATCACCTCAACGTAAGTTACTCAAATGGTATACTAAACTCATGAGTGACAAGGAAGGGAAAATTGTCGAGCCTAGCAAAGGAGGGAGAGTGGTGGCACTCCACACGAGAGAGGAAGGAACCTGACAAGTTTTAGGTAAATCTTGCACTTATGAGTGACATTATTTCATCTACTGAACCCTCTTGCTTTGTGGAGGCCAAAAATCAGGAAATATGGCAAAAAGCAATGCAGGAGGAGATTGATTCCATCAAACACCATGACACATGGGAGATAGTGGATCTTCCAAAGGGCAAAAGACCCATTGGTAACAAATGGGTATACAGGACAAAGTACAATGCCGATGGAACTATTGCAAAACACAAAGCAAGGCTTGTAGTGAAGGGCTATGCGCAAAGTAAAGGTATTGACTACGAAGAGACCTTCGCTCCTGTGGCCAAGTGGAATACACTTCGCATGGTGATTGCTTTGGCGGCACTATTTGGATGGAATCTACATCAGATGGACGTAAAGTCCGCATTTCTGAATGGTAAACTTGAAGAAGAAGTGTACATGGAGCAACCTAGTGGCTTTGAGATACATGGCATGGAAGACAAAGTGTGCAAACTGAAGAAAGCCTTGTACGAATTGAAACAAGCACCACGTGCTTGGTATAGCCACTTTGATGAGCATCTCCTTTCTAGAGGTTTGATATCACTTCTTCAGAATTCAATCTTTACTATTTTGCTTGTGACTCTAGTATCACACTGATTGTGCTGTACGTAGATGACCTCATAATCACAGGAAATGATGATGAGTTGATTAGTGCAATCAAGAAAGATTTATCTTCTAGTTTTGATATGACTGATCTTGGCTTGATGCACTACTGTTTGGGAGTGGATGTATGGCAAGGTTGCAATAGCATCGCACTAACACAAACAAAGTACGTGAATGAAATTTTGAAGCGGTTCAAAATGTGCGACATCAAGCCAGTATCCACACCTGTGGAGGTTGGTAAGAAACTATCTAATCAGGATGAGAGTGTACTAGTTGATGCCACTTTATTTTGTCAATTAGTTGGTTCGCTGATTTATCTCACAACTACTCGTCCTGACATAAGTTATGTTTTAAGCGTTATAAGTCAATTCATGGCTACTCCTAGAGAGATTCATTGGAAAGCAACGAATAGAATTCTTCGTTATGTGAAGGGCACGATAACCCATGGATTGTTATATGAGAGGCAACATAGTTTACCAGTTTTATAGGGCTTTGTTGATTCAGATTGGGCAGGCTATATTGATGACAGGAGATCTACCACAGGTTATATATTTCATGTAGGTAATGGTGTATTTTCTTGGTCAAGCAAGAAACAAGACACAATTGCTCTTTCTACTACAGAAGCAGAATACAAAGCACTATAGCTACACAGGAAGCAGTTTGGCTAAGAAGAATGTTAGAAGACATTGGAATTCTGCAGAATAAGCCTACTGTGATCAGATGTGACAGTTAGAGTGCCATACAGCTAGCTAAAAATCCTGTATTTCATGCACGCAGGAAGCATATAGAAATTAAGTATCATTTCATTAGAGAGAAGTTGTTATCTAATGAAATAGACATAGTGCATTGTAACACAGAGAATCAGTTAGCTGATATATTCACTAAACCTTTAAGTACAGATAAGTTCGAGTTTTTTTAGAGAAAAGCTCTTTGTAAGAAAGATAAACTAGGGCTTAAGGGAGAGTGTTAGAATAAGTAAGCCCGAGTTTCTCTCATAGTTCATGACTTTCCGTGTTCGGCAGTGATTTCGAGTTTTTTACTGTCCTTGTGATAGTATGCATGTGTGCCAGTTTGACGGTACACCTAGTGTAAGTTGGGACACGCATTCCGAAACGGGGACCGAAGTGCTATGCAGCGGTACCCCACAAAAATTAGATTGTGTAGATATATCTTTTAGTCTCTTTTGTAAATATAGTTCAGAAGTGTTCTCTTCGGTTTGTGTGTGTGATCTCTCTTTACTGTTTATCTGATTGATGTCAGATTGCTTGCAAATTAGCTAACTATACTGCCAGTAAGATCCTTGACAGAAACGCCAAGGACAAAGCATTACCTTACCTTCCGTCATTGTTTCTTTTTATCATCAGCATATTTCTATTGCATTACAACGTTCACAGGCGATTTCAATTCTTCGGCAGACTCAGTTTGCAGGAGCGGCTGCTTCAAAGCTTCATGCATTACCTGTTACTGGATCTATTTTAGTTAGTGATTTACATCAGGCAGTTGGTTTTGAGTAATTAGCTCAATGTTTTGAATTTTTACATAACTATTGGGTAACTTTATTTCATTTTTGCCGTTCTACGGTACTTTTTTTAAAAAAAATATACTTTATTCTTCTTGTGTGATCATGGGTTTTCCATCATTGTTAATAAAAGCGGGGATATTATTATTAACTTCGAGGTCCTCAGCTTCGAGCCATGGCCGAGGGGGCAGGCCCCATGCTGGCCCACGAAGCTCATATAGATCTACGTGGGCCCTGTCACTGGGACCCTTCTGGGCGCCGTGTCTACTTGCTCCGCCTCACGGCGCCATGGTCACCAGCCTCTAGTAGTAGTAATCTGCCTACAAATAGCGGCAAGTGTACCAATGGCCATACTACCAACTACTGCTACACTTGTCACTCGTCCAAAGGCAAATCAATCAATAGAACATTTTTAAATTACTAAAGCTTCATAGAAATATGCCATATATACGTCATGTCATACTATAGTCTACTACGGACCTTCGCGAAAAGACAGCTCTATTGTACACCTGATTTGAAATAGGCTGTAAGCAAAATTTATAGGCTGCAGCTCAATTTGGCTAATGAGTCAAATTTGAGGATGGGACAAAATTCAAATGGTCAGGCCGCTGATTGCTAGATATATAGGCATATGGAGGCTGCTATTTTTGTTGACAAAAACGTCGGCATGCAATTAATTTCGTATAGTTTCTACCTGTAAATTACCTGCTTTAGCAGATTGGTTCTCCCGAGAAGATTGATAAAATATACTCGTCTTTTGGCTTTTTTCTTACACTGTAGTACGTACCCAGAAGTAATCCTCTTTTCTCTCTCTCTCTCTCTCTCTCTCTCCAGGCATTTTTTAAGCAATGAATTACCTATGCTCTTGAAGCACATGATCCATCCATTTTCATTTAGAAATGCCGTTGATTAGACGGAAATAGTACGTAATTGAAAACTGCCTCTTCACAGGCTCGGGTTTTGGTTTTCTTGAGGTAATTCTGGGTCCTGGCTCAGGTTTTAATTTTCCTGTAGGTAGTTCTAGACAGCAATTATACAAAGCACATTGAAATTGTCGGGCAATCCGCTTTATGTAAATTTGTGGTATCCCTTTCCGTTCTTACCATCTTCTCCTACTATAGATAAAGATAACAGTTGATGCCTCATTTTGTTGACTGATCGGTAGTCTCTTGAATTACTGTGAAGACGCAGTTTTTCTCCTGTTACGACGATTACTCATACAGCAATTGATGCCTCACTTCCTTCGTTGACTGATTGTTTATCTGTTGAAACTAATTGAAGAAGTACGCCTCTGCTTTTTCATCCCTCGTGGACAGATTTATTTTCTTTAAAGAATACCAGCGCATTAAAAAGAAGCGACGTGTGGGAATGAATCATGAGCGTATATAAAAATATTAAGGCAAGGATATTCTAGTACGTATACACAAGTTAATCTTCTTGTGCTAACGATGTTCTAAAGTTGACATGAAAGAGTTGAACGAATCATGAATGGCTGGCGATGGCTTTTACCCCTATAATCTATCTTATGCAATTCTAACGCTGGGAGATACTTGAGGCTTCATATACGGGCCTTGCCTACGACGTGCCTGAGATCGATGGATCGTCAGAGCAGTTTGTATTGCGTAGAACAGATTGTTGGAAGTCCTTGGAGTGATGGACCTGAATTATGTCCAAGTGAAAGATTCAAAAAGGAGATATCTTCTCATGATAGTAGTTGCCTTATAATATGTGACATCCCTGCGCAAAATGACGCTACTTTGATAAGCCTCTTTGAGAAAGAACACAGCCACATGCCTGAAGGAGGCTATCTGGTTGCTATGAAGTCCGATAACCTCTGTGCGGTCAGATTAAAGGCAGTGCTGTGGATTCTCAAGGTACCTTGAAAACGTACATCATAATATTGACAAATACGGAGTGCAAGTCAAATAGTGTAGAGTTTTATCATCAAACTGTGAAGAAAGTAACAATTTGAATGCAGGTCTGCAATGTTTACTGTTTCAGCCCTATCACAGCGGCTCTAGCTGTGAATTATTTTGACCGCTATTTCTCAAAGAATCTTTCAAGGGTAGACACTCTTACTTATTCACTTGCATGATTGAGCTTTCCCTCAGGCATTTGGCCTCCTTACATCGTATTTTATTAGACTTATAATCTGAGATAAATCGTCATCAGGTGACTGACTTTGTCTGAACTTATTTTTGTAGATTCGGAAAGGTTGGATGATACAGCTCGTTTCTGTTGCTTGTCTGTCACTTGCTGCAAAGATGGAAGAAATTGATGTGCCGTTTTTGCTCGAGCTGCAGGTTTGTTTAGCGACTTTGAATTAACAGTACTTGTTAATATATTCACTTCATTCGATTGATCACCTTAAACTCGTCCATCAGATTGAAGGCTCAGAGCACGTTTTCGAGGCAAGGACAATTCAGCGAATGGAACTTGCTATCCTTGGAGCATTAGCATGGCGCATGAGTTCGGTAACTGCGATTTCATTTGTTCATGACCTTTTAGACAAGCTTGACAGAAGCAGGAATTTCCGAAGGATGCTATCCATTCGCGTTATGGAGCTTTTGCTCGGAGCTCTGACAGGTAGTAAGGATTTCAGTCCTCTTGTTTTTCTTGAATCAGCTGCTTGCCTACTGATTTTGAAGAGTAAGTTTCAAACATTTAGTAAGTTAGTAAGGCTTGAATATCTGCTTGCACATTAATAGTGGTTGTTGACTTCTGGTTCTTACCTCTCTCTAACTTTGTACTGTGTAGATCTTGACTTCATAGAATTCCGCCCATCCGTAGTTGCTGCCTCAGCTATATTTTGCGCCCTCCAGGAAATAGCTCCAATGGATGCTGAAAGTCACAAACATGCCTTGAGCCAATTGTTTCCTAAAGAAAAAGTAAGTTTCAAGTCGGGAAGCGAGAAGCTTCAGTTGATACATTACTATGAAAATCTAAATGGTCCCCGCAGCTAACTGAGGAATAATGTATTTCAGGTGAATCTGAGTCACTGCTACAATTTATTGGAAGAACGTGTCGTGGATCCGATATATCCGTTGGTGTTTTCGAGTTTCAAAACGGAAATTCCACAAAGTCCAGTTACCGTCTCTGAAGTTTCGGCAGAGGAGTTTTCAATACGGCTAAAACACGCCCTAAACTGGTCCTGTCTCAGAAGAATATCAGTTACAGGGCACTTTATTTCATCTAACAGTGTTAGCTCAACACCGAGGAAAAGAAAGCTAGATGAGTTTCTGAAGTAGCAGCTAGTTGCTACTAAATGTCGTCAAGGTGTTGGACAGCAAAACATCTCTCTGTTTGTGATGAAAATTTCTCCAGAGATGTTTTCCTTTCCTACTGTTTCGAACGTCTTTGTCAGCATGTAAATATCTATCTGTTTGCAGCACAAGGCTTTCACAGTGTAAGCCATGTTGTAAAGAGTTTAGTACAAATTCAGTCCTCGTCAAATTTGTTGTTTATTCCGCTTAGTCGTTTAAATGTTACAACTACCATTTAGACTTATTGCGATGTCAAAATTAGACAGGGATTGTTTAATGAATAATTCAAAGATCGAGATGGAAAAACTCTTGTGTGCAACTTCTACCTTGTGTTCAGTAACTGATTCTAGGTGCTGGCCAAAAAGACCCCAGGGCCCAGAGTTCCAGACCTCAGGAGTCAGACCCAAGCCATATTGTCTAGGCGCTAGTCTCGACTCTCTACAGATCTATCATCCTTGTAAATGCGACCTTATGGAAGTGGTGACTGTTGAGTATTGATTCTTGACACTGTTGAAGTTACGTTAATGGAGTACTGTTGTTGCATATGTATGTCATCCTGAATGAAGCTATTAATGAACTATTGTTGCATGCTGTCTTGTTGTATATGTATGTCATCCTGAATGAAGCTATTAATGAACTATTGTTGCATGATGTCTGTCTATCTCCTAGTCTAACTAAATGAGGTTAATAAACTTTTAGCTATCGATGCAAGACAAATTACAATGCATTGAGCCATATCATGCTGGTCCTGGTCCAAGGACAACCACCCCAGGTAAATGAAATTATTAATGAGCTATTGTTTCATGTTGTCAACCAGAGACCGTCATCGAGGTAATGAAGTTAATGAACTATTTAGTATTGTTGCGCCTTGTGTATTATGGTGGTCAGTATGGTGCTAGTAGCTACTAGCTCGCTAACTTTGGCATTTAGGGATAAATGCTTCATTCATTGACACGAATAATAAATATTATATACTTCCCAGTTTATTCCATGGGGGATTGCGTTTATTCCATAGGGTGCGCCGTACGTGCGGTTAGGGCCCGGAGCCTGCGGCGGCGCGGCCCTGCTAGACTCAAGCTTCCTTAAAGTATTATGGAGGAGCCAGGCAGAAGCCATTTTGCCTGGTAAGAATTTCCAAAAAAATTTGGGCCAGGCCCAGAGGGGCTGAGCCTAAATTTTTTTGGAAAGCCGAACCTGGCAGAATGGCCTTTGCCCGGCTCCTTCCATTGCGTAATGGATACCTGAATCTTTTAAGAAGTACATTACGAAGCATAATAGGCAGGTTTGACTTTGACTGACCAACACAAATGTGCCACATGGCAGTTGTATGGAATGCGTACAGACGGGCACAGACAGGGAGAAGAAAAAAAAGCAGAATCTGCCTTTGAAAAAGACACATGCAATTTCTGCTTTTTCATCTATTTGAAAATGGGCATAATATGCAACAGGTATCCATTACGTGTTAATTTATTGGTCTGCAGATCTTTGAGACTTATCAATGTTTCACTATAGGCAAAGACAACAATTTGAGACCTGGTTCCATTGGTGAGAGAGCTAACTTGCAATTAATTAGATTATATCTGACTAACATATTGTAGATGTACCTCTGTTGAGTAATGTAGATCAACTTTCGATTTCTGTCTCTGTGGATTTGAATACCAAGGCAGAAATGAGTTTCGTCTAGATCGGTCATGTTGAATTCAGAAGATAGCATTGTCTTGTCTTCTTTTATCAGATCGATACTGTTTTCGAAGAGCAATGTGTCGTCCACGTATAAAGTGATAATGATAAAAGACTGCTGCACTGTCTTGAAGTAAACATTCGAATCTGAAGACTAGTTTGGAAACTGGAATAGTTTATGAATTTTTTATTAATATTCTACTTGAGTTCTGATCTGCGGATGGTTCAAGTAAACCCTTGGTATGTAGCCGTGATCAATAAGAAAAGTATTGATCCTTTGAAACCATGCTCGATCAGATTTCTTCAAGCCATAAAGTGCCTTATGGAGTTTACACGCGTGATTGTGTTTACATTCGATAATAATACCTTCGGATTGCACCATGTAAATGTCTTTTTC
Source organism: Diphasiastrum complanatum (assembly GCA_029204225.1). Lineage (NCBI taxonomy): Eukaryota > Viridiplantae > Streptophyta > Lycopodiopsida > Lycopodiales > Lycopodiaceae > Diphasiastrum > Diphasiastrum complanatum. Next base: position 51,357,047 of record CM055107.1, read on the forward strand.
GATAACTCCATTGAGATATGATGTCGGTACATCCATTTGATGTATTTTCAAATCTGCTGCAGTGGCAAACGATAATAAAAGTCGAATAGAAGAATGCTTGACTACTGGACTAAAGGTCTCAGTGTAATCGACGTTGTATATTTGAAAAAATCCTGGCGACAAGTCGAGCTTTTCTTCTGTCGATGCTTCCGTCTGCTTTGTACTTGACTTTGAAAATCCATTTGCAATCAACTATGTTTCTGCTAGCAGGTAATTCGACAATCGTCCATGTCTGGTTCTTGATAAGAGATGAATACTCTTTATCCATAACTTCTTTTCAGATATCTAAATCAGGCTGACTGAGTGCCTCTTCGATAGTTGTCGATTCGCGAACAAGATAGGCTGCAGACTCGTCGATATACCTGATAGGTGGTTTGCTACCTCTTGATGATCTTCTGGGAAATAGAGGAAGTTGATCATTTTCATGATACTGTAGTTGCTAAATTGTAACATCATCATCTTCAGATTCGTCGTTGATATGTTGTTTGTCGAAAGTGGATAAGCTTAGACCTTTAATAGGAATAGTCGACTGAAGAACATCGAAGTTCAATATGTCGAACGAGACCAAAGAGTCGACTATATGGGCTTTGCCTTTTCCCTTGAGGTCAATAAACTGATCTTCGATGAAGATGACATCCTAGCTAACGAATATCTTCGACTCGATGGGATCGAACAACTTGTAGGCTTGATCTGAAGTAGTGTAGATAACATGCACTTTGCCGATTCGACTAAGGTTCTGTTCTTTCTCTCAGCAAGACCATTTGACTAAGGCGAATAAGAGGTAATGTATTGTTGCTCAATGTCGTTGTTGAGATAGTACTCCTTGAATTCGGTGGAGATATATTCTCCCCCGTTGTCGGACCTCAGTGTTTTAATTTGTTTACTAGTTTGATTTTCTGCATGCTTTTTGAATTGTCTAAATTTAATGAAAGCTTCTTATTTCTGCTTGATGAAGTAAACAGCTGTTCTTCTGGAGAATTCCTCAATAAAGGTAATGCCCTCATGATAGAAAATAGCAGTGGTAGCGATATAGAGCTAACGACAATCATGTGCAAGCTTTGTGTCATGTCCGTGACCAGTACATAGGATTCAGTATACTCCAAGTCTTGGATACACGGTACTCCAGTGAAACAAGCTGTTCGTTATGCCACATCATACTGGACGTGACCCGAAAGTAACTACTATCCTTGTGAGGCCCAGCACATACTAAATGGAGTTTAGACAAGGTATGAGACAGTGTATGCATGTGTAGAGTTATCAATAGCAATTCTATGAATAGTTGGTCCATGCTTAAGATTCTATTCTAGGTGAATCTATATATAGGAAACTTAGGGCTATGCATGGCTATGTGCCCAAGATGTTTTTGGCTCTATATATGGAGGCCAAACTCGCCCTACTCCTCATTGTGGTCATTGATTCATTGCCAGACTCTCACTCTATATTCATGCTTCTTGTTCCTTGGTCTGGGGGTGAGGCTTCTAGAGTTGATTGGATGCTTCTACTTGGTTGAGTGATTTCTCCATAGTGTGTTATCCATTGTGTTTGTGATGTGTAAGCGAGATCTAAAGAGCTTCCCTTATAGTGGTATCAGAGCAGGGCTTACAAGCTTGGAAAGGTGGTGCTTTTCATTGGTTGCAAGTGGGTATTTCGGATCAAGTTCAATCATGATGGCACCATCAGCAAGCATAAAGCAAGATTATGTGCCAAAGGATTTGCTCAAATCCATGGTCTTGATTATGAGGAGACCTTTGCACCTGTTGCAAAGATGGTGACAATAAGAATTCTTATTTCTCTTGCTTGTTTTTTCAAGTGGAAGGTGTTCCAATTAGATGTATCCAATGCTTTTCTAAATGGTTATCTTGAGGAGGAGATCTATATGGAACAACCTCAAGGATTCATCAAGGATGAGTCCAAAGTGTGCTTGCTCTTCAAAAGTCTTTATGGACTCAAGCAAGCACCAAGATCATGGTATTCAAGACTTAATTCTTTCCTTATCTCACTAGGATCTACTCTTAGTGACTATGATCCTTCCATGTATCTAAAGTTTGTTGATAGCAATATTGTCATTCTTCTAATTTATGTTGATGACATTATTCTTTGTGGAAGTTGTAGCCTAGAAATTGATTTTTATGAAAATCATGTCTTTATATGCCAATCTAGATATGCTCACTCTATGTTGAAAAAATTTCAAAAGAGAATGTAATAGCCATACATGTCTCTTATAATAATGACGTTTGTGTAAGAGGAGTGAGAGTTATTATTCAACAAGAATGCAAAAAAGGATGTAGAACAATAGCGAACCTGTAATAAAATTGTAGTAACAACGATCAAATCACAATATAATTGCACTGACAAGTGCGTGATCCTACTTACAGATTTAAAACAATTGCTAAAGTTCTGAATATCTCACTCTCTCTCTATAATCACTAACTCCGAGGAGTCAGCTAGTGAAAGACTCGTTCTGGTCATTGTATCTCTGTCAGATCATCCTCTGATGACTTGTCATATGATGACTAATAATATCTTCAATCACTCATTTACATTTATAGCAACTGGAAGGTCTTGCATTATTCTAGTTTTACATTTACAATATAGTTAACAGCTGCTAAACTGGTCAATAGATCAATTGATTGTTGGAGCATAAAGACATAATAATCTGGTATTTGGAATCCCTTCTTCATCCGTAGATGGATGACGCGACACTCCTTGGCTTTTTGGCCTTTGCCTTTAGTTAAGGGTAACCTTCGGCATTTGTAGGACACCGTCGGCATTTGTAAGGCACCTTCGCAATTTTAAAGACAAGTGTTGCACGAAATAAAGTGGCATCAACTCGTCACTCTCATCCTGGTTAGATAGTTTCTTACCAACCTCCACAGGTGTGGATACTGGCTTGCTGTCGGTCTCCTAGTACTACCTAAAAGCCATCCTTGATGCCTAAGTGATAACAATTCATGAAAATTAGCTCATATAATGATGCGGAATTTTGTTGCATTGTTTTTATCGTTGTGCGAATGAGCAAAGTTGAACTTCAAACCTAAAGGAGAGGAGACGAGGCTTTTGCTAGCACGTCATTTATTGTAGGACTATAGCCTAACAACACTCAATTTTCATATAAGAAGCTACATTTATTGTAGGACTATAGCCCTAACACCACCATATTTTGACGAGGTGAGCTAACAAAATTGTGAGTCCAAAATGCCAGTGGTAGATATTGTACAACATCCATTTACCGTCATAGAGGAACACATGTGTCAAATATGCATGCTTCCAAATACAATTTGTAATCCCCTCATGTTAAGTCCTCATATTGCAAAAATGTGAGCTAAATATTTTGATGCCATTTACATGTGAACTCTCCACTAGAATGAAGTATAGCATCTCTAGGTTTGTTTGCGAAATGGTCTTCACTTGCCACAGTCACCAACCATTGTTGGGTGGTTCTTAGAATTTGCATCAAGTATCAATTGGATTTCAAACAATTGGCCCTTAAAATCCCAGAATTTATCAACCATTATACGTAATTGCTAGATATAAAAATTTAGGAAATATATTTGATAGTAGGGTTGGCCCCAAAATTAATAACTTGACATGTTTATATGCACCATTTATTCAAAATTAGAATAATTATATGCATTATAGAACAAATGCGGCTAGCCCATTCCAAGAATATAGGATTTCAAGAATATTCTTCCAACTTGATCCTTAACAAGATTATGAGTTATCCAAACTTTGCAATCATTCGGGTAATTAAAGATAGAAGATATACCAAAACCATTTTAACATCCATCTTCACTACAAAAACTTTACACAAACCTCTATATCAAATTCTAGAGATTACAAAGTTCTGGTAAATTCCAACTGAATTCAGTGATTATTCTTGATATTTGCTAAACTCTGTCATCCAATATGGGCTCACTGGGAAAAATATGAATTGCTCTCAAGACACAAGACTGTGAGCCGAGGTCAATTCCGAGTGCAGTCATTATCATGAAGCAATATCGGTAGTTCTGCAAGATGAGTGGCAATAGTAATGATGTCTTCAAGGGATTAACATTTTTATTTTTTATTATCTTAATTAATGTTAATATTTTCTAGTATTTTCTCGATGCTAGACAATAAGGATGAATCAATGAGCCTTGTGAAGCAACGCATACCAAATTGACTTTTCTAATATGTATGCATCAAACTTCAACTGTCGCAGGTAATTGACATCAAACTTTAGCTATATGGAGTGATAGGACACAATTCATCTATAAGGGGCCAAATTTGATTGTCCCAAACTTTAGATTGATCAAGTCCCATCACTCAATGAACTATATCAAGTGCTAAGGACCAATATTTCGTATTTGATATTAAATTTGAGCCATCTCAAGTGATTAGCATCAACTTTGAGCTGTCTGAATCTCATGAGCTCAAAATTTCTTGAATTTGATCACCCTAAAGAAAATCTTCAATGACAAGCACCAAATTGGAGCTATCCCAAAATATGCACTTTGAATTTTAGTTATTACGTGTGATAGGGGTTTGACAAGAGGTTGAAATTGAGTTGTCTTAATATACTACTCTTGAGATTGGTTGACTTTAGTCACTTGATGAGCCATGTCAAATAATAAGCAGCAAAATCATATGTTAGGTAGCAAATTTTGGCTTTCCCGAGTGATAGAGGGGGTTTACCTTTTTCCGATCTAAAACATCTGAGCTAAAACATCCGTGATAGAGGCACCAAAATGGGACAATTTACATTGATAGACACCAAGTTTGAGCTATATGATGTGATGTTGGTCAATTATGATCACTCAATGAGCAATGTCGAGTAATTAGGACCAAAATTGAGTTGTCTCACATGTAAGCACTGCATTCAAATTACATGAATGTCCTAAACTCACAATTACTCTAACTTGATCACTCAATGGACAATCTCAAGCGGTAAGGGCCAATATACGATATCTCAAGTGATAGACAATAATTTTGAGCTATATCACATGATAGGGGTCAATTCCATTTATAAGCGATAAAAAACAATTAATCTAAATGTACTAAACTCAATATTAGTCAATTTTGATCACTTGATGAGCTAAGTTGAGTGTTGAAGACCAAATTTAAAGTTTCTCACATGTAGGAATCAAATCCAAGTTTTTTCAAGTGATAAACATCAATATTTTAGCTATATTGAGTGATAACGCTCAATGATGGATCAAACTCAGTTTTTTGGCTGTTCTGAACTCACACATGTGAATCCTAGGTGGTCGGCTGATGTGGCAAGTGTCTTGTTCACTAGGTCTCCCTCTGTACTGAGCTTTACAGCACCCAATTTGGTGTCCTGTAGCCAAAGTTATGATTATCTGAGAGCTAACTATTCAATACTTGCTGATGTCTTGATCGCATCAATGCTGTAAGATCAACACACACAAGTATAGAAATATGAGCAATAGACATCAAACACCTCATCTTTTCTTTTTAGTAGATAGACCCAACAAAATCTACTAAAATCATCAATGAATGTAACATACATATTGGCTTTAGTGATGCCAATTTTAGATAAACCATGAATATCCGAATGCACAAGATGGAAAGGCTTACTCGATCTAGATGTAGATCTTGTTGAAAATGGAAAATCATGTATCTTGACTTTTGGCTATGATAAAGTTTTTTCTACATGTATGTAATGTTCCATATTGAAAATGCCAAATTTGGCCTAGAAGAAACTCGAGCTACATGGTTATATGAGATCTAGTTGGTCAAGTACAACTTGCATATAGAAGTTAGGCATAGAAATGTCAATAATAGACTTGTAGAAACACGTCATAGAAATGTCAATAATAGGCTTGTAGAAACACAAGTCATATCACATGCAAATATTGTAAGTGTTCCAAAGTGACATGCAAAGCATGCACAAAGTGTAATGGACACATGCATAGTGATTTGGACAATTCTAGTTAAGAGATTGCCACATGGTAAAAGTAGATAGATAGTTATGCATGTGAAGTGACATATGTCACTAGTTTGTTAGTTTGCACTTTTAGATGTGGAACAAAGTAGATGAATGCTAGCTCTACCACGAGCTATTACATCCACCATAAATGTATGTGGGTTCTCTCACAATCTTTGATGATCAACCAAGCATTGAAGCTACTTCTTGTCAATTTAGGTCTAAAACATTGTATGCTTGAATTTTGCACTCTCTCGCTAACTCATGAAGGAGGCTATGCTAGTGCATTGATCATTTTTTGTGTAAGAAATTTTGAGTGCTATTCAAGCAAGGAAGCTGTTTTCACTTTTCTCTACCTTCTCTAGAAAAGTATGTGGAACAAAGAGGATAAGATCAAGTTTTTCGGATCAAAACCGAAAAAGTATGGAATTTTGGAATTCTACACGTGTGAAAATCAGAACTTTTTAGACCTCCTTATTTTCTTCATATTAGATCCTTATTTCCTCCTTATTTTTAGACCTCCTTATTTCGTTCATATTAGATTTGAAGATATTGATGTTATAGCTTGACAAAAAGCTAGTGATGTATACTTTCCATAGCAATTGTTCTCAAATTAATCTGATGTGTCTATCTTGAGGTATAAGCTCATAAAGAGGATAGGGAGAGACCCAAAATCCGAGTGATCACCTTTTGATTTGATTCAAATTTTGCTTGTCAGATTCAAAATCCAGTTCTTTTGTTTATCAATCCTTGTATTGATAGAATATTTGAGACCTTTCTCAAGTATAGTTGCAAGTTTTCACATAGGATTAGGTAGAGCACCTTTCTTTGAAAATTTTCTATAGTGAAAGAGAGGCAACATTCAGTTTTTCAAGAACAAGATCAAACATATTATCCATTTACAAGAAATCTTCACAATATTGGCTTCAGTAGGAGGATATCTCTTAGAAGCAAGTGAAAGACTAAGTACTTCCGATAATTTAATTTGGAAGATTAGGATGGAGTCTATTCTTATTCTCCAAGATGTAATGAATATAGTGCTTGGTATTGAGGAGGGGGAGGAGCCTCAAGGCTCAAATTGAAATACCAAAATTTAAGAAGAGAGCTAGGATGGCTCTACATGAATGTATCTAATGAAATTCTAAGAGAGATAGGTTCTTGCACCACTGCTGAAGAAGCTTGAGATGCCCTTAAGTCAATCTATGAAGCTAAGAATACTTCTAGAATTCTCACTCTTAGAAATCAGATTTTTCAAATTTTTCAAAGAAGTGAGGAGAATGCATCAAATTATGTCTTGAGAATAAAAGATCTTCATAGAGAGCTTGCTTGTGTTGGTGTCACAATCAACCAAGATGAGCTAGTACAAATCATTTTTAATGGCTTGAAAGAAGACTATGATAAACTTGTTCAATCCTTTGTCATAAAGGAGGAGTTGCCCAATTTGGAGACTCTTCAAGGAATTCTTATTTCTGATGAGGTTTCGTGTATCGCGATTTGGATTCCGCAGTCGCGAAGCTTTCACGAAGGAACCACGATCCTCTTGCGACTCGGATGGAGTTTAGATGCGATCGCTGGACACTGCCAGCTGAATCAGTCCTACAATCCTCCAGAATGTAGTCAGACTTTGTTGATCTACATTTATAAAATTAATGCAGCATTCAACATAGTTTCAACCAAGGTGCGAAATTAAAATGAACAAGAAAAACTGAGACACATGATTAACAACAAAAGCATTTGCATACGAGATCAGACACAACAAGAAAAATTATCAATATTAATCTTCCTCTGCTTTCTTCAAGCACTTCATGCAAATCCACGCGAAAATGCCGACACTGTAAACTGTTTCCGAGTAGTTATGCAGACTGTGTAAAACACAAAGAAATCTGCAAGTCTAGAGAAAAGTTGGACGAAGATTAAAATGTCGATTAGTCGATTAGTAAGAGAATAATCCAACACTCCCCCTTAATCTGAATCCATGAATGCTTTGACCTTTAAACTTAGTTTTGCATAGAACTTTCTGTGTGCATCCAAGCTTAATGCTTTAGTAAAACTATCTGCTGAAATATCTTGCGTTCGACAGTACTGCAATCTAACCTTTTTGTCGAGAACTTTGCTTCTGACATAGTGATACTTGAGTTCAATGTGCTTACTCCTAGAATGAAATCTAGGGTTGGCTGACAAGGCAATGGCACTTTGATTATCACAAAATAGTAATGTCGGAACATATTGATTCAGACTGATATCTGAAAGTAAGTTTCTCAAACAAATTGCTTCCTTTGTAGCTTGTGAGGCTGCGATATACTCTGATTTTGTAGAAGATAGAGTTATCGAAGATTGCTTTCGACTGTTCTAGGAAATAGGACCATTGTTGAGAAAGAATGTAAATCTAGAAGTGAATTTACGAGTGTCTACATCTCCTGCCCAACTTGCATCTGTGAAACCAATGAGAAAATTGAGTTTGTCGTTGTCGACTGCTCTACAACAAATGCAAAAGTCCAAAGTAGCTCAAAGATATCTCATGACTCTGATAAGAGCATTCCAATGTGTCATACCAGGGTTAGTCATATACTGACTTAGAGAGCTGACTGCAAAAGCTATGTCTGGTCTGTTACCGATCATTGCGTACATAAGAGATCCTATTATTGACAAATGATAAGGATACTCACGCATCTGCTCCTTCTCTTCGATTGTTTGCAAACACTGGTCCTTTGACAATTTGAGACCTGGTTCCATTGGTGAGAGAGCTAACTTGCAATTAATTAGATTATATCTGACTAACATATTGTAGATGTACCTCTGTTGAGTAATGTAGATCAACTTTCGATTTCTGTCTCTGTGGATCTGAATACCAAGGCAGAAATGAGTTTCGTCTAGATCGGTCATGTTGAATTCAGAAGATAGCATTGTCTTGTCTTCTTTTATCAGATCGATACTGTTTTTGAAGAGCAATGTGTCGTCCACGTATAAAGTGATAATGATAAAAGACTGCTGCACTGTCTTGAAGTAAACATTCGAATCTGAAGACTAGTTTGGAAACGAGAAATCCACCCTCCAAAATTCATTAAAATTGGTCAATTTTTGCCAATATTTGACTTTTTACAAACCCAATTGTTGGAATTCTTGGCTCTAACTTCTAGGACAACTTTTAAAAAACTATGATTCATCTTTTCCCAGCTTTAATTGGTGTTCTACAACCTCCTACCATCCAATTTCATTAAAGAACAAGCAAAAATCATGGATTTTGGCCATTTCTAAGTTTTATCACCATGACAAATTGGAAATTAATGGCAAGAACATTTTTCTCTAACACATGCAATCCTATTTACAGAATTATAACCATCTTATTGATCTGAGCTTGCTGGATTTTGGTTCTTACTATTATTTCTGTGCCAAAAAGCATGAAAAACAAGCCAATTTTGGTCACAAAATGGCCTAGAATCCTAAATCATGGAAAGATTCAACATGCAACATGAATTTCAGCTTCTATAATGTAAATACACTTGTTGGAAATTTCAGATCCACAATTAGTTCTGAGTTATACATGCTAAAGTTCGAAAAAGGCAATCAAAATTGATTTCCTAGCACAATTTTTCATAAACTATAATGAAATTGAGAGAGATATGGATCAATCAAATTGAAATTGGGAAGATACACCAACTTGCAAACTTGCTCCTCTTCTTGGATGAGAATACTAGTTGATCTCCACCAAGTTCCAATGAAAAGCACCACCTTTCCAAGCTTGTAAGCCCTGCTCTGATACCACTATAAGGGAAGCTCTTTAGATCCCGCTTACACATCACAAACACAATGGATAACACACTATGGAGAAATCACTCAACCAAGTAGAAGCATCCAATCAACTCTAGAAGCCTCAACCCCAGACCAAGGAACAAGAAGCATGAATATAGAGTGAGAGTCTGGCAATGAATCAATGACCACAATGAGGAGTAGGGCGAGTTTGGCCTCCATATATAGAGCCAAAAACATCTTGGGCACATAGCCATGCATAGCCCTAAGTTTCCTATATATAGATTCACCTAGAATAGAATCTTAAGCATGGACCAACTATTCATAGAATTGCTATTGATAACTCTACACATGCATACACTGTCTCATACCTTGTCTAAACTCCATTTAGTATGTGCTGGGCCTCACAAAGATAGTAGTTACTTTCGGGTCACGTCCAGTATGATGTGGCATAACGAACAGCTTGTTTCACTGGAGTACCGTGTATCCAAGACTTGGAATATACTGAATCCTATGTACTGGTCACGGACATGACACAAAGCTTGCACATGATTGTCGTTAGCTCTATATCGCTACCACTGCTATTTTCTATCATGAGGGCATTACCTTTATTGAGGAATTCTCCAGAAGAACAGCTGTTTACTTCATCAAACAGAAATAAGAAGCTTTCATTAAATTCAGACAATTCAAAAAGCATGCAGAAAATCAAACTAGTAAACAAATTAAAACACTGAGGTCCGACAACGGGGGAGAATATATCTCCACCGAATTCAAGGAGTACTATCTCAACAACGACATTGAGCAACAATACATTACCTCTTATTCGCCTTAGTCAAATGGTCTTGCTGAGAGAAAGAACAGAACCTTAGTCGAATCGGCAAAGTGCATGTTATCTACACTACTTCAGATCAAGCCTACAAGTTGTTCGATCCCATCGAGTCGAAGATATTCGTTAGCTAGGATGTCATCTTCATCGAAGATCAGTTTATTGACCTCAAGGGAAAAGGCAAAGCCCATATAGTCGACTCTTTGGTCTCGTTCGACATATTGAACTTCGATGTTCTTCAGTCGACTATTCCTATTAAAGGTCTAAGCTTATCCACTTTCGACAAACAACATATCAACGACGAATCTGAAGATGATGATGTTGCAATTTAGCAACTACAGTATGATGAAAATGATCAACTTCCTCTATTTCCCAGAAGATCATCAAGAGGTAGCAAACCACCTATCAGGTATATCGACGAGTCTGCAGCCTATCTTGTTCACGAATCGACAACTATCGAAGAGGCACTCAGTCAGCCTGATTTAGATATCTGGAAAGAAGCTCTGGATAAAGAGTATTCATCTCTTATCAAGAACCAGACATGGACGATTGTCGAATTAAGGGGATCATTCTGGATCCAATATATAAGCATGGAACTGGGATGGTCCGACAATTAGTTTTCTGAGCTTTGTCCCATATTCTTTTCCATTATTCCGGCGTTTATCCTTCGAACCCCAATGACTTACACCTTTGACTAGAGCGCAACGGCAGTGGCCTTCTCTTTCAAAAAATGATTAAAGCAAAGCAATTAATTGCTTGGGAAGCAATTAATTGCGATCCCACCAGCAATGCCAATTATTTACTTTTTCACTACATAAGATACTATATACTTATTTCTCAATTTTCTATTTTAATCAAACAATCATTCCGAGGGCGTCTTGGAGGCACCAAATCCTGGCCAGCCAGTCTATAGCAGGCCATTTCTCTTTTAGTTCCTCCTTGCTATACGCAGCTAGCCCTTTATTCTCATTCACAAAGGCCGATTACCTTCCCAGCAAGTTATCAGACCTGTAAATTGATGGGTAGAGGCTTATGTTTCAATTTTTTCAAAGAGGAAATTAAAAACTGACTCAAGATTTAATCAATGAAAACCAATTACCATGGGCAGAAAGCCTTCTATATATTTAAGCCATGGGTTAAAACCATAAGGCTCTTCAATGAGTCCATGTGATAATATATTCCTTTGTGAAATAGGAACAACATGCACACTGTAAAAGTAAGTTTATCGCCGTCGTCTATGAGATTGTCGCTCACTGGCTTTATCAATTTGGCAGCATATGTTTCGACCTCTAATTTCTGTCTTATCTATGAGCGAGATTAACTTATTGATATCTTCTCCTCCAGGTAGATAAACCCTTGCCATTGCTGGAATGGGTCCACTTTCTGGAAATACATCTATCTTTACAGCTGTGATTCCTAGCTTGTCTAGATGGGCATGAAGTTCTTCCGGAGTCACCAACTCATCAAAGGACCAGATTACAAGGCCTGGATTTGTAGTCCCTGAATTCTCAGCATATGGCTTCAACACCTTTCTTTCAGGAAGAGGAGGCAGTGGCTCGTCTGCCCCAATACAAATCTCTTCTCCTGTTTCCTTCTCAATTTGCTTCTTGAGTTCTTGCAGAACCTTGATTTGTGACAACTTCTGAGGAGACAACTTGTCCCAATATATGCCTACATGACACAGCACAAGAAAAGTCATGCCCTTAGACCAGATGCAGGGTAACTTATCGAGCTGCCACCAGTTAACTTGAACTTAGCCACCAGAATATCCAAAGAAGGTGAGTTTAGCAGCGGATTACTTACTACCTTCAGGCTTGGGAATGCTCGTATGTGTTTGAATAATTTGAGTCGGAGTGCAAATCACATCAACAGGAACATCGTGGACGAATAACTTCTCAACAGGAATATCACTGACGAGCTGCTTGTCATGCACTGCAGCAAAATACAACCAACATATAGTGAAACAAGACCAGAAGTGACACAAGATAAATAACAATCAAAGTACAGCCAGAAAGCACTTATTACAATTTGATTTGCTACCTGATGTAACAATCAGGGTAAAGTCATCAATAGCCCCCATATGACGAAGCATCCCATACTCTAGCTCTGCAAAACCCTGAAGTCAGGCAATGCACGTAAGAATTAACCCAATTCGGCCTAGCTTTACGCATCATCAAGATTCAAATTTCAATAGGCAGCTATAGTGGATTTCAATCTCACTTCAACCTGTCAAGATTAGGCATTTGATCTTTCATGATTTCAGTACAGAATAGCTACCACAGAGATCAATGCCTCAAATAGAACAAACACGCCTGACCAATGAAGTTGATATTTTGCAGACAGTAGATAATAGCTGCACAGCATATACTCCCTATGCTTCACAAAAACCAATATGCATGATTGTCACAATATCAGATAGACTTGTTAGTCACTGGACACATAACTTCTAAGGGGCCATTCTAGCATGACCGGACAATACAAAGAGCACTTGTGTCATCTTGGAGACTCATAAGAGCTAGCAATTTATAATAGCTTGTCATCCTGGCCAAGCCTTCACATGGTTCATTGGACGCTCACAAAGCAGTGGACCAATGTGTTAGACTACTTTCCATCACCTTCTTTTGTGTCTTACGTTTAGTTTCTGCACTATTATTATGTCAATCACTTCTTTGTCATCTTGGTTTTATCTCCTCGCTGGAAACTTGATTGGATAGTTTGCTGTCCACTTTTTCACAAGTTAAAGCGAAAATAAATCACCTGTACATCTGTCCACTGGGGCCTACTATGATTTTCGGTTCTCCAGATAGCTTGAACAATCCCTCATATAACGGTAAAAGAAACCGTTTCAAAAGGTAAAGGAATGTTTCTACAAGGAGTTCTTTTGAGCTTAATAATAGTTTTAGGCCAGCTAGTCATGTTAACAAAAGGTATGCCTCATAAAGTGCCTACTTCTCTCGAATTTCTGATTCTCCTGAAAAAAAAATTGCTTGAGATGGCAAAAAAAAAATGTGATACATGTGATGGATTGGGCTAAGATGCATGTTGATCATAATCACACACCAAGGGAGTTCTACAAGAGCGATACGGTGTTTCTCTATATTTTGAAGAATTCCACTTCTTTGAAAATAGGGAAGTCTTATGAATTATCTCCAACATAGTGTGAACCTTGAAAAATTATTAAAATGATAAATAAGGCTGCTTATGAATGAGCATTGCATCAGGATTGTCAAGTTCAAAAAAGTCTTTTGTGTTATCAATTGTGAAATTGGCTGGTAAATTCATAGTACAAGGTCACTAGTTTGAAAGTGACATGCTTGTAATAAATTAGTGGAAAACTTGGTATAAAAGCGTCTGCTAGACTGGATTTCTGAAAAGTAGGAGTGATACATGAGGGCATATTGTTAGCAGTTTTAGCAACTTCTAATCTTCATGCATAGGTGTTAGGCTACTACCAAGTGGCATAAGTGGCATGGCTAGAGGCTGAATCACATGTGTGTGATGATCTGTCGATTTAGGATGTGGCAGGGTTTAGGGGTGATGAGAATTGGAGAGGCATTCCCACTCAATTCCTATATAGCAAATGGTTGTGTGGAGACTAGCAGCACACTCTCCTCTATGTAATTATGATGTACTTTACAAAGAGATAAATAAAGTGCAAAACTTTCATCTTCTTGTGTTCTATTTGAGTTTTCTATGATAGAACCAAGGTAGACTTAAATGACAATCAATACAAGAACTAGACGCATTGACTAAGTAAAGGTCTATAGTTTTGAGATGATTAAACAAATCTCACATACACATAAATGCACAATTTATGTACCCAAAGTTTAGACAAAAGTTTTTGCATCGCAGGCATATTGCATTTTTAACTCGCTAATTAACACAGTAATCCCAGACATTGTCACTCTTCATCGCATTAGGCTACCTCTCCTTTTCCCAAGCGAGCCCCGGTTGTGGGATCAACAGCAACAGACCCAACCACCAACAAATCAACTTTAAATTTTGCATTGATGCCTACTGGCTTGCCATATTTTGTCACTCCAGCCATTGTAGATGCCTCATGATATAACTTTGGATTAAGCGTATGTGGTTCCAAAAACGAGAAAAATCCAGTTCGAAGTCGTGGTTGTGGAGTCACCAATTTTTTACCACCTGATGGCACAAAATACAAAAAAAAGTTTCCACATAACCTCTGTAAATTGTTGAGATCGCCCAAGTATTAACAATTGATTCCCAAAAAAATCCACAAGATTTAACGAAGCAGTGATACAGGCTAGAAAAAACTACTAATTTTCCTTATACATAGGATAGGTGGCTGTTACTTAAAAAACCAATATGCATCCTACATCTTTTTGGAACACAACTAGCCATTTTAAGGTAACAATATATGCATGTATTTCACTTGTTGTTAGCCTAACCTAGATTAATTTGGAAATAAGAGCCAATCTACGTCATAGAATCTGAGAACCGTGTACGGTTCACCACGGTTCTCAGAACCGTACGGTTCACAAAAAATTTAAGGGTGAACCGTACTAATTAATTAATTAATTTTTTTCTTTTTTTTTTTGTTCCCACCCCCAAAAAAAGCCCAAAAATATGCAAAACAAAGGCCAAAAAAAACCAGAATTGTGGAGTTTAATTATTTTTTTGGGGAGGACCATAGCATATATTTAATTGATTAATTAATGGCTGTTTTTTTTACTTCCCACCCCCAAAAACAGCCCCAAAAAAAAGCCAAAAAAAGGCCAAAACACCTGAATTGTTAAGAGAGAGAGGGAGACAGAGAGAGGGGGAGGTAATCATAGTAAACCAATTCTTACGGTGTACACATCAATTAGCCATCCATCATGGAAAACAAGTGAGATGCTCTATATATAATCTCATCATATAGAGCCCGCCACATACGGCTGAGGTCTGACCTCAATGAAACACAATATGAATGGAACATAAATGAACAACATGACAACATCTAAAACATGTCCTCAAGATGCCTGTGTGGCATCTGGATCATCAGAATCATCTGACTCAACCTCCTCTATAACAGCCTGACTAAAGTCATGTAATACCTCTCCCTCAATCTGTGACCCGACAAAGTGATGCGAGATGCACCTTTGCCAGAGCCCGGCGGCCTCCCTCTCGGTCTACATGCCTCTGTCGACTAGAACATCTGCCTCTCTGGGAAGACCCCCTGCCAGATCCTGGAGGCCTTCCTGGACGCCTCCAAGCTGGTGTTGTGGAAACAAATGTAGTAGGAGGTACCGTTGATGCAGGAATGGGGCACGAGATGCAGGCACCCTAAATGTAGGCGGAGTGTATGAATACGGCTATACTGCAGGCGTGGAGCATTACGAGTGGCAGTCATATGTGTAGCAGCTGATGGTGCTGGATGTGGCTGAATACGTGCATGTGGTGAGACCCACCCCAGATCATCAAAGTCATCCTCACCCTGACCATACCAAAGGAGGTTTGACATGGTCCTCTGGCGAACACGGCGGGTCCGATCTGCATCATCATCATGAACATCTGCAGGGGCCCGTGAATTCTGCACACCATCAATCCCTCCCACTGTGACACAAGCATCTCCACCCTCTGTTGTATCCCCTGCATAAGCGTCCCATGCCATATGGTCAACATCCCCAACATGTGCTGCATCCACTGTCTCTCTCCCATGCTGTATATCCTCTGCTAGTGGATCAGGCCGATACACATCCTGCTCTGGTAGATCTGGCTCATACATCCCTGCCATCATCCTCTGTAATCTCTTATCCTCCAGGCCATAGTCTAGGTCTGCCGCAAGCTATGCCTCAAGCTTTGCCTCAGCCATAGTCTCCAACCCGGGAGCAGGAATACCCAAATCATCCTCCTCATCAGCACCCATGCCCATATTTGTCCCCTGGCCAGCACCTGTATCATGATCATGACCCACTCTGTCCATCAACAACCGTCTAACCCGCATCATCTCTCTCTCTCTCTCTCTCTCTCTCTCTCTCTCTCTCTCTCTCTCTCTCTCTCTCTCTCTCTCTCTCTCTCTGCCACAACGTCGGCTGCAACATCACCCATCGGCATGGGTCTGGTGGAATCAATGGGATCATCAATGCGTAGTAAACAATTCGAGGGTAACACCTCTAGAGGGTCCACAATAGATGCAAGTTTGTCACCCAACCTTAGTCGTGCCATCTGTTCAATAGTAAGGCGATCGCGCCTTTTCGTGTGAATCCCAGTTGCGCTCGCATACACTGGAGGAACAATCCTATTGACAATCATAAAATTTAAAAAAGTGTATTAGTTGATTATCCATTTAAAATCCATCTTTAATCACATAAAACTTGGTGGGTAAAGAAATACCTGTGATAGCACTCACAAGGCCAGCTTTTGTAGAACTGGGCATGCAGAACCATAAAGGTTCCACCAAGTCACCGCCTTCTCCTGCTGCTTGTTGGGATTCAGCGCCGCATGATGCCAAAAAAAAAAAACACACCAACCTGCCTCTTGAAGGCAATGTACTATGTCTCAACAGCATCTATGTCAGTGAAGTGTCTAGAGGCTCCATTCAAGTATATCAACCAATCCAAACCTAGCTCCATGTCTGATGCATGACGCTCAGATAGCCACATGGGATGCAACAGGTGGGCAACAACATGAATTGGCCTATGGAACTGTAATAGATCCTAACACCACAGTAGGGCAAACACTAACTGATCCACCCAACCTTGCCTACTCCCTGATATAGAGTAAGCCCCTCCTAGCCCAGTGTGAGGACTGGTAGCATGCTACTGCCAAGTGTTGGCCACGTGGCACTGACATGGCCGACTGCACGTCGGGACCCAACTGG
This sequence comes from Diphasiastrum complanatum, assembly GCA_029204225.1. Classification (NCBI taxonomy): domain Eukaryota; kingdom Viridiplantae; phylum Streptophyta; class Lycopodiopsida; order Lycopodiales; family Lycopodiaceae; genus Diphasiastrum; species Diphasiastrum complanatum. The sequence continues at coordinate 51,374,420 of CM055107.1, forward strand.
GGGCCCTATCCTGCTGACAGGGTCCCTAGGCTGTGTTAGGCCCGCCATGGCTATGGACCGTGCTGGGGCACACTACTCACACTGTCTTGCCCTGTTGGTCATGTACATTGGACACGACCCTGACTGTGGTATCTGACCTATCTATGTTCTCTAGGGTTCGGCTCTGGTTACGAGCTCGTAACACTCCCTCCCCCTTAAGAACCGTCTTGGTCCTCTAAGACAAAGTCTGGAAAAATCTTGCGAAGGACGCTGCCTCTTTCCCAAGTGGCATTCTCAACAGGCTGATCATTCCACTTAACTAGATATTCTCGGTATAGAGTATGACGAGTCTGCGTCTCTCTACTATCAAGAATCTCCTCTGGTTCATGTGGAGGTTGTTGAGGATCCAATGGGAGAACTAGAACATTGTCCCCTACAAGATTGTCTGATCTGGTTAAGGCTTTTCGTAACTGACTTACATGAAAGACTGGAAAAACCTTACTGTTGTGTGGGAGTTCAAGTTCATAGGTGACCTCGCCTAGTCTCCTACTAATGGTAAAGGAACCACAATACCTTGGAGACAACTTAGCACACACTCCTGATTTGAGGGTTTTAGAGTCAACTGGGACTCTCAAGTAGACTTTCTCACCAGTGGAGAACTGCACATCCCGTCTGTGTGGATCTGCATAATGCCTGGCTCGATCCTGGGACTTTCTCATGCTACGCTTAGCATGTTCTATCATCTGCTTTAGGTCCTCTAAAAAGTTTCTGACTGCTTCAACTTTTTCTTGTTTAAACCCTACAGTTGTGGGTGAGCGTGGCTGAAAACCGTACATCAGCATAAATCGGCTGTATCCCGTAGCTGAATGTTTGGTACTGTTGTAAGCAAACTCTAATATCGAGAGATACTCCTCCCAATTAGTCTGCTTCTTGCTGAAGTATGCTCGAACCATATCCTCCAGCACTTGATTTACCCTTTCTGTTTGACCGTCCGTCTGTGGATGGTCGGTGGTACTCATATTAAGTTTAGTATGGAGATGATGGAATACTGCCCTCCAAAAATTTCCAGTAAACTTACTATCCCGGTCGCTGACTATGCCGGAAGGTAGACCGTATAATTTAAATAGCCCGTCTACAAACAACCTCTCTAACTCTGGAGCTCTAACGGTTATTTTGGTCGGAATGAAATGAGCCATTTTGGTCAGACGGTCAACTGTGACCCATATAGCGTCAATACCCTTTTGGGTTTTAGGCAGGCCTACTATAAAATCCATGGAGATACTCTCCCATTTACCAGCTGGTATTTCTAAGGGCTGCAACAACCCTCCTGCCTTTAAACGCTCTACTTTATTTACTTGACATTTCTGGCAACTGGTTACATACTGGTGGACGTCCTTTTTCATACTGGGCCAAAAAAATTGCCTACGAAGAAGCTCATAGGTCTTCTGTATGCCTGGGTGTCCCGCGCTAGGATTGTCATGACATTCATATAGGACCTGCTGCCTATAATCCTCTGAATTGGGGACACATACTCTATCTCTATAGAGCAAGTACTCATCCTGAATGGAATACTGTTTCCATTTGAATCCTTGAGTCAACTGACCCTCAACCACTGGGGTTTGCTTGGGTAATACAGGCTCAGAATCCTCAACGTCATCTGACGACGCATACTCGGACTCCTCATCATCCTCAACGGAAGCTGCCGTATTCTTGGATGAACTGGCACCAGCCCCGGGAACTGGTTCTGGAGTCTGTAACTGTCTGTTCTGGACTGAGTTCCAGATAGTAGAGAAGAATGCATCATGCTGGCATTTCCCTTTCAAGGACTCGAGTAACTCATTACGAATCTGAGTAAAACTCAGCTCGTTTATCATAGGCATTATGCTAAGGGCATCTGCTACTGTATTGAATTTTCCACGTCTATATCTAATAGACATGTCAAACTCTTACATCAACTCTGTCCAACGAGCTTTCCGACCTCTAAGCTCAGGTTGATTGCAAAGGTATCTGAGACTCTCATGGTCTGTCAGGACCTCAAAGTTGGCACCATACAAATAATGCCTCCAAGTCTTAAGGGCATGGACTATAGAAAAGAGTTCCTTTTCATAGGCAATATACCTACTCTGAGCTGGCTCGAGGTTTTTACTCTCGAACGCAACTGGTCGTCCACCCTGAGTTAGCACAGCACCTACTGCAAAGTCGCTAGCATATGTTTCAATCACAAATGGCTGATTGGGGTCGACGACTTTTAAAACTGGTGCTGTAGCTAAGGCTGTTTTGAGAGCATCAAAGCTCTCCTGCTGTGCGGACTCCCAAATGAACTCCTTTCCCATTCCCTTAAGGAGATTTGTCATAGGAACTGCTATCTGAGCATATTCCTTGACAGATCGTCTTTAATATCCCGCCAGACCAAGAAAGATCTGAAGTTCCAAAATATTCTGAGGTCTCAGCCAACTGAGTATGGCTTTAACCTTATTTGGGTCCATCTTAATCCCATCTGAAGAGATAATGTGACCCAAATATGCTACTTCTTCAACAAAGAATTCACACTTGGATTGTTTAGCATAGAGCTTATGCTTTCTGAGCAGTCGAAACACCTTTCTGAGGTGTTTTAGATGCTCCTTCCTCGTTTTGCTGTAAACGAGGATGTCATCTAAAAATACGACTACAAACTTACCCAAGTATGGTCTGAGGACACTGTTCATCAAGGTCATAAAGGTAGCTGGAGCATTTGTGAGCCCAAATGGCATCACCTTAAACTCATAATGAGTGTGACGAGTCCTAAAAGCTGTTTTCGAGACATCTTCTGATTTTATACGGACTTGATGATATCCCGATCTGAGGTCTATTTTGCTGAAAAACTTAGCCCCGTCGAGTTGATCAAACAACTCGTCTGCCCGAGGCATAGGGTATTTATTCTTAATTGTGACTTTATTGAGGGCTCTATAATCTACGCAAAGACGCATAGACCCCTCTTTCTTTTTCACCAATAGGACTGGTGAGGCCCATGGGGACTACTGGTCTGAATTTGGCCTTTCCCAAGATAATATGTTAACTGCCTAGTTATTTTTTCATCCTCTGTTCGGCTGACCCGATACGGAGGTTTAGAAACAGGTGCTGTACCTGGTACTAGGTTTATTACATGATCTACCTCTCTGCTAGGTGGTAAACCATGTGGCAAATCTTCAGGAAAAACATCTCTAAATTTAGACAATAAAGTTTCTAATTTACTGATTTTATGCTGAATAGAACTGGAAATAGAAACTTCAGGAATGAACTGAAAGTCACATAAGAATACCTGATGGTCTTCGTCTCTGATTAGCTGACAGAGCTCTGAACTGCAGACCATAGGGCTATTGGGAACATCATGCTCCCCATGCAACTGGATCTCTCGGCCTTTATGCTGAAAGCTGAGGGTGAATCCTGATAGTTTCTGTGGAGGGAAGGTCCTAAACTGTAGAGCCAATCTCTCCCGAGAACAATGTCTGTTTGATCCAGGTGCATTATCTGAAAGTTTATTTAATCTTGGTACCCCTGAATACCAAGATTTAACTTGCTTACCATAGTTTCCCATATTTTTTTATCTTCACCCTTAGCTAATGAAACTATGTACCTATGCTGACTAGGTACTTCTAGTAGTTTAAGCTTTTTAACCAGGGTGTAGTTGATGAAATTATGGGTTGCCCCATCATCAACCATGACTCTTACTGACTGGTTACCAACCTTCCCATGCATACGTACTAGGTCATGCGGCCCAAAGCTGAAAGGTCTCGCTAGCATTGTAGAGGTCAGCTGGCAATAGTGTTCATGATCTTCATGATACACTTTGATCTCGGAAGCTGCCGAGTCACTGGGGAAACATACAGTCTGAACAAGATGAACTTGTTTTTTATCTTTCTTACCTTTTTTAGTGAAAGGCCCCTGTCTGACTGTGTGTCCCTTGCCCATACACACAAAGCACAAACATTCTTGTTTGGCTTTCTCAAAATCATCTGGTTTTAAGGGCTGTATGAGTGAAGGGCGTTTCCGAGGAGCTTCACTTTTAAATTTATCTTCTTTCTTTCTTTTTAAAAATTTCTTTTTAAATTGAAAGTCTTTCTGAGGAGGCTGCTCAGAAAGTGGTTGTTGTCTCGCTTTCTTCCTACCCACTGAATCATCATAGATTTGAGCATATCTGAGAGCTTGCTCAAGGGTAGTAGGCGAGTTTCTCTGGACCTCTACTTTATATTCATCTTTGAGGCCACGGACAAATCCCCTAATTTTCTGATAGTCATCCATATTTTTAATCTTTAAAATTGCCTCTCGATACTGCGAGATATATTGGATAAGGGATTTATCCATTACTGTTGTTTCCCAAGCTTCCCAAGCTCTATCCACTTCTCTGGTAGAAATTCTCTTAGGAAAGCTTCTTCAAAAGCTTTCCATGACCGGGGAGTCTGCCCAGTCTCCTGGAGATTTAACCACCACTTATAGGCCATAGGCCCTAAGGAAAGACTAGCCTCAATAGCTTGCAAATGGTCAGGGGTCTGTTTAAGAGCATGAATGTTCTTCCATTTGCTGAGGAAGGTTTGTAGAATATCTGCATTTCTATCCCTCTCTTCCCCATTAAAAGTAGGAGGTTTTATGTCTTTAAAAACACTGGGGTGAGACCATAAAGTCTCACCCGAAACTGATGGAAGTGGAGAAGGGGATAACTGAGAAGTGGAGGGAAGGCTTCCTTTCGCGGAACTCAAAATCAAGTTTTTGAGTTCAGCGAACGAGTTGTCCACACTGGACTTGAAATTGGCTAATGCCAACTTCAGTTCATCCACTTCTGTAACCAATTGGAGAAACTGCTCCTTGGTAACCAGTTCGTCGAGTTCTTCGGCGAACTGTTCCTGTTCTTCCACTTCCATGGGTTCCTTCCCTTTTCTGTAAGCCAAGGCTTCTGTTTCAAGTTCGTCGAAGCCTCTCTCCTGGGGTTGATCAGGTCCTTGAGGACTGGTCATCTTCGGAACTGAAAGACAGCTACCTTAACTTCTGAAGAATAAAGTCTAAAAGACCAATTTACAACTGTACAAGGGAAAGGAAAGATGACTTAGCTGTTTCTGAGGACTGTACTTCCAAAGAAAGAATGAAGAGGAACCCTTTCAGCTCTTTTCCCCAAGATTTCAGACCTGCTGACCCGGAAAATGCCAGTTTGAAGCTTCAAAACGGTGCCAAATTTCCCGGTTCTTTGAGGATAGTAGCTCGCTGATCTGATTGCAACCCAACTGGCTCGTTTGCTTCTGATTTAAGACCCAAAAAGTATTTCAATTTCTGATTTTGGTGTCTATCTACCCTCGCTGGCTGACAGCCCTCTGTCTGGCCCAATTTTCTGAAATTTAAGGCCCAATCTTTGCTTGAATCTCTGATCTGAACTTAGGCAGTAGGTCGCTGGTCTGTGGCAATTTAGTTTGATGTTCAAACTACTGAAAAATCCTCAAAAACAGTGATGAAAAACCAATTTTTCATCTCCTTGTCCAGCGCTGGCCCTGCTAAGAAAATTTGTTTGAAAACCCTTCAAATTTCCTTGGATTTCTCTGAAATTTCAGAGGTAGATTTCTGATCCCTCAACGATGGATCAGCACCACCCTTTCTCCTCAAAAATCCCCCCTGATTCCCTGAATCTGATGGCAAAAATCAGAGATGAAGACTGAATTTGCGGCGCTGGACCTGCTCTAGAAATTTGGACTAATTTCTCTTTGACCAGCAAGTAAATCCACCAAGATTTCCTCAGTAGGAGACTGTTCCTACAGCGAGTCTCCTCCTCTATTTCTTTCTGAGAACTTTTAGAAGTTCTGAGCAATCTAGCTACTTTCTCCACTGCTGAAAACTGAATTCCCAAAGATGGAGATGGCTCTGATACCAGTGTAATAGATCCTAACACCACAGTAGGGCAAACACTAACTGATCCACCCAGCCTTGCCTACTCCCTGATATAGAGTAAGCCCCTCCTAGCCCAGTGTGAGGACTGGTAGCATGCTACTGCCAAGTGTCGGCCACGTGGCACTAACGTGGCCGACTGCACGTCGGGACCCAACTGGGGGCCCTATCCTACTGACAGGGTCCCTAGGCTGTGTTAGGCCCGCCATGGCTATGGACCGTGCTGGGGCACACTACTCACACTGTCTTGCCCTGTTGGTCATGTACACTGGACACGACTCTGACTGTGGTATCTGACCTATCTATGTTCTCTAGGGTTCGGCTCTGGTTACGAGCTCGTAACAGGAACCAATTCCACATGCGCTCCCAGATGTCCCGCAACTCCACCATCCTGTTTCACATAGTTAATGACATGTCACCAAATAATACCGAAGATGTGAAGATGACAGCAAACTTATCCCAATTACACTAGATAGATTAACAAATGACTGAAATGAAATAAAGTACCATACCTGTCCTCGGAGAAAAAAATGTTGTTGTAGAAGCTGTCCAATTCTGTCCATGAACTCGTAAATAAGGCCCATAGTGCTGCCCTCACTATCAATTAACCGTAGAACATGGTAGAATGGCCTCATCACAGATGTAATGCTCTCAACCTCACGCCAAAAATCTTCGTCAAATGCAATTCTCAAAAATCTCAAACCATCAGGCCTACTGGAGAAAGGTAGCTCCCTAAATGCATCACTAGTGGCCATGTGTATGAGCTGATGTCTCTGACCCTAATAAGCCTATCCATGACAACCAGGTCGAATGCAAAACGTGTGGGAGCTGGTTTCTTCAGATCTAGTGAACTGAAGGTGCGGAAAAGGGTAAGGACACGCCTCTTCCGGGTGACAAATGTCACCACGGCAAGGGCCATATCAGCTATCCTACGGACCCAGGCAAGCGGCCAATATCCCCCAATAAAAGATCAATGCTATGTGCAGCACAAGGGATCCAGACAATAGCAGGGTACTACTGCACACAGCAAGACACCAATATGTTCATCACTGGCCGAGGGCAGGTGTCACTCCAGCCATCAGACATGATCGAGCACCCATAGCTCTCCCGAGCCTTCCTAAGAGGCATCATCTGTGTGGTGAGCTCCTCCACCCTGGATGTAAGGTGGGTGGTATGGACAATCTCATCCACGGGTGGCCTGAAGCAAGGACCTGTAGCAGCAACTACAGTTATAGCCCTCTTGAAGGGCTTTGAGTCAGCAATGGCAAATGGCAGGTTCAGCTCATAGATCATGTTTGCTAAAGCCTGTTGGGCCTCTACCTCAAGATGGGCTGGAAAGACTCCCCCATGGACTGCTGTCTATACTGGGAGGTGCGAGACGATCTACTGGAGGATGCCCTAGTGCGGTAAGCACCCCTACAACGAGCAGGAGGAGGTATGTCAGTGGCAGGGAGGTGCCGAGGCGAGGGGGGAAACCGGGCCTGAGGTGGCTGAGGGGGATGATGTGGCTGAGCGGGATGCTGTGGCTGCGGGGGATGCTGAGATGGTGGTGGAGAAGTTCCAGAAGCATGTTGTCTATCATCACCATCCTCAGCATCAAAGTCCAAATCATCCTGATATGGGGGGAGAGTGGATGGTATGTCCTGGGTGTCCTTTGTGAGAGACCATCTGGTGCCGACTCAGAGCGAAGAAATCAGAATGTCTGCACTGGGCGAGTCATCTAAGTGACTGCAGGAGGACGTTGTGAAAACGCACCCACTGGAATAGATGCAGCAGAAGGAGGGGCAGGACGTGGTGCAGTGGGTTGTGGTGGTGCAGTAGGACGTGGTGCAGTGGGTTGAGGAACGAGTGGTGGATGTGCATCAGGTTGTCGGGGAGGAGCAGGAACAGGAGGCTGAGGAGGACGTGGTGCTGGTGGACGAGGAGCTAGTGGATCCCATGGGGTGGATGATACTACCGCATATACATCAAGATCTAGTGACATATCAGCCTGCATCAATCGTGCTCCGTATATGTCAATGAGCCTATAACACTCCTGAGCAGGCATGTGTGCGCAAGGGAGGGAGCCCAAGCGTTTGCCATCACCCTTGACAACACCAAGGAGATGGCCTTTCAGCCTCGTGAGGGTGCTAACAAAATGACCATGAGAAAACCTACAGGTCCACTCACGCGTGTAGAGAATTCACAACTATTTAGATACACATAAGAAACATCCATAATAGGAATAGCAAAAACTAAAAAAAACTTTATACTGTGAATAATCAAATGCTTCTGGGTCTTGGTCTACCTCACCCCGTAGCTCAGGCATATCTCCAGCAAGCATGGTCTGAGATGGTATAGGAAACAGGAAGTACAGAAGAAGTGCAATAAAAGACAAATAAGTTACCGTTTCGTCAGAGAGAAACCGGTCCTGGATAAGTGGATATGCACTCCCACGCAATGCAATGAACCTAGAGATGCCAACCCTTGACCATATCAAGCAAAACCCTAAACCCTAAGATGGCTAAGAACAAGCAAAAGAAACAGACAAAAAACACAAACCTCTAGAAAAGGCCCTCCATAATGTAAAAAACCTGCTTTTTTGCTCTAAAAAGTAAAGTGAAATGAAAATCCTAACCTTCTCTCTCTAGATAGGCTAGTACAATCTAGACTGTCCCAATCTCTCTTCGATCCAAAAGCCCTAAACCTTAAAAAGAGACCTATTTGCATGAGAAAATGTGAAAAAACCTGCTTTTTGACCAAAAAAAGCACAAGAAAAACCAAACTCTAATTTTCTCTCTAGAGAGGTCGCTACAGTCTCTCTCTAGCCTGTCCTATTCTCTCTCATCAATCGGAGCAGCAATGTCAAAAATCCAAAGCGCCCTCTCTCAATCTCTCCACGAAATCTGTGAAATGAGGACCAAAAATGCCTTGGGAATGGGTTTTGGGAATTGGTAATTAGTTAATTAGTTAATTAATTAATTAATTAAATAGAGGAACCGTACCACGGTTCATGAACCGTGGTACGGTTCACCCCACGGTTCTGGGAACCGTGGGTTCTATGATCTACGTGTATTTTTACAATTTGGCATAAGGATGTTATGAACTCAAACACACATGTTGATATCAATGAAGAACAATGGCTAAAGCCCTTAATGGTAACTAGCCCAATACCTAAAGGTATAGTAATTAGAGTAACTAGTAATTAGGGTTAGGGGAGGATGAGTCCATAACACTCCCCAACTTTAAAAAGATTGACCTCAATTTTGGGTTAAAAAAACTACTAAACCCCAAAAACTAGAAGAAAGGCCCCAACCAATAGATATGGTAATAGCAAGGTTGCAGTCCGCGTTCCGGAACACGATCCGAGATTTCCCATTAAGGTTTCCCAGAACGCAATTTTTTTTTTTTTGTATAGTTGCCAATATGGGTATCATGTGAAAGGATATCAAAAAAGCAACTGTTATGCAAATCTGTTGCTTGGTTTCAGATGGCTGCGGGCTACATTGATTAGAAATCTGGACATCAGTAGATGGTTTAAGAAAACTGGCTGCATTTTCATATGGTTTCAGAAATTTGGACTGTGTAGTTTGCCGACTGTTTCGGGTGCGAAACACCAGAAAGTGTGTTCTCACTCAGGGAGTTGGAAGGCCAAATCATGAAGAGGCCTTACCCCGGACCCCGCCGTTGGGGGGCGTTGCTGTTACGAGCTCGTAACCAGTGCCGAACCCTAGAGAACACAGATAGGTCAGATACCACAGTTAGGGTCGTGTCCAGCGTACATGACCAACAGGGCAAGACAGTGTGAGTAGTGTGCCCCAGCACGGTCCATAGCCATGGCGGGCCTAACACAGCCTAGGGACCCTGTCAGCAGGATAGGGCCCCCAGTTGGGTCCCGACGTGCAGTCGGCCACGTCAGTGCCACGTGGCCGACACTTGGCAGTAGCATGCTACCAGTCCTCACACTGGGCTAGGAGGGGCTTACTCTATATCAGGGAGTAGGCAAGGTTGGGTGGATCAGTTAGTGTTTGCCCTACTGTGGTGTTAGGATCTATTACACTGGTATCAGAGCCATCTCCATCCTAGGGAGTTCAGGAGCAGTAGTAGAGAAAGCTATCAGAAGATAGGAAGTGTTTCTCAGATTCTCAAAGAGGAATAGAGGAGGAGGATCGCTGTAGATGCAGCCTTCAAACCTTGAAATTCACTGAGAAATTACAGTAGTAAGGAGTCAAATTCCATGTACAGGTAACTCGCTGGAAGGGCAGCTATCCATCACTGATTTCAGAGATCTTTTTTAAAGGATTTCCAGCGGAAATAGAGTAGGAAATAGCAAGTAGACCCATCGCTGTACATACAGGGATCTACTTCTGTTTTCAAAGGGCAATTTCAGTAGAGCTGAGCGGATTTCAAGCTGAGATTTCCCAACAGGGTCAGCGCTGCCAATACTTCTGAGTTTTCAGATTTCTGACAAATTTTTGGGCCCTAACTTGGAAGATTTGGAGCAATAGTACTTCGAACAGATCAGCGAGGAGGGGACTTCTGAAATTTCAGAATTCAGAAGTGGTTTCGGACTTCAAATTTGCCTTCTTGTGGACAGATTGAGGTGCTGTCAGACTAGCGAGCCACTACCCTCAGAGAACCGGGAAATTTGGCACCGTTTTGAAGCTTCAAACTGGCATTTTTCGGGACAACAGGTCTGAAAGCAGTGGAGGAAGAGCTGAAACGGCTTTTCTTGATTCTCTCTGTGGAAGTACAGTCCTCAGAAACAGCTAAGTCATCTTTCCTTTTCCTTGTACAGTTGTAAATTAGTCTTTTAGACTTTTTTTCCTTCAGAAGTTAAGGTAACTCTCTTTCAGTTCCGAAGATGACCACTCCTCAGGGACCTGATCAACCCCAGGAGAGAGGCTTCGACGAACTTGAAACAGAAGCCTTGGCTTACAGAAAAGGGAAGGAACCCATGGAAGTGGAAGAACAGGAACAGTTCGCCGAAGAACTCGACGAACTGGTTACCAAGGAGCAGTTTCTCCAATTGGTAACAGAAGTGGATGAACTGAAGTTGGCATTAGCCAATTTCAAGTACAGTGTGGACGAGTCGTTCGCTGAACTCAAAAGCTTGATTTTGAATTCCGCGAAAGGAAGCCTTCCCTCCACTTCTCAGTTATCCCCTTCTCCACTTCCATCAGTTTCGGGTGAGACTTTACGATCTCACCCCAGTGTTTTTAAAGATTTAAAGCCTCCTACTTTTAATGGGGAAGAGAAGGATAGAAATGCAGATATTCTACAAACCTTCCTCAGCAAATGGAAGAACATTCATGCTCTTAAACAGACCCCTGACCATTTGCAAGCTATTGAGGCCAGTCTTTCCTTAGGGCCTATGGCCTATAAGTGGTGGTTAAATCTCCAGGAGACTGGGCAGACTCCCCGGTCATGGAAAGCTTTTGAAGAAGCTTTCCTAAGAGAATTTCTACCAGAGAATGAACTTGATAGAGCCTGGGAAGCCTGGGAAAGAACAGTAATGGACAAGTCCCTCATCCAATATATCTCGCAGTATCGAGAAGCAATTTTAAAGATTAAAAATATGGATGACTATCAGAAAATCAAGGGATTTGTCCGTGGCCTCAAAGATGAATATAAAGTAGAGGTCCGGAGAAACTCGCCTGCTACCCTTGAGCAAGCTCTCAGATATGCTCAAATCTATGATGATTCAGTGGGTAGGAAGAAGGCGAGACAACAGCCACTTTCTGAGCAGCCTTCTCAGAAAGACTTTCAATTTAAAAAGAAATTTTTAAAAAGAAAGAAAGAAGACAAATTTAAAGGTGAAGCTCCTCAGAAACGCCCTTCACTCATACAGCCCTTAAAACTAGATGATTTTGAGAAAGCCAAACAAGAACGTTTGTGCTTTGTGTGTATGGGCAAGGGACACACAGTCAGACAGTGTCCCAAGGGGCCTTTCACTAAAAAAGATAAGAAAGACAAAAAACAAGTTCATCTTGTTCAGACTGTATGTTTCCCCAGTGACTCGGCAGCTTCCGAAATCAAAGTGTATCATGAAGATCATGAACACTGTTGCCAGCTGACCTCTGCAATGCTAGCGAGACCCTTCAGCTTTGGGCCGCATGACCTAGTACGTATGCATGGGAAAGTTGGTAACCAGTCAGTAAGAGTCATGGTTGATGATGGGGCAACCCATAATTTCATCAACCACACCCTCGTTAAAAAGCTTAAACTACCAGAAGTACCTAGTCAGCATAGGTACATAGTTTCATTAGCTAAGGGTGAAAATAAAAAAATATGGGAAACTATGGTAAGTAAGTTAAATCTTGGTATTCAGGGCTACCAAGATTAAATAAACTTTCAGATAATGCACCTGGATCGAACAGACATTGTTCTCGGGAGAGATTGGCTCTACAGTTTAGGACCTTCCCTCCACAGAAACTATCAGGAGAACACCCTCAGCTTTCAGCATAAAGGCCGAGAGATCCAGTTGCATGGGGAGCATGATGTTCCCAACAGCCCTATGGTCTGCAGTTCAGAACTCTGTCAGCTAATCGGAGACGAAAACCATCAGGTATTCTTATGTGACTTTCAGTTTATTCCTGAAGTTTCTATTTCCAGTTCTATTCAGTAGAAAATCAGTAAATTAGAAACTTTAGTCTAAATTTAAAGATGTTTTTCCTGAAGATTTGCCACATGGTTTACCACCTAGTAGAGAGGTAGATCATGTAATAAACCTAGTACCAGGTTCAGCACCTGTTTCTAAACCTCCGTATCGGGTCAGCGGAACAGAGGATGAAGAAATAACTAGGCAGTTAACAGACTATCTTGGGAAAGGCCAAATTCAGACCAGTAGTTCACCATGGGCCTCACCAGTCCTATTGGTGAAAAAGAAAGAGGGGTCTATGCGTCTTTGCGTAGATTACAGATCGCACGATCCGGAACGTTTTTGCAGCGGATCGCGATCCGCTGCAACACAGGGTAATAGCCAATCGTAAACAAGGGTGAAAATAAAACTACCAAAATGCAGGTACCAATGGAAATATTGAAGGAGAGGACATGAGTCGTCACAACAAGTATTCCAAAAGTAGCACACAAAAATTCCACCAAGTATAATACATCAAATTTAATATATGGCCCTCAATGGCAAAGTATAAAACTAAAATCCCAAATAAATGTATCTCCAATGTAGTGCCGATGTGGATGCATAAAGGAATCAAACAAGAATGCAGCTATCTCAAGGCTCTCGGCGAATGCAGATGCAGGAAGAAATCCAAGGGAGGAAAACTCTCTCAAGGTACTGTGATATCCCAAGCATGCCATAGAGAAATGTCACCATGCCGGATTTGTATCTCATTGTCACAATATGGGCGAACATGAAGCATAAGGAGCGCACCATGATAAATAGCAACCGGAACAAAAATGAAAATAGGTGCATCAACCAAAAAAAGGGCCCAAGGTAAATAAAGGGACCAAGGATATCTATCATCAGTATCAAGATACCAGTACCAAGGACTAGATCATGTAGGTCGAACTAGTGGAAAAACTATGATCCTGGCAATATGCAACAGCCATGAAGTTGCACGGAAAACTGATAAACTAGAATCATAAAGCTCATCGGAAAGAGCCTCAAAAGAACATGCATAATGGATAAGCGCAACCACCAGAGGTATAGCCCCTGAACCAATAAAACCATGAAGTGGAAGCATGATAAGTATAGTGGCATCTAGAAAAAAAGGGAGTAACAGCACCAATAGAACTACGAAGAAGAGCAACATACCAACTATGCACCATTGGAAAATAACCATGCCAAACTATATGAAGTAGCCATGCAAGTCGTAGCAACCAAGCATGTCGTAGATCAATAGGTAGGAATGGAGCAAAAAATGCACATGTGCCCCGATATATCAGCAAGGACAAAAAATGTATATCCCAAGCTATTTAGAGAACCCAATCATGATGGTGATCAACAATACCATATAAAGAACAATAGGCAAGAACAACAACATCAATATATCCACACAAGGAAGATAGAAACGTCAAAAGATCAGCACCGAGCAGGAGGATCATAACAACAACTATGCAATATCATTGGACACCAAGCTACACATAACAACCAAGAGTGCCAGGAAACATGAAGCATACATAGATCATGTTGACAAATAATAGCTAGAATGGACATATGTGCAATGACAAGGTCGAGAGCACAAGGTATCCATAATGCCCATGAATGTAAGGCAACAAGTCCGCAAGGTATCCTCAAGGCCCATGAATTTCTAATGTCGTCATGCCAAGGATCTGTATTGCCCATAAGTCATCACAATAGGAATCTTGTCTTGGGTTACTTGTATGAGCAAGTTGGTTTTCTAAGAATGGTACTTGATCTCAAATCGATTTTGGTGAAGTACTTTGCACCATGTAACCGATCAACCAGTTCATCCATTCAAGGTAAGGGGTAACGATTTTAGTACTTAATTTATTCAATTTTAAAGTCTACATAGACGAATACCTCCGTCTTTTTTATCAACTAAAATAATTGGGGCCCCCCAAGGGGACTTACTAGGCCTTACATGGCCCATTTTAAGATAATTTTGCTAACTTCGTCCTCTTCAGTAGTACTCATGTAAGGAAACAAGCATACAGGCGAGCTACTAAGGAGTTTAATACCATGGTCAACTCTCCTAGAGGGGGGAAGACCCTTAGGGAGCTGTCTGGGAAAACGTCATTAAATTCAAACCTAAGTCTCATAAAGGTTTCGCCTTCCGGCGAATTTTCTTCTTTTAGGTTGTTAGACATCAATGCAAGTTGCAAGTTATAACCATAGTTGCACTGCATTTCTGAAACGCGTTTCGGAAATATGGAATTTTTTTTCAGAAACGTTTCTTTTAATTTTTTTTTTTTTGGTTTTTTTTGTGCAATATGGGTATCAGGTGAAAGCTCTAATTAAGAGCATAATTACTGTGTAATTTACCGACAGTTTCGGGTGCAGGATGGTCCAGTTCAAGTGCATTAATCCATGTTGGGTTCTGTCAAGGATAAAAATTTAAAACTAACCTCTAGCCTGTCTATTACGATCACAGATGGTCCCAGTAAGTGTGTTTTCGCTCAGGGAGTTGGAAGGCCAAGTCATGAAGAGGCCTTACCGTCGGGGCCGGGGTCTACCGGCAGCCCCCAGACCCTGCCGTTGGGGGGCGTTGCCCCCCAAACCCCTTGAGCATTTATTGAAAACCAGAGCAAATAACAACCAAATAGCTATTGAAAATAAGATCTATTTGTGACCCATCTACTGCACTTCTGAGAGGCAAAATGCTCGTTTGACCATTGATCCCCTAAAAAGAATTTCAGCCATAAGCTATTTTTCCAAAAAAAAAAAAAAAAAAAATTTTTTTTTGCGATTCTGGGAGGACAAATGCGTTTCTCAGAAACGCGGTTTCCGAAACGTCTCCTCCCAGAAATGCGATTCTGTGCAACTATGGTTATAACTTTGTAAATTGCATTCTAAGTAAGTCGTTATCCAAGAATGACAAACTGTGGGTCGCATAGTTTTTCTTTAACAACTCATTCCTCTCATAGAACCACTCCTTACCAAGTATCACATCTACTTTAACGAGATTCATAATATGAAAGTCTAAATTTTCTTAATAGGCTTGTATTTGAATCGGTAGATGAGGGACTATCCAATCCCATACTTGGCTTTCCACTCCCATACCCAGCTCTACAACATAACAGTGGTCACTTTGCTTTGTTTCCACCTTTAGCCTCTGCAACCATCATCAAATTGAAATTGTTACAGCTTGGCCACCAATGATCCCATTCATCTTAAAAGTCATGGAGACCAAAAACTGTCGTACAAAAGCAGCAATGCTCACACACAGAATTATTAGCAAAGGAAAGATCAATACTAGACATGCTAGAATTGTCTGGCATCTTAAAAGAAGCCCCTATAGCTTGCCTCTTTTCTTTGAGAATTCCTTTGCCACATGGCTTGGTTCCATGCAATTGAAGCATAGATTGTCACTTCTGACTTTCGCAAAGGTCTCCTAGTCCATGGTAGATCTTTTCTTTGACTTACTAGGACCTGAAGATGCCTCCTTCACCTTATCTTTTCCTTTCATTGAAAAGAATGGTTTCTTACCATTTTCTTCGGGTTGAACACCAAACTCGGGCCTAGCCACTATACGAATATCATCGTATATGTGGGCGAGGCGAACCGCATCATCGAGGGTAAGAGGCTGGTTCCTCCTAACCTCTAGCTGATAATCTCTAGGCAAACCTAGAATAAAATGCAACTTAACCAAAAGAGGATCTATCCTAGTTGCAAAACGAGAATTTACCTTCTAAAATTCTTGAAAATACTGATCAAGGGCCGGTTCCTCATCTCTATCGTTGCATACTGACGATAGAAGTTGAAGTCATGAAGGATAGGAAGAAAGGCCGCCTTGAAGGCCTTGCGAAAATCCTCCCACAACCTAGGTGCTTCAGGCTTTCCCTCAAATCCTACCACCAAGTGAAAGCGTTACCTTGCAAGTACATGATAGCCAGATTGATATTGTTGTCGTCAGAAGAATCATGCATGGAAATATGCGGTCCCACCGATCAATCCACAACATGACCACTTCAGGGGCTCTGTCTTTCTTTTTCCTGGTAAAGATTTCAGGTGTAAACAAGGGCTGGTGCAATAATTGCCTTAATTGCGTTAGCTCCTTCAATTCTTGCTGATCCATTGAATGCCTTGCTTGCATATCAACAATCTGTTGTTGTATATTGTTGATAGCCAACAACAAAGTATCAGAATCTAAGGTAGGAGTAGCTGCCATAGCCTCTGTAGGAGGAGACATAGGCTATGTAGAAGGGCTAGGATCCATGTCTCAACTGTGAAAGAGGATAGACAAGCAAGATGAGAAGAAGAAAACCCTTCCTTCTCAAGCTAGGAACTCACAAGCTCAAACTTGTTGGCTACCCACAATCAAAGTGGTATTGTCCATGCTGCCCCCAAGATTTGTACTCAACCAAGAGAGATGTGAGAATAGGTGGCAATCCTTGTTTGGAGCAGGCCTTCATATCTAGGAATAAATAGTTCCAAAAAAATCAAAGAGGAAGAAGGCCTCGTTAAGGCAAGGGAACAACAAAACTTCAATTTCAAGGATGTGCTGAACCAGTTATCTAAATTGCAGGTCACGATAGCAGCAGTTCATCCTCAACCACACTAGAAAAGACAAGCTTTTCCGATTATTGTGGCAACTTCGGACATTTTAATTTTTGCAGTTTAGAAGGAAAATGTCCAAGTTTTACCAATGAGCCTCATTATTGATTGTTGATTGATCAAATGCTAACGTCTTGATTCAATTAGCTTAGTTTCCCAACAGTAGCTCATTAGATCGGTAGGTTTAGGTTAGATCAGCTCATAAGTTGTGGTGATCATTGGTTCTCTTACTGATTGCAGCTTTCTCCATCTGTATATTTGCAGTCTCCTCTGTCTGTGTTCAATTGTGATATTTTGCTCGCCTCTAGGATGCTACAGAGAAAAGACTTGTGCACTCAATCCATGGGTAAAAAAGATAATGACAAGAATGTGATCCAATCTAAAATTTTGACAACCACCTAATTAGCTTTGCAAAATTTCAAAACTGAAGCAAAAGCAGGTGAGTATTTGCAGTTCTTAAAAACTTCAAGTCTGGAATCTTGCCTCTTAATACAAGGTACCGAACTTGCCTTTGTGGTGTGTCTGGATTTACCTTTACCACTGTCGCATCTTGGAACTCCAATAGACTTGCAACCTGACAATTGAAAATATAATTGTTAGAAACGATTGCAAAGCATGCAAACGGTAAAGCTAAGCTAAAGTATGAAATAAACTTATCGTGTAAAACTGGATATAAACTTTCACAATTTTTTTGTATGAGTTACAACTAATTCAGGAAGCGATGTTGACTATATACTTGGTAGCTAGGAAAATCATATTGTATAATTAAACAACTATTTGTCCAACACATCAATTTTAATAACAAGAGAACTTCTCAATGTTCCAAATGCTCCAAATCCCATAAAATCTAGTACCTTATGAATCATGATAGAAATAAACAATCTTCAACAAATACTTTTCCTGATTATGCAATCAATGGTCATCTATGCTACCAATGGTTATTGTCTTACCACAGACATACCCTCATATTTGGCATGAAATACAAAACATTTGAATGTGGTTGCTAGTTCACATCATGATACTCAATGGTCATCTATGCTACCAATGGTTATTGTTTCAAGTTCTTCTAGCATTTTATCAAAAACAGTTATGATCAAAATCTCAGGTGTTGAATCGATGAAGCATTAAAGACAGCAATAGACTAAAGCCCTACAAGCAATAGACAAGACAATAGGTTCTCCCACGAAGAGCCCAAGCAATACCAATCAATAATCTGAAAAATGAGTGTACAAATGCCCCTATAAATACCCTACCAATGAACCCTAAAATAGGAATTCAAAAGTAAAGAGAGGCAAAATGTGGAGGGAAAATAGTGCGCCCTCCTACGGGCCCCCACTCCACATATAACCATATAATAAGGGCCCAAGGCCAGTCAATGTCATAAAAAAGGACCCAGTGCGGGTCATAAGCATATTAAAAGGCTCCGAGGCCTCTACATGACTAATATAAAATGCATAACCAGAAATATACATAACCAACAGTAAATGTAAAGAGGCCTGTGGAATATATGGAGAGTAGCCCAGTAGGCCTGTATCCTGTAGTCCGTAACTCTCCCTAGCTATAAAGAACATTGCCCCCAATGTAGGCAAAATAAGATAAGAACCAGTGCCAGAGAAAAATACTACATCAAGATATCCCATCTGAGAAAGGAACATCAAGAGAAGCCGGAGCATCCCGAGAAGCAATGGTAGCTGCAAGTGAGCATGCCTGATCAGCCAGGATAGGGGTATGATAAAAAACATCAATGGGCTCCCAAGTAGCCTCCTCAATAGGACGACCATCCCACTGGACCAAAAACTGAACCTGCCGATGGCGACGACTATGCAATAAGCGCACCTGTAAAATAGCAGCTGGCAGGAATGGAAAAAGCTCTGGATCTGTAGGAAATGAGGAATCTCGAGGAGCATCATCCTCAATAGCAGCACGTAATAAACTGACATGAAAGATATCACAAGCCCGAGTAGCAGCAGGTAACTCAAGACGATATGTAACTGGACTGAGGCGCTCAAGAATCTGAAAAGGCCCATAATAGCGCGGCGCAAGCTTCTCAGTAGAAGCAAGACCCTGTACAAAATGATGGCGAGCAAAGCGTAACCGGAGAAAAACAGTATCTCCCTCTGCAAACTCAACATGGCGCCGATGACGATCAACAATGGTCCTGTACCGCTGCTGAATATGTTGTAAATGAGTAGCAGCTCTAGTAATAATCTCCCGAGCACTCGAAAGATAAGATGAAATAGTAACAGGTGCATCATCTGGAGGAGCAGGTATACCGGGTAGAACTGGTGAGTATCCATGAGCAAGCAGGAAAGGAGAATCACCTGTGCTGGAACTAACAAAACTGTTATAACTATACTCAGCCAAACATAAATGTTGATCCCAATCACGACCAAAAGGAGAAACATAATGTCGTAAATAATCCTCCAATACCGGGTTAATAACCTCAGACTGACCATCCGCAGAAGAATGATAAGCAGTGCCCATAAGTATCCTAACATCCAAGATACGCATAAGCTCTGTCCAAAAACTTGATGTAAACTTGGTATCCCGATCAGTAAGTATAGATCGTGGGAGACCATGTAAGCGAAAAATCTCAGAAATAAATATACGACCACACTACTCTGCTGTAATAGTACGTCTAACTGGTATGAAATGAGCTTGTTTAGAAAACCTATCAACTACTACCAAACAAGAATCATGACCACGCTGAGTACGGGGAAGACCTAAAATGAAGTCCATAGATATATCAGTCCACTGGCGGGAAGGAATAGGCCAACTTTGAAGGAGACCGCCAGGTTTTTCACGGGAATACTTGTTACGAAGGCAAAAATCACAAGTATGAATAAGGTGGGAAAGCTCACGCTTCATGGAAGGCCAATAAAAATGTTCTTTCAAACGGAACAAGGACTTCAGAAAACCAAAATGGCCACCAACAGGAGAGGAATGGGCATCAAGAAGGAGCTGTGAACGTATGTCGAGAGTGTTGGGAATACATAACGAACCATAGTGAAACAAACGATGATTAACAATGGAATAAACCTGGTGAGGGTGAGAGGAAGGACGAGAGGCAGACGACATAACATCACGAAAGTCTGGACATGTGGCATAAGCCTGAGGAAGATCATCATACCAAGAGAGGGGAGACGTAACAAGACTGTAAGTAAGAACAGGTAAACGAGACAAAGCATCAACAGCAGCGTTACTTTTACCAAGCTTATAATGAATTTAAAAATGAAAGGACTGTAAAAACTGAAGCCAACGGTACTGACGATCACTAAGATCCTTTTGTGTATACAAATAACGAAGTGACTGGTGATCAGTAAAAACATCAAACGGAACAAGATACAGATAATGACGCCACTTCTTTAAAGCAAAAATGATAGCAAGCAACTCTTTTTCATGAGTGGAATAGCGCTGCTCATACGAACGAAGACGACGGGATTCATATGCAATAACACACTGACGCTGACGTAACAAAGCACCTAATCCTGTGGAACTAGCATCAGTCTCAACAGCAAAACGCTGGGAAAAATCTGGAAGACATAAAACAGGGGCAGTGGTAAGCTTAACCTTCAAAGTATCAAAAGCTGACTGACATGCGGGAGTCCAAGCAAACGAAGTTTCCTTTTTCAACAGAGCATGCAAAGGAGATGCAAGAGTGGCAAAATGAGCAACTGGTTTACGAAGATGGATAGCAAGACCAAGAAAAATACGAACATCATGAACATCAGCAAGCACAGGCCATGAAAGAATAGAACGGACCTTACGAGGGTCGAGACGAACAGTACCATCAGTAACAAAGAAGCCCAAAAACTCGATTTGTACAACAGCAAAAGAACATTTAGAACGTTTAGCATACAGATGATGAGTAACTAACAAAACAAAAACAGAACGAACATGAAGAGAGAGAGTGGTGCTATAAATGAGGATATCGTCAAAATAAACAATGACACAGTTTCCAAGCAGAGGATGAAAAATGTTATTCATGACATTCTGAAAAGTGGGCGGGCCATTGGTAACACCAAAAGGAAGGACACGAAACTCATACAAACCAAGGTGGGTACGGAAAGCTGTCTTGTGCTCAGCAGGAGGATGCATACGAATCTGGTGATAATCGGAACGGAGGTAAAGTTTAGAAAAGATCTTGGCTTGGCCTAACTGGTCAAACAGGTCATCCATATGAGGGATAGGGTACTGATTACGGATAGTAAGTTTATTTAAAGCACGATAATCAATACATAGACGTTTAGTACCATCCTTCTTATCAACAAGTAAAACAGGAGCACCAAAAGGACTGTGGCTAGGAACAATAAGGCCTTGACGTAATAAATCAGACACCTGACGCTGGACTTCCTCGCGCTCAACAATAGACATACGAAAAGGAGGACGAGAAGGAGGTGATGCAGAGGAAACAAGGTCTATATGGTGGTTGACATCTCGTAAAGGTGGTAACTGAGTCCGCTCTCTAAAAACATGCTCAAATTCACGCAACAGTTCAGAAAGTACCTGTGGCAAAGGTGGTGCATCCGCAATAGGCTGAACTGGCTGAACAGAAAGAATAGCTGCACAGTGGGCCTTTGGGAGGCTCCGTATGAACTGCTTCCCGGAAATAAGCTGATAGTCCTGCCGAGAATCAATACCGGAAAATATATGCTGAGTACCATCATGAGAGAATGTCAATGTCTGTTGCTGGAGGTCTATTGTAACCGCACCAAGGGATGCAAACCAATCAGCACCGAGGATAAGATCGTACCGTGTAAGTGGAATAATATGAAAATCTGCCTGACCAAGGAAGTCTCCAATCCGATATGAAAGCTGCTGATACATCTGCGTGCTAGGAAAAGAGTGTGCGCTGGCAACCTCAACATGCAGGGGACGAGGCGTAGTGACTGGCATAGCACGAATGCGTGTAGTAATATGACTGCTGAGAAACGAGTGAGTGCTACCCGTGTCAACAAGGGCAATAAACTCACGACCACTGATACGTACGCGAAGACGGATATGGCGTGGACCCGGCTTACCGGCCCAAGTAACATAAGCAAGCTGAGCATGGCATACAGCTAGATCAGGGGGATCGGGAACAGGCTCAGTGGGTGTGGCAAACTGATCAACAGGTGGGTCATCGTCAAGAATATGAAGGCATATGGCAGAATCAGGACTATCATCAGGTGTGTCAACATCATGGAAATAGACGGCAGTAGCAGTGGCAGGCTGTCGGCAATCACGGGCGATATGATCAGGACTCTTACAGTTGAAACATAAGCGCTTTTCACGAATCTCAGATATCTCAGGCTGTGAGTAGCGACGAACAAAAACAGGACGAGGAGAAAAAGGAGGACGTGGTGCAGAAGGAAGAGTGGACGAAGGTGAACTGACAGATGTGGGACTAGCAAAGGATGGAGAGGAAAAAATAGGACGCGAAGGACGAGAAACAGAGGAAGAGATGGGAGAGTACTTGTGCTGCAGTGCGGTAGCAAGGGAGATGGCGTGAGAAAGAGTGAGTGGAAAAGAAGAAGAAACATCATACCTGAGTGCGCCTCGTAGAAGTTATGGACTCAGCTCATTACATTCGCCGCGTCCATTTACATTTACAGTTACTTTACTTTATGCATAAGCAGGCCTTGGGCCCTTTTATATTCATTAGTGACATTCAGACTATATGGTTGGCCTTTGGCCTTATTATTCATTATTAGGCCATTTGGACATATTACTGGAGAGTGGGGGCCTTCTTGGAGGGCGCACTATTATCCCTCCCAGTTGGGCCCTAGCCACTGGAAGCTTCCTTTTAGGGCTTCCTCTTGGCTATAAGTAGGGAAACTGTGTCATTTGTCATTCAGCTGATGATATTGATCTCTCTCTTTAGCCTTCTTAATCTCTCTCTTTCCTGCTTTCTAGGGTTAAGTCTTGCTTATGTGATGCTTTCATAGCTTAATTCTAGATCAGCTGTGGCTCTATTCGTAACTTGGTATCAGAGCACTTTTCTGAGCACAATCTGGAATTTTTTCTTTGCTGCCTTGCCTTGCTCCTCCATCGCTGATCCTACAGCTCCATTACCGTTTTGACAGCCCTGTTCCATCACTGCTCCTTCCACTCCTTCCTGCCCAGCGTTCCCTCAGTTTTGTCCCCTCTTTTCTTTGCTGCCCAGCGCTCCTCTTCCTTTCCATCGCTGTCCCTGCCTTCCGACCTATCACTTTCGTCTGATATTTTTCCAGTTTGCAGCCATCTTCCACAGTTAGTTCCCTGACTGTCCAGCGCCCATCCTCATCCAAAAACTACCCAATTCCGACATCATTTGCTATTCCAAACAGCTAAAATTCTTCAACCTGTAAATCGCTGCCTCAGCACTCCCAACTTGTCACTTTTGCCTTTTTTTTTTCTCCAATTCCAGCCATCTTTTACAGCTTATCAAAAGGCTGTCGCGCGCTCATTCTCACCACATTTTCAGGAATTCTGACACCGTTTACTCTTTCAAATTCACATTGTATCCCTGGCTGTCCAGCGCATTTTTACAGCTTCTCCATTGTTCATTGCTGTTTGTTTTTTTTTTCAGTTGTGATAATATTGGTTGTAATAGGCTAATTTGGGATGACGACAAGAGTCCGCTCCCTCAAGTTTTCGTCTATTCCTTCCACTATCATTATGGCACATTCACCTACCCCGAGTGAGACTACTCAGGAAACCTTATCCGATCAGTTTCGTCGCATGGATGAGACCCTTTCTGGCCTTGTTCTTCGCTTCGATTCAGTTATGATCGGCTTTGCTACTATGCAGTCACAGATTGATTCTTTACAGCCTCATGGTCCTGGTAAAGCTCCTGTTTTTCCTACATTTGGGACTCCCCCTCCATTTGGATTTCCATCTTCTTCTGCTAGTCAGCCTGGTGGTGGACCGTTCATTCCATCTAACCCACCTCCTGGTTTCTTTCCTCGTCCCCCCCTTCCTGAGCCACACTTTGCTCGAGACTTTCGTGATAGGGTACAGCTTGCTACCTATTCCGGTTCCTCCGACGGGAACTTATTAGAGAATTGGTTTGCTAAGCTTGACACATATTTTCAGATTTACCCCAAGACTGATCCTCAGAAGATCCAGTTGGCTGCTTTACATTTAGATGGACGTGCCGCCACGTGGTGGCGAGTTTATAGAGTTGATCCTGATCGGGAAGGGCTCCATGTATGGCATACTTTTCGCCGTGACCTCCGCCATGCTATGATTGATCCTCAGTGGCTTGACCGCCAACGTAATACATTCCCTAGTCTCACTCAGACCAGTGATCTTGCTTCTTATACAGATCAGTTTATGGAGCTTTCTTATCTTTTCACAGATCTACAGCCCACTGAGCTTATTTCTCGTTACATTGCTGGGCTTCGTGGTGCTTTACGTTATGATGTTTCTTCCTTCCGTCCTACCACACTTGTTGAGGCGATGTCTCTTGCCAGTACTTTACAGCATAAGTACTCTGACACCCTTCCTTCCCGCTTCTCCCGACCCCGTCCTTCTGCTTCATCTTTTCCCGCTACGTTCACCCCTACACCGGCCCCTTCTGTTCCAGCTCTCTCCATTGCCCCTTCGCCTCCTCGTCCTCCGACTCCTCGACCTGCTTTTGTCCGACGTTACACGTCTGCAGAGTTCGCTGATCTTCAGTAGAAGCGTCTTTGCTTTCGTTGTAAGAGTCCTGACCATCTTGCCCGTGATTGCCGCCAGCCTCTCCCTACTACTACTGCTGTTTTTTACCATGAGGGCACTACTCCAGATGATTCTGATATCTACATTCATATTTCTGATGAGCCTGACTTATCCTCTGAGCCTTCCCCTGATTTACTTCCTGCTACTTGCCATGCTCAGCTTGCCTATGCTACTTGGACAGGGCGTCCTGGTCCTCGCTCCATTCGGTTACGTGTGCGTATTAAAGGTCGAGAATATATTGCTTTAGTTGATACTGGTAGCACTCATTCTTTTATTAGCAGTTATATCACTAGTCGGATCCGTGCTTCACCTGTTCCTGCTTCCCAGCCTCTCACAGTTGAGGTTGCCAGTTCTCATTCTTTTCCTAGTTCTCAAATGTTTCAGCGTTTACCATACCGCATTGGAGATTTCTCTGGACAGGCAGATCTTTACATTATCCCTATGGAGCGTTATGATCTTATCCTTGGTGCTGATTGGTTTGCATCTCTTGGAGCCGTTACACTGGACTTGACACAGCAGACATTGACATTTGTACATGATGCAGTTACACACTCGCTTGTGGGCATTGATTCTCAGGGAGACTTCCAGTTGATTAGTGGGAAGCAGTTTATTCGCAGCCTGCCGAAGTCTCATTGTGCTGCCTTATTATGTGTTCAGCGGGCAGTACCAGTTCCTCCAGTTTCTACACTAGCAGCTGTTCCTCAGGTGATTTCTGACTTATTACATCAGTATGCTTTTGTCTTTTCAGAACCTACGACGCTACCACCATTATGTGACGTGAACCATCATATTGATTTGCGTCCTGGTTCTGCTCCTCCCTCCCGTCCCCCTTATCGTATGTCTCGATCTGAGCGTGATGAGCTTGAGCTCCATATTACTGCCTTGTTAGATCAGGGTCTCATTGTTCCTAGTCACAGCCCTTTTGGTGCTCCTGTTCTCCTTATTAATAAGAAAAATGGTACCAAACGCCTTTGTATTGATTACCCTGCTTTAAATAAGTTGACTATTCGTAATCAGTACCCTATTCCACACATGGATGACCTCTTTGACCAGCTCGGTACCTCTAAAATCTTTTCCAAGATAGACCTTCGTCTGGATATTACCAAATCAGGATGCACCCTTCTGATGAACATAAGACTGCTTTCCGTACTCATCTTGGTTTATATGAATTTCGTGTGCTTCCTTTTGGTGTTACTAATGGCCCTCCTACGTTCCAGAATGTGATGAATAACGCCTTACGTCCGCTTCTTGGTCATTGTGTCTTGGTTTATTTTGATGATATTCTTATTTTTAGTCAGTCTCTTGCTGAGCATGTTGCCCATCTTTCCTCAGTCTTTCAGTTACTTGTACACCACCAGTTATTTGCTAAGTTGTCTAAATGTTCTTTTGCTGTTTCTGAGATCGAGTTTCTTGGTTTTCTTATTTGTAATGGTCACATTCGTCTGGACCCTCATAAGGTTCAGGCCATCCAGGATTGGCCTATACCTACTGATATTCATCATGTTCGTATGTTTCTTGGGTTAGCCACTCACCTTCGTCGTCCAGTTCCTCATTTTGCCACTATCGCAGCTCCTCTTCATGCACTTTTGAAGAAGTCTAGTACTTTTTTGTGGACTCCTGATTGTCAGACAGCGTTTGATACTCTTTGTCGTGCTGTTGTTGATGCTGCCGTTATGTGTTTACCACAGTTTGATCAGAAGTTTCTTGTTGAGACTGATGCTAGTAATGTTGGTTTGGGTGCTTTACTTCGCCAGTCACAATGTATTATTGCTTATGAGTCGCGTCGTCTTCGCTCTTATGAGCAACGTTATTCTGTGCATGAGAAAGAGCTTCTTGCTATTATCTATGCTCTTAAGAAGTGGCGTCATTATCTGTATCGAGTCCCATTTGACATTATTACTGATCACCAGTCTTTACGTTATCTGTTTTCTCAACGTGACCTTAGTGATCGTCAATTTCGTTGGTTGCAATTTTTACAGTCTTTTAATTTCTCCATATTGTATCGTCCTGGTCGTGCTAACACTGCTGCTGATGCATTATCTCGTCTTCCAGCTTTGTTAAATACACTCGTTTCTACTGTTCCTCCATGGTTTGATACATGTTCTGATTTTCGTGATGTTTATAGTTCTGCCCCACCTGTTTCGTCCAGTCCTCATCAGGTTTACTCCATTATTGACAATCGTCTTTATCATTATGATTCTCTTTGTATCCCTAGTTCTTTGGATATCCGTTCCCAGTTGGTGTCGGATGCTCATTCCTCTCCTGTTGGGGGTCACTTTGGTTTTCAGAAGTCTTATGCTCGTCTCAAAGACCATTTCTATTGGCCCTCTCTTCGATCTGAGCTTGCTGTACTTATTCGTACCTGCCCTTTCTGTCTTCGTAATAAGTACTCCTGTTCTAAATCTGCTGGTTTGCTCCAGAGTTAGCCTATTCCTCATCGCCAGTGGACTGATATATCTATGGACTTTATCCTTGGCCTTCCCCATACCTAGTGTGGTCACGATTCATGTATGGTGGTAGTTGACAGGTTCTCGAAACAGGCACATTTTATCCCAGTTCGCAGTACTATCACAACAGAGCAGTGTGCACGTTTGTTCCTATCAGAGATTTTCCGCCTGCATGGATTTCCTCGTACTATCCTTTCTGATCGGGATAGTAAGTTTACATCTATATTCTGGACAGAGCTTATGCGTATTTTGGATGTTCAGCTTTTTATGGGTTCTGCTTATCATTCTACTTCTGATGGGCAGTCTGAGGTCCTTAACAGGATCCTTGAGGATTATTTGCACCATTTTGTTACTCCTTCAGGGAAGGATTGGGATCAGCATTTATGTTTAGCAGAGTATAGCTATAATAGCTCTGTTAGTACCAGCACAGGTGTCTCTCCATTTTTATTATCTCATGGCTATGCACCTCCTAGCATTCCTCTTCCTCCTGAGGATACACCTGTTACACTTGCATCTTTTCTATCAAGTGCTCGAGAGCTTATTACTCGGGCCAGTTCTCATTTACAGCATGTTCAGCAGCGTTATCAGACCTCAGTTGATCGTCACCGCCGCCATGTTGAGTTTTGCTTACGTGATGCTTTCATAGCTTAATTCTAGATCAGCTGTGGCTCTATTCGTAATTGTAGACCAGCAACGTAGCGAGAGATGAGCTCCAATGTAAAAATATTTGGGAATAAATAGGAAAGCTTTGTAAACCGTGTCGTATAAGCAGCCAAATCACCAGTATAGGTTCTCCCACGAAGAGCCCAAGCAAGACCAATCAATAATCTGAAAAATGAGTGTACAAATGCCCCTATAAATACCCTACCAATGAACCCTAAAATAGGAATTCAAAAGTAAAGGGAGGCAAAATGTGGAGGGAAAATAGTGCACCCTCCTACGGGCCCCCACTCCACATATAACCATATAATAAGGGCCCAAGGCCAGTCAATGTCATAAAAAAGGACCCAGTGCGGGTCATAAGCATATAAAAAGGCTCTGGGGCCTATACATGACTAATATGAAATGCGTAACCAGAAATATACATAACCAACAATAAATGTAAAGAGGCCTGCGGAATATATGCAGAGTAGCCCAGTAGGCCTGTATCCTGTAGTCCGTAACTAAAACGATGTCATAAATATATTGAGTAACACCAACAAAACAAGATTTTCCTTGAAGGCAACTTACGTTGCAAACACTAGACAAAATCAAAATTTGAGTGGGACTCAAAAAATTGCCATCAGTTCCAAAATTTTCCAATATAAAACCAAGGCTAAAGCAATGCTAATCAAATTAGTTGCTAGACGACTATGTATGTGTGCAGACATGGTTGTGTGCTCACTCTTAAACATTTAATCAAAGCAAAGTTAATAACACTATGTGAGGACCCAGTGTCAACTAGAATCAATACATCTCTACCACACAGTTGTCCACGCATGACAATTAAAGTACAAGGAAATTGATACCCGTATTGCGCCGCTCTCAATAATTGTGGCAAAGGAACCTAACCCACCTTTCGAATCACCGACACATTCATCAATCGTGGAGCACCTTGAGGTTCTTCCTGCTCAAGCTCTTCAATTTTGATTGCCACCTATGTCGCCCTAGATAGCCAAAGCAAAGATTTTCCTTGTTTGCCGGCTCCAAATCCTATGGCGATAGCGTCGAAAAGCGCTAGCCCTTGAGGATTAGACGTCCCCGTTGCCTTTCGAGGTACCCCACTCATTTTGGCACTTTGAACCTGCACTTGTACGGACTGAGCCTTCGATTTTTTAAGCTTTCTTTTTCCCCAAGGTTGAAACCCTCCTGCAGTAGGCATTTCAAGCTCCTTGGCCCTTTTCCTGTCTTCATAATATAGGGCCATTTGTGGAGGCTTGGAGTATGCTCTTCATCACGAAAGGCCAAAGGCTCTCACACATTCCTCCACAAAATGGAACACTTGTAGAAACATCAGAACCTCCTCTGGCATTCGCATCAAGGCTTGCCTATACTTGTCCGCATACTCCTGTACGGATGCATTTCCCTACTTGAGAGTAGTCCAAGACTGCATAGCCCGTATTACAATCTCTACTTACTGCAAACCTCCAGGTGCCGGTTAACCACAAGAGACCAACGGTTCACGTTCCACCTTGCCGTAGGACCTAATCCGGGTCCAGCCTCCGTGCCCTGGCCTGTGACCGTATCAAGCTGGATCCGACCTCCATCCTAGACGGCGTCCCATACCACCGGCTAGGCTCTCAGCCATCTCCTGCCTCACACTAGCATACATCCTGGCCGTGCACACACTCTCCATCCACCTCCTCCTAGGCAGATAGAATGGATGGCAAATGAGTCCTCCTCTCCTTCTATACCTTCAAGGAGAGAGACTCCAAGCCCTGTACATGCCCAGTCATCGTCCAGTCTCAAGTCTGGGTTTGGGAAGTCTGGGTTTGGGACCCAAGGGAGTTGGGTCCCTAAAATTCCTTATCTAAGGAAGAAAACCAGGGAACCTCAGTCTAAGGTCGTGTTCCTTTTCCCAAGTATCATCATCCTCAAAACTTCCTTTCCAACAAACCAACTACTTAGTTACCTACCGGTTTCTGAGCCCACGTTGACGTACATCAACAATGGCCTGTGGTTCCGAAGGTACAAAGGATGTCAAATCCTCCAGCCGAACTAAGTCTTCCTGAAGTATCAAGTCATCCTTTCCACCAAGTCGTTCCTTTAAACGACCAATGTAAAAAACTGGATGTACCTTAACACCTTGAGGAAGTTCTAGTTGATACGCATTTCGATGGAGTTTCTTTACTATACGGAATGGCCCTGCGTAACGAGGTGAGATAACTTAGGACATTTCCTAGTCTTTAATACCTTAGAGTCTTTTGGGATTCTAAGATATACCCAAGCCCCCTCCTCGTAGACCCTAGGTTGTCACTTTTGATTAGCGTAAAACTAGGCTCTGTCTTGAGCCGTTTTTACGTTTTCGCGAGCAACAAGCAACATTTCTTGCATATCATGCAGGAAATCTACTGTTGCCTTAACCTTGAGGCCTTTGAGGCCCACTGAAATGGGAGCCCTAGGCTGGAAACCATACATCAGAGAAAATGGACTAAAACCCGTCGTTGAGTGCTTTGTGCTGTTATACGCAAACTCAATCATTGAAAGGTACCTTTCCCAATTCGACTTTCTCCTAGAAACATATGCCCGAAGCATATCCTCCATAGATTGGTTCGTCCTCTCTGTCTGACCATCCGATTCAGGATGATCTGATGACCCCATACTTAGAGTGGTCTCTAATTTCTCAAAGACCGCTTGCCATAATTTGCCAGTGAACTTTGGATCTCGATCACTAACAATGTCATTTGGCAAACCAAACAACCTGAACAACTTTTCGACGAAAAGCT
The DNA here is from genome assembly GCA_029204225.1 of Diphasiastrum complanatum. NCBI lineage: Eukaryota > Viridiplantae > Streptophyta > Lycopodiopsida > Lycopodiales > Lycopodiaceae > Diphasiastrum > Diphasiastrum complanatum. The sequence continues at coordinate 51,405,034 of CM055107.1, forward strand.
GAGCAAGTTCAGAAGCTTTGACAGTTTGCTTGGTTGGTATGAATTGCGCCATTTTAGTTAACCTATCAACTATTACCCAAATGGCATCATTTTGCTTCCCCGTCCGAGGTAGCCCAACCACAAAGTCCATGGAAATACTTTCCCACTTTCTTTCGAGAATTTCCAAGGGCATTAGTAAACCAGCTGCCTTAAGTCTTTCAGCTTTATTAACTTGGCATTGTGCACACTTGCGAACATATGCCTCCACTTGACTTTTTAAGTTTGGCCAGTAAAAGCTCCTTTTTACTGAGTCAAGCGTCCTTTGTGCACCAAGGTGCCCTGCACACGGGCTGTCATGACATTCATGCAGGATTTGGGCCCTTATATCATCATTTTCTGGCACACAAACTTTTCCATTCCGGAAAAGTAACCTGTTCCTAATGGAATAGTCTCTCTGTATCTTGTTCTGAGGAGAAATCTTGGAATCCTGCATTCCAAGCTCATCACTAGATCTAGAAGAACCTACCAGGACGTCTAGCCAAATACGACCGAAATACCTATCGGTCTTACACAGATCTGGGACAGATACAACTCAGATTGGATCTCAGAAAAGCTTAACTGATTAACCTCTCCAATCCGGCTTAAGGCATCCGCGACACTAATAAAAGTACCCTTCCGGTACTCAATGTCATAATGAAATTCTTGGAGCATCTCTAACCATCTGGCCTTACGACCTCTAAGGTCGACCGCATCATTAATATACTTTAACACTTGACGGTCAGTAAATAATGTCTCCAACCTTTCAGGGCATGAATCACAGCAAAAGCTCCTTGTCGTAGGTGGAATACTGCCTTTGAGCAGGATCTAGCTTTTTGCCTTCAAAAGCAACCGGTCTACCATCCTAATATATGACTGCACCTATAGCAGTCACTAGCATCCGTTTCAAGTACATATGGCTTGTTAGGAGTTATGGACTTGGCTCATTACATTCGTCGCGTCCATTCTTTTATTGTTATTATGCATAAGCAGGCCTAAGGGCCCTTTTTATTCATATACTGGCCTTGGGCCCTATTTGGTTATATTTTTAGGACTTGGTCACATTGATTTGGAGTGGGGGTCCTCCTATTGGGAGGGCGCACTATTTTCCCTCCAAATCCTTTTCCCTCCCTTTTTTGAATCCTCCATTTGATTCAGGGAGAGGGTATAAGTAGGGCATCATTGTATACCTTTATTCAGTTTATGATGATTGCTCCTCTTTAGCCTCCTTAAGCATTCTCTTCTTGCTTTCTAGCTTAAGTCCTGCTTTCTAGCATAGCTAGTGAATCTTAGCTTGTAACTTGGTATCAGAGCACTTTTCTGCAGATTGGTGGAGGCTGTCCAGCGCCCTACCACCCATCACTTTCATCGATTTTTCTCCGTCAACCTTCTTGCAGATTGGTGGAGGCTGTCCAACGCCCTACCACCCACTTTCATCGATTTTTCTCCGTCATTTTTGCAGATTGGTGGTGGCTTTCCAGCGCCCTACTGCCCATCACTTTCGACGATTTCTTCATCATTTTTTGCAATTTTGGTGGAGGTTGTCCAGCGCCCTGCTAACCCATCACTTTCGTCGATTTTTTCGGCAGATTTTCATTGGTTTTGCAGATTTGGTAGCTATTGCCCAGCGCCCTACTACCTCATCATTTTCGACACTTTTCGTCACCGATTTGTTGTCCATTTTTTATATTGATTGGAGGCTGTCCAGCGCCCTACTACCGTCTCATTTTCAGCGGTAACCCATCACTTTCGTCGATTTTTTCATTTGTTTTTGCAGATTTGGTAGCTACTGCCCAGCGGCCTACTACCTCATCATTTTCGACACTTTTCGTCACCGATTTGCTGTCCATTTTTTATATTGATTGGAGGCTGTCCAGCGCCCTACCACCGTCTCATTTTCAGCGGTTCTTTTCACCGACTTGCTGTCCGTTTCGGCTATTGATTGGAGGCTGTTCATCAGCACCTTTTTTCAGCCTATTCTTCAGCATATTGTGGATCTTGGTAGTTGCAGCCCAGTGCCCTATTATCTTCAGCTTTTACCTCTAAGTGAACGACGGATCAGCACCCACCCAGGTATTGCTTGCGCCCTTTTTGCACTTCCTTTTTGCACCTACTTCTTGTCTTTTCTGCTCACATACTGCTCTTTTCCAGCCCCCTATTCCTGTTCATATTTGTTGCCTCACACCCTCCTCTTTCCATTTTTCCATTTTGTTAGAATCCTTCTACTTTCTCAGCCCCTTATTTTCTGATTATTATCCATCTTGATTGGCTGTTTCTATGCCATTTTTGGTGATTTTGGAAGTTAGACTAAGTTGGGGGTGACAACAAACGTCCTCTCCCTCAGGTTTTGTCTCTTCCTTAGTCCCTATGGCGACTTCTTCATCAGAAAACCCACCGCAGAGCTCTTTAGATGATCGTTTTACACATATTGATGCCCGCATGGATCATCTTGAGAGTCGTATTGATCGTGTTCTTACTAGCCTTGAGACTATCCTACCACGAGGGGATACCATCCCCCCAGACATTCTTCATCGTCCTGGTAAAGCACCTTTATTTCCTATTTTGAGTACGCCTGCTCCTGCTTCATCTTCAGGAGGTGCTTTTGGTAGTATGTTTGGTCTCCCTTCATATAGTGCTAGTCCTTATGGGTCTCCTTTCCGGTCTTCTGTACCACCACCTGGATTTCTCTCCGCACCATCAGGATTTCCTTCTCCTACTTTTTCAGGTAATCTTGAGCCCCATTTTCCTCGTGATTTTCGTGATCGCATCCAGCTTACTACTTATTCTGGTTCGTCTGACGGGAATATCTTGGAAAATTGGTTCTCTAAATTAGAGACCTATTTTCTTATATATCCCAAGACTGAAACCCAGAAAGTGTAGTTGGCCGCATTACATTTAGACGGTAGAGCTCAGACTTGGTGGCGTGTTTATCGCTCTGAGCCTACTCGTGAGGGGTTACATATATGGCCTACTTTTTGTCATGATCTTCGTATGGCTATGATTGACCCACAATGGTTGGTTCGCCAACGTTATCTGTTTTGTAGCCTTCGCCATACTAGTGATTTGACTGCTTATATTTTTCAGTTTATTGAGCTTTCCTACCTTTTTACTGATCTTCATCCTACAGAGCTTATTTCGACTATCAGTTGGTTACCGGGAAGCAGTTTATGCGTAGCCTACCAAAGGCTCATGATGCAGCTCTTCTTTCCATTCAGAGTACATTAGTTGTTGCTTCACTTTCACCATCCGTGGGTCCTCTTACTCAGGTTGATGCTGCTCCGGATTTACAGGTTGTTGCTACGTGCCTTGCGCCTATATGCCTTGATTCACAGATATCATATTCGGTGGTCATTCCCGGTTTCATTGATATTGAGGCCGTATACCTTGGTGGTATTTCTACTATTGCTTTTGCGCATACTTCAGATAGCCCTCCTCCTTCAGTGGTTGGTGCAGTTTCATCTCCATTGGTCTCTATATCTCCATCTCTTGAGTCCGTTATGATCGATGTTCCTGCTGATTTCTATGGGGTTCTTCACAGGTCCACGTTTGCTAGTTCCCTCGCTATTGGTGATCAGATTGTATCTTCTTTCGCTTTATTCCATGGATCTCTGCTTGAGGTTTGTGATCTGCCTCATGATATTTCTACGATTCCTGACATGATTCATGAGCCTTTCGCCCTTACCGTTATACATTTTCCATCCGAGGATATTTGCCAGATGATCACTATTACTTATCCAGGATATTTATATGCTGGGATCTTTCTAGATGAGTATACGGGGATCCTTCAATCTCCTTGTGTTTCTACATATAGGTTTCCTGTAGTCCATGCCGATGCTATGGCTATATGGCATTCCTGGTTATTACATATAGCTTGGTTTTCATTTGAACCTGTTGGTTGGTGCTGGTTTTTCCATAATACTGATCGCCTATGGTGTCGATATCTCTATGATTATGCATGTGGCTCTCTACCTGGATTGTTGCTCATTGTCAGGCTTGGCATATCTTGATGGCTTGGGTTATTGCCTCCATTCCAGCTACTGTTTGTCCGGGTGATCTTCAGGTTCCCCGTCATTTTGGGTTGCTCCATGTCGCTTGGTCTCCGATGCTGAGTTGCCACTTTGTTCTGGTGTTCCGAGACCATCAGGGTACCTTGAGAGAGTTCCTTCTCCTCTCTTGGATAGTTTTTGGGGATGTTGCCGCTATATACTTCAGTGTTGCTCATATGTGCTTTGATACTCATTCCCAGCTACACGTGGATATCGCTCTGATGCTTGCTACTGATGTTGCGGATCTTGCTCCTCGTTCCAATGCATTTCTTCTATTCCTCACTTGTGGGCCTGGTGTGTACTTTGGGATTACACTTGCGGCCAGTTCCAATGGGTCATCTGATTCTCCATCTGTTTTTGGTGTATCTTATGATGGATTGGTATGTCCATATGAGGTCTTTCTGGATGAGTTTTTCGGCTCCAGGTTTTTAGTTGCGGCCTCTACTATTTCTAGATTTGTTGCTACTGTTTTCATGCATCATGTCTTTTTAGATGATGCATTGATTTCTTGGACCTTCTGGAGCATTTGGCATGCTGCTCTTCTCGTGATATGGGCCTTGAGGGTACCGTGTGCCATTGCTACTTTTCATTCATGGGCCTTATGGATACCTTGGGCTTTTGACCATGCTAGTGCATATTTCTCCATTTTAGCTATCCTTTGTCAGGATGATCTCTTTATGCTCCATGTTTCCTGGCATATCGCTTGCTTTTCCATGCTTTTACAGCGTGCTTGTCATCCTGCTTATGTTCCTACTCTTTGGTGTTGGTCTTCCGATGCTGCTATCTTTTCTTGGGGCACCTTGCACATATGGTTGATGGTTACGTGTATGATGCGGCTATTCGCGATGAGTGTCCATCTCTTTTCCAGTTTCCTTATTGGCTTCCCGTTGCTGATGCCGTTCTACCTTCTCGGGCTTTTTGGATACCTTGGTATGATGTCCCTATCTTTTGGGCTGATCCTCTGGGATTACACTTGCGGCCAGTTCCGATGGGTCATCCAATTCTCCATCTGTTTTTGGTGTATCCTATGATGGATTGGTATGTCCATATGAGGTCTTTCTGGATGAGTTTTTCGGCTACAGTTTCTATTTCTAGATTTGTTGCTACTGTTTTCATGCATCATGTCTTTTTAGATGATGCATTGATTTCTTGAAACTTCTGGAGCTTTTGGCATGCTGCTCTTCTCATGATATGGGCCTTGAGGGTACCGTGTGCCATTGCTACTTTTCATTCATGGGCCTTATGGATACCTTGGGTTTTTTACCATGCTAGTGCATATTTCTCTATTTTAGCTATCCTTTGTCAGGATGATCTCTTTATGCTCCATGTTTCCTGGCATATCGCTTGCTTTTCCATGCTGTTAGAGCGTGCTTGTCATCCTGCTTATGTTCCTACTCTTTGATGCTGGTCTTCCAATGCTACTATCTTTTCTTGGGGCACCTTGCACATATTGTTGACGGTTACGTGTATGATGCGGCTATTCGCGATGAGTGTCCATCTCTTTTCCTGTTTCCTTATTGGCTTCCCATTGCTGATGCAGTTCTACCTTCTCGAGCTTTTTGGATACCTTGGTATGATGTCCCTATCTTTTGGGCTGATCCTCTACTAGCTTGGGCATTACGGATACCTTGGCATTCCTAGTTGCTGCTTAATCTTCTTCTGGTTCCTTGGCATTCCTGGTTGTTCCATATTGCTTGGTTTTTTATGACGCGGCCGAGATGTTCCCTTTGTCGCCATGATGTTGATCCTGAGTTGTTCCCTTTCTTACCAGCTGCCATTCACCAGGTTCGCCTTCACCATAGTCGACGCTGTCGGCAGATTCAGTTTTTGATCCAGTGGGATGGTCGTCCTGTTGAGGAGGCCACATGGGAGCCTATTGATGTGTTTTATCATACACCATTATTGGCAGATCAGGCTCAAGCCCTCATGGCTTTAGTTCTTTCCTCTACTACAGATATCATTGTAGATGTTCCCTCTACTTCATGATTCGGCTAGCTATGACTATTCTTTATTGTAGTATTTGCTTAGTACTTGCTTTACACAGTTATGATACTTTTGGGGTATCTGTTGTGACGACTTATGTCCTCTCCATCAGTATTTCCATTAGTTCGTGATTTTTCAGTATTTAGCACGCTTACATTATTATTTTAGATAGTCATTATGCTTGCTAGCCAGTGGAGGGCTTTGTTTTTCTGCAGGGGAGAGTTATGGACTTGGCTCATTACATTCGCCGCGTCCATTCTTTTATTGTTATTATGCATGAGCAGGCCTAAGGGCCTTTTTTGTTCATATACTGGCCTTGGGCCCTATTTGGTTATATTTTTAGGACTTGGTCACATTGATTTGGAGTGGGGGTCCTTCTATTGGGTGGGCGCATTATTTTCCCTCCAAATCCTTTTCCCTCCCTTTTTTGAATCCTCCATTTGATTTAGGGAGAGGGTATAAGTAGGGCATCATTGTATTCCTTTATTCAGTTTATGATGATTGCTCCTCTTTAGCCTCCTTAAGCATTCTCTTCCTGCTTTCTAGCTTAAGTCCTGCTTTCTAGCATAGCTAGTGAATCTTAGCTTGTAACTCAGGATCTGGATTAATCTTAACTTTACTGCAAGCTTCGCTCTTGTTTGAGCTTACTTTTGTTTAAACTTCCCCTTCAGGGTGTATATATCTTTTTCATCAATGTACCTACTACTTTTTCCTATGAATAAATGCACCAAGGTTATTCTTCTAATTCAATCTGTTGGAAATAGCTTTAAAAAAATCTACATCACCCTCGAACTTTTGCAAGAATAATTCATCAAATCTGAAGGGGGGCATAAAAGTTATGTAAAACCATGAAGACCGTGGCAATGTCCTTTGTGGAGCTAAGAATGTTGAGTACCAACCAAAACCCAAAGAATTCAAGTGAGAATTTTTGAAACCTATGTTTTTGTAGAAAATCTAAAGGTGTGTAGAATTTATCAGTTCCAAGATAACAAAACGCTAGTAAGAAAAACGGGGGTATGTAACCTGCTATATTAAAGTAAAAGCATCGGGAGCACTTCTAGTATCGAGACAGCGACAGACTAACATGTTCTAACATGTCGTACTACTTAGAAAAAGAGGGAAAAACCTGCATAATGCTCTATTCCTACTGCATATCAAGAACATACTGCATACTGTCATTTAAAATCAAGAAGAGGCTTTGTATTAGGTTCAGTGCTGCCTCAAAACATAAGCATATGAACTTCAGACTCATGAATTTCTAGAAACCCTACCGATATTAGGTTCTGTATTTTGCTTGAAAATTCTTTTCCGCAATGCACTGGTCATAGAGAAGATTGGAGTGCTAGTCGACCATCTAAAGAACTTGCTATCGCAGTCCTAGGCGGCAGTAGAGCAGTGCTAGACTAGTAGATTTGAATTGTGTATTTATTCAGGTGTGTGTTGCCTTGCCCTATCATTGTAATAATTGAGCGCTATACTTTGCGTGATCGTATCCCTTGACTCGGTTATTCTCATGAAGGCTTTTCTATTCTCTAGAAAATAAGAAGTGGCATGCAAGTAATCGAAGATGGGTCTTAGCTGAAAACATCCTCAAACAGCAACAAAATGCTTGGCAAATTGTACATGTTGGCAGTAATAGTTAGTACCTTTGCTGCCGCAGCATCAGCACCACTGAAATTGGGAATGCGATGGTGAACGGGGCGTGGCTCCCTGGCAATGCCCTCCGCCTCCAACAAGTCCCAAACGCGCTTGCGAATTGCCCATTTCCAAGCTCGGGGATCAACTGCCGAAGAAGAAGCACCTGCTGCCTGCTGCGCCATCCTAGCACGAGCCTGCGAGTCCAATCTCAACCTCTCCGCCTCAAAAGCACCCACATCCATGCTCCCCCTACCCGCCCTCAATCCCCATCTCCAAGACGACGAAAAAGGAGAAGAAGAAGAATATGTGTGGCAAGGCGGACAAGACTTGAATAAGAAGAAGAAGAAGAGAGAAGAAGAAGAGTAGTGATCTGAAAGCGGAGGAGAGGGGAAGGGGAAGGCGGAGGGTGCGTGCACAAGACTAGCGTTGCTGCACCACGCCTGCGCCATCGTACCAACCATTAAAAGTGTTGTATAAAAGCTCACTACTTACAACCATAAAACATTTGTAAGTTTTGGAATTTGGCATTTGGCCTTGATGGATTCTTATCATGTGGTGTGCCGACTAGAACGTTCCAAAGTTGAAGGCGTAGGAAAGGAGAGGCCGTTTGCAATAGAAACTAGCAAGTAGTTTGTTGATCCTTTTTTTTGGAAGTGTTGTTCGTAAAAAAGCAACACATGTTCTATTCTCACAATAGCAGAAAATCAGGGCATGTCTTCATGTCACAAGAAGGAGCATTTTGCAATGATTAGTTTGCAGGAGAGGTGAAAGGATTTTGCATGCAGTTGTATCAACAGTTTCACAATCAAAACTGACTCTACCAGAAGTGCTGCAGATCAAAGAGATTTACAAAATCACAATACTCGAAGTTTTTCAGGGTTTCTAAAATCCAGAGATCACTAGTACAGGATTTTTTGTTGCAGAAGAATTGGATTGAAGCGTTGGTACATCAGAGGAGCTCGCAGCTGTTGCCTTTTCTCTGGTCTTCAAGCTTCCCAAGCAATCATTTTCGACAGGTTTTAGGGCGCCTTTGGCTGCAGGCAAGCTTGTCAGTGGTAGAGGCTACCTTGAGAAGTACTTCCCGTCGTATTTAGAAGAATAGGGTGTACCGTACCGACTGCAACTACCTAAAGAAGATCTCCCTAAACCCTAAACCCTAAACCCTAAACCCTAAACCCTAAACCCTAAACCCTAAACCCTAAACCCTAAACCCTAAACCCTAAACCCTAAACCCTAAACCCTTAACCCTAAACCCTAAACCCTAAACCCTAAACCCTAAACCCTAAACCCTAAACCCTAAACCCTAAACCCTAAACCCTAAACCCTAAACCCTAAACCCTAAACCCTAAACCATCTGCCCTCTCACGAGAGGACCGGTCGTGCGTCCCTCGACATCTTGCCCAGTACGCGATGAGTGAACATGGCTGATCGGCTGGAAAGGAGCGCCACGTCCTAACCAACGCGGATCGCACTTCCCCGGCCCTCGGCATCTCATTGACGAAAACGGTTGGACGACTTTCTCCTGCCGGGACCATCGTGGAGGTTGTGCCGGAACGCAATGCGAAGTTGGCTGATACAAGAATGTTGGGAGGTTTCGACGAAGCCTTGGTTGCGGAAGCGGGCACGCTGCGTGCGTCCCGTGACTGTCCTCGGTGAATGTCGGGGCCTCGCCTTCGGACACGTTCCGGGACCCCTTTGCGCTGGCGCCGATGGCGCCGGATGCAAGGCTCGGGTCCCGTTTCTGACTCCGTGAGGGCACCGGATCGGAATAGTCGGAGCGTGAGCGCCGCTCCCTGGCGCGGCATGGGCCGCCCAGGCGCAGCGCCATCGCGGCAGGTGATGGCCGACGGCGTGCTAGCGCTGGAACCAGCGCATGCCCGCCCCGCCATCCCTCGCCAAATGGTTTTGAGCACCACGTTCCCGCTCGGGAACATCGAGCTGAGACCCTCTCCCGCGGGTGAAGCCCATGGCATATCGGGAAAAGTTGGGAGATCAGCGAATGTCCTTCGGGACTCGCATCCGCGCTCCTATGGCCGCTACTTCAGCTTTCGGGCTGATGTCAGCTGTGCTAGAAGGAGCGCTCCTCGGGCCCCGCTCCCTTGGCTTTGTCGTGTCGGAAATCGCCGTGCAGGATGTTGGGATAGCACACCGGGCCGCATAGCTTCGGCTTATCTGATGCTTCGGCGGTCGGCGCCAGGTCGTTGGTTAGGCGCTCCAGAGGAGGAGGCCTTCGATCGACCCTGGCACCGTCGCGCTCGTTCGTCGAGAGTCGTTGCGCATGCGCTCCCAAGATTGCAGTCCCCCTCCCCTGTTGTCGGGCTTCCAACGTCCAAGGCCCGTCGTGCAAACTGTTGGATCGTCGCTCCAAGGTGCGCTTGGACCCACCTGGCGCTCGTTTTCCGCGAGTTCGAGCTCGTTGTGCAGGTCGCTGGTTTAGGGTTTAGGGTTTAGGGTTTAGGGTTTAGGGTTTAGGGTTTAGGGTTTAGGGTTTAGGGTTTAGGGTTGAGGGTTGAGGGTTTAGGGTTTAGGGTTTAGGGTTTAGGGTTTAGGGTTTAGGGTTTAGGGTTTAGGGTTTAGGGTTTAGGGTTTAGGGTTTAGGGTTTAGGGTTTAGGGTTTAGGGTTTAGGGTTTAGGGTTTAGGGTTTAGGGTTTAGGGTTTAGGGTTTAGGGTTTAGGGTTTAGGGTTTAGGGTTTAGGGTTTAGGGTTTAGGGTTTAGGGTTTAGGGTTTAGGGTTTAGGGTTGAAGGGTTTAGGGTTTAGGGTTTAGGGTTTAGGGTTTAGGGTTTAGGGTTTAGGGTTGAAGGGTTTAGGGTTTAGGGTTTAGGGTTTAGGGTTTAGGGTTTAGGGTTTAGGGTTTAGGGTTTAGGGTTTAGGGTTTAGGGTTTAGGGTTTAGGGTTTAGGGTTTAGGGTTTAGGGTTTAGGGTTTAGGGTTTAGGGTTTAGGGTTTAGGGTTTAGGGTTTAGGGTTTAGGGTTTAGGCAACTAAGAGAAATATGTAGCAGTAGAGAAGAAGATAAACGATACAATGAACGAATCAGAGTAGTAAACTAAAGAGAGACGGATCATGACAGATCTTAATCACATGTAAAGCGAGTGAGAGGAAGCGGAGAGAGAGAGAGAGAGAGAGAGAGAGAGAGAGAGAGAGAGAGAGAGAGAGAGAGAGAGAGAGAGAGAGAGAGAGAGAGAGAGAGAGAGAGAGAGAGAGAGAGAGAGAGAGAGAGAGAGAGATGGAGATAGAGAGAAGAGACACTTTTGCACACAAATGAAGGGAAAGTACTGATCAATAGCAAAGCCAGACTAGTTTCGCTCGTGAGAGCTCATCAGTGGCGCTAAGGAAGAGGTGGACAGACCCCACACTCTCCAAAAGTACTAACTACAAGTGAGAGCAAAAGTGAGCCAAGGTATGGCTTTTATACTAGAAGAAATGGAATAATCCCTGAGCATATGCTTCCAAGGGTCCAAAGTGCTAGTAGGCTAAAGTGCAGGTAGGGCTAAAGTGCTAGTAGGCTAAAGTGCAAGTAGGGCTAAAAATGACCGTTTGGGCTTAAAAAGTGACCGACGGAAATAACCGTTAGATCGAATGTAGCCGACGGAGCATGAGAAGCACAAACTGCAGAAATAGCTAATTTTTTCAAATTTTTCTAAGACTAGCAGTACCAACCAATGCCGATGATGCAGAAAAAACTGCTAAAAATAGGCATGGGGCAAAAATAGCTAAACTACCTGAAAAAGCAGTAAAACCCCGAGCTAATGCTTCAAGGGGTGAAGATTACAATGGAAAGAGTAAAACCCTGAGCAAATGCTTCGAAGGGTGAACAATACATAGTAAAACCTCGAGCCAATGCTCCGAGGGTGAGGAAGTACATCAGTGAAATCTACTGTGAACCAAGTAACCCTGTAAGTTACGAGCCCGGAGCCAACAGATGATAGGCCGTCCGAAAAGTGTCGATAACTGCGGATCTTTCAGGAATGCGTCCGAGAGTTTAGGGTTTAGGAATGCCCCAAGGTTTAGAGCCTGAGTAAAAGGAGAGTGCTCAAGCTTCAGCACCAGGGGGGCCCGCCGAACTCTAGGAGGACCAGGAAGACATGCATCGAGAAGAGTAGATCTATCACTGTATGAAGCAGCAGCAGCAAAGCAAAGCAGGATGAATGCTCTGGGATAGCCACGAGCACGCAAGCGCTGATAAAAGCTGTGTCGAAGAGCAAGAAACCCATCCAAGGTACTTTCTCTGAGAATATAACGCTGAAGCTCGCCAAGAATGAAAGCACGCTTCTGGTGACGCGGGTGGCAGGAAGACCAAGGTAAATACTGATACCTGTTAAGGCTCTTCTGATGACAACTGGAAGAAAGGATACCAGAAGAGCGAAAAGCAGCATCCTTCGAAAAACAAATGTCGAGGATATCTATACTGAAGTCCGAAATCTGCCAGTGTATATGAATGGAGTCCACCAAGGAATCATACCTAGAGAGCCAATGCTCAAGAGAAGTGCGAGAACCCTGCCAGATACCAAAACCATCGTCGATGAAGCGCCTGAAGTAGATAGGCCAGGAGGAAGGGGTCGAAGAAACTGCCAAATCATGCTCCAAACTGCAAAGGAAGAGACAAGCGTAGACAACTGCAAAGCTGGTACCCATAGCTGTACCTCTGACCTGAAGCCAAAAATCTGCATCAAACTGAATGTAGTTATGCTCAAGGACTAAAGAGGCAAGATTGAGAACAAGTCTTTCCAAAGGAACAGAGGAAAGCCTGCCAGCAATCATAGACTGAAGACGTCGAAGACCCTCCTGAGTAGGAATACTCGGATACAGAGATTCGATGTCAAATGAAAACAGCAGAATGTCCTGACTAAACTGCCTAGAAGATAAGTCTCTCAGAAGAGCACGAGAATCCACAAGGTGATTAGTCTCCGACAAAAGAATAGGAAGTAGCTGATAATGAAGCCATCTGGACGCATGCTCAAAAATGTAACCAATGCTAGAGCAAATAGGACGACCCACCAAAACGGGCTTATGAACCTTCGGAAGAAGATAAAATAAGCAGGCACGAAAACCAGTAGCAGGCACGAAAAGGATAAACTTAAGAGTAGCAGAATCAATAGTGCCTAAAGCATGAGCAGGAACAACTAAAGATTCAAGTAAACTCCATAAGTAAGACCAAGGGATGTGCGGAACAGAGAGATAAACTGAGGTATCGTGAAGATGCCTATATGCTTCAGAAACATACCAAGATCTGGAGAGAATGGTAACCCCTAAATTCTTATCAGCAGGTTTAATGACAATAGACTCATCAGAACGAAGCGAGCGAAGAGCTAGCATAAGCCTACCATGAAGAAAAGGAGAAAAAGAGTTTCTGGAGACAGCAGAAAGGCGAGAAAGGATAATATCACGACCCATAGAAATAATACTCTCAAGTTCAGGGTTTAGGTCGAAATTACTCCAGGAAAGGTTAGGAATACGAAAAAGAGGAGTAGAATCCACACTGTTTCTAAAATGAAAAGACAAGCGTAAAGTACGAGCAAAGGAATCAAAAGCAGAAAGAACAGAGTCATGAGAAGGAGGAGAGGGGTGAGGAATAAACCCGAGACCATAACTGAGAAGCTTCCTCTCATGGAAGGAAAGAGTGCGATGAGCCAGGTTATGAATAGCAGTATTGGTGATTCTGTGATCCACCTGGAACGTCGAGAACCTCCCAAAGAGAAAGACTGCATAGCCATGTCGATCCATCAAGGGCCACCAGAAGAGCTTCCGAGAACGGTGCCCTTCATGACTGGAGAACGGTTCCTTGGTGAAGCTGGATTTTGTCCCTTGCCACTGTACTGAAATCTCTGAGTGTTTTGCCTTTGATTTTCTTGCTTTCTTTGATTTCCTTGCCTTCTTTGATTTCCTTGTCTTCTTTGATTTGCCATTCGATTTTGATTTTGACCTTGCTCTTGCCTCGGAATTTGGTTTGACCAGGAAACTCTCTTTTGGGGAGAGGGTGTCTTGGTTTTGAGAGAACCAGGAAGAGGTAAAAGGGGGCCTAAGGTGCTCCGGGAAGATGAATGCAATGCAGCGGAAGGGGTGGGAGCAGTCCCATTCCTGCGAGGCCCGTTTCCCTGACGAGAAGGGCTAGGAGAAGGCTTGCGACGTGAAGAAGGAGGAGTCGTAGAGCGGCCTCGATTCTTAAGGATAGGAGTGGGAGAAGAGCTTTGGGGCTTGCCTAAAAGTCTGTTGATCTCCACTTTTAACTCTTTAAGAAGGTCTTGCTTGACAGAGAGGGTAGCTTTTTTAACGAGCTCGGAAACACCAACATCAGAGGGGATGGATTGTGCTTCAGTCATGGCTTCATCACGGGCAAGGTTTCTATCTTTCAAAGCATTCTCTTGAACAGCAGAAGAAATGGCAAAATCGGAATGGAGAGTATAGACAAAGAAATCCCAGGCGTTCATGGCATCTTGAAGGAGAGACTCAAGGGCCAAAGAAAAGGTGGAAGAGCCAAAATGAGAGAGTAAAGGGTCAACGGGAGGGCAAGACTTAGTTTTTACTTCCAAAAGACGAAGTCTGAGAGTTTCCGTGGCCGAATCCAAAATGCTTTTGATACTCAAAAGATCTTTTTCTTTTACCTCAAGGAGAGCAAGGTGAAGACCGTTGCGGAATTTTAGAGTCAAATCCCGAACTTTTGATTCTAAAGCCTCTTGATGAAAATCGGAACCCTGCAGCTTTGGGAAAGCAATGCGGCAAGAATGAGGCGTTTCACCGGCGACAAGTTGGCTCTTAAGCTTTTCAATGGAAGCATGAAGGCTGTGGTATTTACGGAAATCCCGCTTATAGGTGGCCATTGAATCTTTCAGAATGGATTGAATTGCAGAAGAAAAGGACGGATGCTCCAATTCTTGAAGAAACTGGTTCTTAGGCAATTGCAGAGATGGCAAAGAAGCGGGATTGACAGCGGGATTAGAAGAAGATGGAGCGGAAAAAACTTGCGGCGAAGCAAAAAGAGGAGCGAGCTGCTGTAACAGAGAGGGGTTTTGTTGCAGTAGTTGCTGTAAAGCGGCAAGAGCGGCAGCGGACGGTGGTGGCGGTACGGTGGCAGCGAATGGCGACGGTACGGCGGCGTCGGGCTGCGGCAAACCAGCGGCTGTGGCAGCGAAGGCAGCGGAGCTGGCAGCGGGATCAGGGGCAGCGGCAGCAGCAGCAGCAGACTGCTGCGCAGCAGCAGTCTGTACGGACTGCTGTACGGACTGCTGCTGCGCAGCACTGAAAAAATGTTGCTGCGCAGCAGCTTGCAGCGCGGCAGCAGGCTGGAACGCAGCAGCAGGCTGGAACGCGGCGGCAGCGAGCTGGAGCGAGGAGGAGGAGGCAGCGAGCTGGAGCGAGGAGGGGTAGCAAGCGGCAGCGGACTGCTGCGCAGCAGCAGAGGGCGGCGGAAGGACCTGCGCAGCAGCAAGAAGAAGCTGCGCAGGGTTTTGCAGGGGAGGCGCATCCTGAGCAGGCGGTAAGGCGGCAAAGGCGGCCTGATCCGGGGGCGGAGGAGCGATGAATCCCTGAAAAGAGGTGCTCAGAGCGGGCAGCGATGGCTGAGGATGATCAGAGGTAGAAGCAGCAGCAGCATTAGCCATTTCTTCCTCGGAAAGCAGCATACCGGCAGCACGAGCTTGAGCATACAAAATGATCTGTTGTTGTTGCCAAAAATCAGGAGCTTCTTCCATAGCTGAAGAGGGAGTTCTCGAACGCTTCCGGGGTCTCACAGAATCTTCTTCGCTAGCTATCATAAAGACACGAATAGGGTTAAGCAACTAAGAGAAATATGTAGCAGTAGAGAAGAAGATAAACGATACAATGAACGAATCAGAGTAGTAAACTAAAGAGAGACGGATCATGACAGATCTTAATCACATGTAAAGCGAGTGAGAGGAAGCGGAGAGAGAGAGAGAGAGAGAGAGAGAGAGAGAGAGAGAGAGAGAGAGAGAGAGAGAGAGAGAGAGAGAGAGAGAGAGAGAGAGAGAGAGAGAGAGAGAGAGAGAGAGAGAGAGAGAGAGAGAGAGAGAGAGAGAGAGAGAGAGAGAGAGAGAGAGAGAGAGAGAGAGAGAGAGATGGAGATAGAGAGAAGAGACACTTTTGCACACAAATGAAGGGAAAGTACTGATCAATAGCAAAGCCAGACTAGTTTCGCTCGTGAGAGCTCATCAGTGGCGCTAAGGAAGAGGTGGACAGACCCCACACTCTCCAAAAGTACTAACTACAAGTGAGAGCAAAAGTGAGCCAAGGTATGGCTTTTATACTAGAAGAAATGGAATAATCCCTGAGCATATGCTTCCAAGGGTCCAAAGTGCTAGTAGGCTAAAGTGCAGGTAGGGCTAAAGTGCTAGTAGGCTAAAGTGCAAGTAGGGCTAAAAATGACCGTTTGGGCTTAAAAAGTGACCGACGGAAATAACCGTTAGATCGAATGTAGCCGACGGAGCATGAGAAGCACAAACTGCAGAAATAGCTAATTTTTTCAAATTTTTCTAAGACTAGCAGTACCAACCAATGCCGATGATGCAGAAAAAACTGCTAAAAATAGGCATGGGGCAAAAATAGCTAAACTACCTGAAAAAGCAGTAAAACCCCGAGCTAATGCTTCAAGGGGTGAAGATTACAATGGAAAGAGTAAAACCCTGAGCAAATGCTTCGAAGGGTGAACAATACATAGTAAAACCTCGAGCCAATGCTCCGAGGGTGAGGAAGTACATCAGTGAAATCTACTGTGAACCAAGTAACCCTGTAAGTTACGAGCCCGGAGCCAACAGATGATAGGCCGTCCGAAAAGTGTCGATAACTGCGGATCTTTCAGGAATGCGTCCGAGAGTTTAGGGTTTAGGGTTTAGGGTTTAGGGTTTAGGGTTTAGGGTTTAGGGTTTAGGGTTTAGGGTTTAGGGTTTAGGGTTTAGGGTTTAGGGTTTAGGGTTTAGGGTATAGGGTTTAGGGTTTAGGGTTTAGGGTTTAGGGTTTAGGGTTTAGGGTTTAGGGTTTAGGGTTTAGGGTTTAGGGTATAGGGTATAGGGTATAGGGTTTAGGGTTTAGGGTATAGGGTTTAGGGTTTAGGGTTTAGGGTTTAGGGTTTAGGGTTTAGGGTTTAGGGTTTAGGGTTTAGGGTTAAGCAACTAAGAGAAATATGTAGCAGTAGAGAAGAAGATAAACGATACAATGAACGAATCAGAGTAGTAAACTAAAGAGAGACGGATCATGACAGATCTTAATCACATGTAAAGCGAGTGAGAGGAAGCGGAGAGAGAGAGAGAGAGAGAGAGAGAGAGAGAGAGAGAGAGAGAGAGAGAGAGAGAGAGAGAGAGAGAGAGAGAGAGAGAGAGAGAGAGATGGAGATAGAGAGAAGAGACACTTTTGCACACAAATGAAGAGAAAGTACTGATCAATAGCAAAGCCAGACTAGTTTCGCTCGTGAGAGCTCATCAGTGGCGCTAAGGAAGAGGTGGACAGACCCCACACTCTCCAAAAGTACTAACTACAAGTGAGAGCAAAAGTGAGCCAAGGTATGGCTTTTATACTAGAAGAAATGGAATAATCCCTGAGCATATGCTTCCAAGGGTCCAAAGTGCTAGTAGGCTAAAGTGCAGGTAGGGCTAAAGTGCTAGTAGGCTAAAGTGCAAGTAGGGCTAAAAATGACCGTTTGGGCTTAAAAAGTGACCGACGGAAATAACCGTTAGGTCGAATGTAGCCGACGGAGCATGAGAAGCACAAACTGCAGAAATAGCTAATTTTTTCAAATTTTTTTTAAGACTAGCAGTACCAACCAATGCCGATGATGCAGAAAAAACTGCTAAAAATAGGCATGGGGCAAAAATAGCTAAACTACCTGAAAAAGCAGTAAAACCCCGAGCTAATGCTTCAAGGGGTGAAGATTACAATGGAAAGAGTAAAACCCTGAGCAAATGCTTCGAAGGGTGAACAATACATAGTAAAACCTCGAGCCAATGCTCCGAGGGTGAGGAAGTACATCAGTGAAATCTACTGTGAACCAAGTAACCCTGTAAATTACGAGCCCGGAGCCAACAGATGATAGGCCGTCCGAAAAGTGTCGATAACTGCGGATCTTTCAGGAATGCGTCCGAGAGTTTAGGGTTTAGGAATGCCCCAAGGTTTAGAGCCTGAGTAAAAGGAGAGTGCTCAAGCTTCAGCACCAGGGGGGCCCGCCGAACTCTAGGAGGACCAGGAAGACATGCATCGAGAAGAGTAGATCTATCACTGTATGAAGCAGCAGCAGCAAAGCAAAGCAGGATGAATGCTCTGGGATAGCCACGAGCACGCAAGCGCTGATAAAAGCTGTGTCGAAGAGCAAGAAACCCATCCAAGGTACTTTCTCTGAGAATATAACGCTGAAGCTCGCCAAGAATGAAAGCACGCTTCTGGTGACGCGGGTGGCAGGAAGACCAAGGTAAATACTGATACCTGTTAAGGCTCTTCTGATGACAACTGGAAGAAAGGATACCAGAAGAGCGAAAAGCAGCATCCTTCGAAAAACAAATGTCGAGGATATCTATACTGAAGTCCGAAATCTGCCAGTGTATATGAATGGAGTCCACCAAGGAATCATACCTAGAGAGCCAATGCTCAAGAGAAGTGCGAGAACCCTGCCAGATACCAAAACCATCGTCGATGAAGCGCCTGAAGTAGATAGGCCAGGAGGAAGGGGTCGAAGAAACTGCCAAATCATGCTCCAAACTGCAAAGGAAGAGACAAGCGTAGACAACTGCAAAGCTGGTACCCATAGCTGTACCTCTGACCTGAAGCCAAAAATCTGCATCAAACTGAATGTAGTTATGCTCAAGGACTAAAGAGGCAAG
This sequence comes from Diphasiastrum complanatum, assembly GCA_029204225.1. Classification (NCBI taxonomy): domain Eukaryota; kingdom Viridiplantae; phylum Streptophyta; class Lycopodiopsida; order Lycopodiales; family Lycopodiaceae; genus Diphasiastrum; species Diphasiastrum complanatum. Next base: position 51,423,537 of record CM055107.1, read on the forward strand.
ATTGAGAACAAGTCTTTCCAAAGGAACAGAGGAAAGCCTGCCAGCAATCATAGACTGAAGACGTCGAAGACCCTCCTGAGTAGGAATACTCGGATACAGAGATTCGATGTCAAATGAAAACAGCAGAATGTCCTGACTAAACTGCCTAGAAGATAAGTCTCTCAGAAGAGCACGAGAATCCACAAGGTGATTAGTCTCCGACAAAAGAATAGGAAGTAGCTGATAATGAAGCCATCTGGACGCATGCTCAAAAATGTAACCAATGCTAGAGCAAATAGGACGACCCACCAAAACGGGCTTATGAACCTTCGGAAGAAGATAAAATAAGCAGGCACGAAAACCAGTAGCAGGCACAAAAAGGATAAACTTAAGAGTAGCAGAATCAATAGTGCCTAAAGCATGAGCAGGAACAACTAAAGATTCAAGTAAACTCCATAAGTAAGACCAAGGGATGTGCGGAACAGAGAGATAAACTGAGGTATCGTGAAGATGCCTATATGCTTCAGAAACATACCAAGATCTGGAGAGAATGGTAACCCCTAAATTCTTATCAGCAGGTTTAATGACAATAGACTCATCAGAACGAAGCGAGCGAAGAGCTAGCATAAGCCTACCATGAAGAAAAGGAGAGAAAGAGTTTCTGGAGACAGCAGAAAGGCGAGAAAGGATAATATCACGACCCATAGAAATAATACTCTCAAGTTCGGGGTTTAGGTCGAAATTACTCCAGGAAAGGTTAGGAATACGAAAAAGAGGAGTAGAATCCACACTGTTTCTAAAATGAAAAGACAAGCGTAAAGTACGAGCAAACGAATCAAAAGCAGAAAGAACAGAGTCATGAGAAGGAGGAGAGGGGTGAGGAATAAACCCGAGACCATAACTGAGAAGCTTCCTCTCATGGAAGGAAAGAGTGCGATGAGCCAGGTTATGAATAGCAGTATTGGTGATTCTGTGATCCACCTGGAACGTCGAGAACCTCCCAAAGAGAAAGACTGCATAGCCATGTCGATCCATCAAGGGCCACCAGAAGAGCTTCCGAGAACGGTGCCCTTCATGACTGGAGAACGGTTCCTTGGTGAAGCTGGATTTTGTCCCTTGCCACTGTACTGAAATCTCTGAGTGTTCTGCCTTTGATTTTTTTGCTTTCTTTGATTTCCTTGCCTTCTTTGATTTCCTTGTCTTCTTTGATTTGCCATTCGATTTTGATTTTGACCTTGCTCTTGCCTCGGAATTTGGTTTGACCAGGAAACTCTCTTTTGGGGAGAGGGTGTCTTGGTTTTGAGAGAACCAGGAAGAGGTAAAAGGGGGCCTAAGGTGCTCCGGGAAGATGAATGCAATGCAGCGGAAGGGGTGGGAGCAGTCCCATTCCTGCGAGGCCCGTTTCCCTGACGAGAAGGGCTAGGAGAAGGCTTGCGACGTGAAGAAGGAGGAGTCGTAGAGCGGCCTCGATTCTTAAGGATAGGAGTGGGAGAAGAGCTTTGGGGCTTGCCTAAAAGTCTGTTGATCTCCACTTTTAACTCTTTAAGAAGGTCTTGCTTGACAGAGAGGGTAGCTTTTTTAACGAGCTCGGAAACACCAACATCAGAGGGGATGGATTGTGCTTCAGTCATGGCTTCATCACGGGCAAGGTTTCTATCTTTCAAAGCATTCTCTTGAACAGCAGAAGAAATGGCAAAATCGGAATGGAGAGTATAGACAAAGAAATCCCAGGCGTTCATGGCATCTTGAAGGAGAGACTCAAGGGCCAAAGAAAAGGTGGAAGAGCCAAAATGAGAGAGTAAAGGGTCAACGGGAGGGCAAGACTTAGTTTTTACTTCCAAAAGACGAAGTCTGAGAGTTTCCGTGGCCGAATCCAGAATGCTTTTGATACTCAAAAGATCTTTTTCTTTTACCTCAAGGAGAGCAAGGTGAAGACCGTTGCGGAATTTTAGAGTCAAATCCCGAACTTTTGATTCTAAAGCCTCTTGATGAAAATCGGAACCCTGCAGCTTTGGGAAAGCAATGCGGCAAGAATGAGGCGTTTCACCGGCGACAAGTTGGCTCTTAAGCTTTTCAATGGAAGCATGAAGGCTGTGGTATTTACGGAAATCCCGCTTATAGGAGGCCATTGAATCTTTCAGAATGGATTGAATTGCAGAAGAAAAGGACGGATGCTCCAATTCTTGAAGAAACTGGTTCTTAGGCAATTGCAGAGATGGCAAAGAAGCGGGATTGACAGCGGGATTGGAAGAAGATGGAGTGGAAAAAACTTGCGGCGAAGCAAAAAGAGGAGCGAGCTGCTGTAACAGAGAGGGGTTTTGTTGCAGTAGTTGCTGTAAAGCGGCAAGAGCGGCAGCGGACGGCGGTGGCGGTACGGTGGCAGCGAATGGCGACGGTACGGCGGCGTCGGGCTGCGGCAAACCAGCGGCTGTGGCAGCGAAGGCAGCGGAGCTGGCAGCGGGATCAGGGGCAGCGGCAGCAGCAGCAGCAGACTGCTGCGCAGCAGCAGTCTGTACGGACTGCTGTACGGACTGCTGCTGCGCAGCACTGAGAAAGTGCTGCTGCGCAGCAGCTTGCAGCGCGGCGGCAGGCTGGAACGCGGCGGCAGCGAGCTGGAGCGAGGAGGAGGAGGCAGCGAGCTGGAGCGAGGAGGGGAAGCAGGCGGCAGCGGACTGCTGCGCAGCAGCAGAGGGCGGCGGAAGGACCTGCGCAGCAGCAAGAAGAAGCTGCGCAGGGTTTTGCAGGGGAGGCGCATCCTGAGCAGGCGGAAAGGCGACGAAGGCGGCCTGATCCGGGGGCGGAGGAGCGATGAATCCCTGAAAAGAGGTGCTCAGAGCGGGCAGCGATGGCTGAGGATGATCAGAGGTAGAAGCAGCAGCAGCATTAGCCATTTCTTCCTCGGAAAGCAGCATACCGGCAGCACGAGCTTGAGCATACAAAATGATCTGTTGTTGTTGCCAGAAATCAGGAGCTTCTTCCATAGCTGAAGAGGGAGTTCTCGAACGCTTCCGGGGTCTCACAGAATCTTCTTCGCTAGCTATCATAAAGACACGAATAGGGTTAAGCAACTAAGAGAAATATGTAGCAGTAGAGAAGAAGATAAACGATACAATGAACGAATCAGAGTAGTAAACTAAAGAGAGACGGATCATGACAGATCTTAATCACATGTAAAGCGAGTGAGAGGAAGCGGAGAGAGAGAGAGAGAGAGAGAGAGAGAGAGAGAGAGAGAGAGAGAGAGAGAGAGAGAGAGAGAGAGAGAGAGAGAGAGAGAGAGAGAGAGAGAGAGAGAGAGAGAGAGAGAGAGAGAGAGAGAGAGAGAGAGATGGAGATAGAGAGAAGAGACACTTTTGCACACAAATGAAGGGAAAGTACTGATCAATAGCAAAGCCAGACTAGTTTCGCTCGTGAGAGCTCATCAGTGGCGCTAAGGAAGAGGTGGACAGACCCCACACTCTCCAAAAGTACTAACTACAAGTGAGAGCAAAAGTGAGCCAAGGTATGGCTTTTATACTAGAAGAAATGGAATAATCCCTGAGCATATGCTTCCAAGGGTCCAAAGTGCTAGTAGGCTAAAGTGCAGGTAGGGCTAAAGTGCTAGTAGGCTAAAGTGCAAGTAGGGCTAAAAATGACCGTTTGGGCTTAAAAAGTGACCGACGGAAATAACCGTTAGATCGAATGTAGCCGACGGAGCATGAGAAGCACAAACTGCAGAAATAGCTAATTTTTTCAAATTTTTCTAAGACTAGCAGTACCAACCAATGCCGATGATGCAGAAAAAACTGCTAAAAATAGGCATGGGGCAAAAATAGCTAAACTACCTGAAAAAGCAGTAAAACCCCGAGCTAATGCTTCAAGGGGTGAAGATTACAATGGAAAGAGTAAAACCCTGAGCAAATGCTTCGAAGGGTGAACAATACATAGTAAAACCTCGAGCCAATGCTCCGAGGGTGAGGAAGTACATCAGTGAAATCTACTGTGAACCAAGTAACCCTGTAAGTTACGAGCCCGGAGCCAACAGATGATAGGCCGTCCGAAAAGTGTCGATAACTGCGGATCTTTCAGGAATGCGTCCGAGAGTTTAGGGTTTAGGAATGCCCCAAGGTTTAGAGCCTGAGTAAAAGGAGAGTGCTCAAGCTTCAGCACCAGGGGGGCCCGCCGAACTCTAGGAGGACCAGGAAGACATGCATCGAGAAGAGTAGATCTATCACTGTATGAAGCAGCAGCAGCAAAGCAAAGCAGGATGAATGCTCTGGGATAGCCACGAGCACGCAAGCGCTGATAAAAGCTGTGTCGAAGAGCAAGAAACCCATCCAAGGTACTTTCTCTGAGAATATAACGCTGAAGCTCGCCAAGAATGAAAGCACGCTTCTGGTGACGCGGGTGGCAGGAAGACCAAGGTAAATACTGATACCTGTTAAGGCTCTTCTGATGACAACTGGAAGAAAGGATACCAGAAGAGCGAAAAGCAGCATCCTTCGAAAAACAAATGTCGAGGATATCTATACTGAAGTCCGAAATCTGCCAGTGTATATGAATGGAGTCCACCAAGGAATCATACCTAGAGAGCCAATGCTCAAGAGAAGTGCGAGAACCCTGCCAGATACCAAAACCATCGTCGATGAAGCGCCTGAAGTAGATAGGCCAGGAGGAAGGGGTCGAAGAAACTGCCAAATCATGCTCCAAACTGCAAAGGAAGAGACAAGCGTAGACAACTGCAAAGCTGGTACCCATAGCTGTACCTCTGACCTGAAGCCAAAAATCTGCATCAAACTGAATGTAGTTATGCTCAAGGACTAAAGAGGCAAGATTGAGAACAAGTCTTTCCAAAGGAACAGAGGAAAGCCTGCCAGCAATCATAGACTGAAGACGTCGAAGACCCTCCTGAGTAGGAATACTCGGATACAGAGATTCGATGTCAAATGAAAACAGCAGAATGTCCTGACTAAACTGCCTAGAAGATAAGTCTCTCAGAAGAGCACGAGAATCCACAAGGTGATTAGTCTCCGACAAAAGAATAGGAAGTAGCTGATAATGAAGCCATCTGGACGCATGCTCAAAAATGTAACCAATGCTAGAGCAAATAGGACGACCCACCAAAACGGGCTTATGAACCTTCGGAAGAAGATAAAATAAGCAGGCACGAAAACCAGTAGCAGGCACAAAAAGGATAAACTTAAGAGTAGCAGAATCAATAGTGCCTAAAGCATGAGCAGGAACAACTAAAGATTCAAGTAAACTCCATAAGTAAGACCAAGGGATGTGCGGAACAGAGAGATAAACTGAGGTATCGTGAAGATGCCTATATGCCTATATCTCTCTCTCTCTCTCTCTCTCTCTCTCTCTCTCTCTCTCTCTCTCTCTCTCTCTCTCCGCTTCCTCTCACTCGCTTTACATGTGATTAAGATCTGTCATGATCCGTCTCTCTTTAGTTTACTACTCTGATTCGTTCATTGTATCGTTTATCTTCTTCTCTACTGCTACATATTTCTCTTAGTTGCTTAACCCTATTCGTGTCTTTATGATAGCTAGCGAAGAAGATTCTGTGAGACCCCGGAAGCGTTCGAGAACTCCCTCTTCAGCTATGGAAGAAGCTCCTGATTTCTGGCAACAACAACAGATCATTTTGTATGCTCAAGCTCGTGCTGCCGGTATGCTGCTTTCCGAGGAAGAAATGGCTAATGCTGCTGCTGCTTCTACCTCTGATCATCCTCAGCCATCGCTGCCCGCTCTGAGCACCTCTTTTCAGGGATTCATCGCTCCTCCGCCCCCGGATCAGGCCGCCTTCGTCGCCTTTCCGCCTGCTCAGGATGCGCCTCCCCTGCAAAACCCTGCGCAGCTTCTTCTTGCTGCTGCGCAGGTCCTTCCGCCGCCCTCTGCTGCTGCGCAGCAGTCCGCTGCCGCCTGCTTCCCCTCCTCGCTCCAGCTCGCTGCCTCCTCCTCCTCGCTCCAGCTCGCTGCCGCCGCGTTCCAGCCTGCCGCCGCGCTGCAAGCTGCTGCGCAGCAGCACTTTCTCAGTGCTGCGCAGCAGCAGTCCGTACAGCAGTCCGTACAGACTGCTGCTGCGCAGCAGTCTGCTGCTGCTGCTGCCGCTGCCCCTGATCCCGCTGCCAGCTCCGCTGCCTTCGCTGCCACAGCCGCTGGTTTGCCGCAGCCCGACGCCGCCGTACCGTCGCCATTCGCTGCCACCGTACCGCCACCGCCGTCCGCTGCCGCTCTTGCCGCTTTACAGCAACTACTGCAACAAAACCCCTCTCTGTTACAGCAGCTCGCTCCTCTTTTTGCTTCGCCGCAAGTTTTTTCCACTCCATCTTCTTCCAATCCCGCTGTCAATCCCGCTTCTTTGCCATCTCTGCAATTGCCTAAGAACCAGTTTCTTCAAGAATTGGAGCATCCGTCCTTTTCTTCTGCAATTCAATCCATTCTGAAAGATTCAATGGCCTCCTATAAGCGGGATTTCCGTAAATACCACAGCCTTCATGCTTCCATTGAAAAGCTTAAGAGCCAACTTGTCGCCGGTGAAACGCCTCATTCTTGCCGCATTGCTTTCCCAAAGCTGCAGGGTTCCGATTTTCATCAAGAGGCTTTAGAATCAAAAGTTCGGGATTTGACTCTAAAATTCCGCAACGGTCTTCACCTTGCTCTCCTTGAGGTAAAAGAAAAAGATCTTTTGAGTATCAAAAGCATTCTGGATTCGGCCACGGAAACTCTCAGACTTCGTCTTTTGGAAGTAAAAACTAAGTCTTGCCCTCCCGTTGACCCTTTACTCTCTCATTTTGGCTCTTCCACCTTTTCTTTGGCCCTTGAGTCTCTCCTTCAAGATGCCATGAACGCCTGGGATTTCTTTGTCTATACTCTCCATTCCGATTTTGCCATTTCTTCTGCTGTTCAAGAGAATGCTTTGAAAGATAGAAACCTTGCCCGTGATGAAGCCATGACTGAAGCACAATCCATCCCCTCTGATGTTGGTGTTTCCGAGCTCGTTAAAAAAGCTACCCTCTCTGTCAAGCAAGACCTTCTTAAAGAGTTAAAAGTGGAGATCAACAGACTTTTAGGCAAGCCCCAAAGCTCTTCTCCCACTCCTATCCTTAAGAATCGAGGCCGCTCTACGACTCCTCCTTCTTCACGTCGCAAGCCTTCTCCTAGCCCTTCTCGTCAGGGAAACGGGCCTCGCAGGAATGGGACTGCTCCCACCCCTTCCGCTGCATTGCATTCATCTTCCCGGAGCACCTTAGGCCCCCTTTTACCTCTTCCTGGTTCTCTCAAAACCAAGACACCCTCTCCCCAAAAGAGAGTTTCCTGGTCAAACCAAATTCCGAGGCAAGAGCAAGGTCAAAATCAAAATCGAATGGCAAATCAAAGAAGACAAGGAAATCAAAGAAGGCAAGGAAATCAAAGAAAGCAAAAAAATCAAAGGCAGAACACTCAGAGATTTCAGTACAGTGGCAAGGGACAAAATCCAGCTTCACCAAGGAACCGTTCTCCAGTCATGAAGGGCACCGTTCTCGGAAGCTCTTCTGGTGGCCCTTGATGGATCGACATGGCTATGCAGTCTTTCTCTTTGGGAGGTTCTCGACGTTCCAGGTGGATCACAGAATCACCAATACTGCTATTCATAACCTGGCTCATCGCACTCTTTCCTTCCATGAGAGGAAGCTTCTCAGTTATGGTCTCGGGTTTATTCCTCACCCCTCTCCTCCTTCTCATGACTCTGTTCTTTCTGCTTTTGATTCGTTTGCTCGTACTTTACGCTTGTCTTTTCATTTTAGAAACAGTGTGGATTCTACTCCTCTTTTTCGTATTCCTAACCTTTCCTGGAGTAATTTCGACCTAAACCCCGAACTTGAGAGTATTATTTCTATGGGTCGTGATATTATCCTTTCTCGCCTTTCTGCTGTCTCCAGAAACTCTTTCTCTCCTTTTCTTCATGGTAGGCTTATGCTAGCTCTTCGCTCGCTTCGTTCTGATGAGTCTATTGTCATTAAACCTGCTGATAAGAATTTAGGGGTTACCATTCTCTCCAGATCTTGGTATGTTTCTGAAGCATATAGGCATCTTCACGATACCTCAGTTTATCTCTCTGTTCCGCACATCCCTTGGTCTTACTTATGGAGTTTACTTGAATCTTTAGTTGTTCCTGCTCATGCTTTAGGCACTATTGATTCTGCTACTCTTAAGTTTATCCTTTTTGTGCCTGCTACTGGTTTTCGTGCCTGCTTATTTTATCTTCTTCCGAAGGTTCATAAGCCCGTTTTGGTGGGTCGTCCTATTTGCTCTAGCATTGGTTACATTTTTGAGCATGCGTCCAGATGGCTTCATTATCAGCTACTTCCTATTCTTTTGTCGGAGACTAATCACCTTGTGGATTCTCGTGCTCTTCTGAGAGACTTATCTTCTAGGCAGTTTAGTCAGGACATTCTGCTGTTTTCATTTGACATCGAATCTCTGTATCCGAGTATTCCTACTCAGGAGGGTCTTCGACGTCTTCAGTCTATGATTGCTGGCAGGCTTTCCTCTGTTCCTTTGGAAAGACTTGTTCTCAATCTTGCCTCTTTAGTCCTTGAGCATAACTACATTCAGTTTGATGCAGATTTTTGGCTTCAGGTCAGAGGTACAGCTATGGGTACCAGCTTTGCAGTTGTCTACGCTTGTCTCTTCCTTTGCAGTTTGGAGCATGATTTGGCAGTTTCTTCGACCCCTTCCTCCTGGCCTATCTACTTCAGGCGCTTCATCGACGATGGTTTTGGTATCTGGCAGGGTTCTCGCACTTCTCTTGAGCATTGGCTCTCTAGGTATGATTCCTTGGTGGACTCCATTCATATACACTGGCAGATTTCGGACTTCAGTATAGATATCCTCGACATTTGTTTTTCGAAGGATGCTGCTTTTCGCTCTTCTGGTATCCTTTCTTCCAGTTGTCATCAGAAGAGCCTTAACAGGTATCAGTATTTACCTTGGTCTTCCTGCCACCCGCGTCACCAGAAGCGTGCTTTCATTCTTGGCGAGCTTCAGCGTTATATTCTCAGAGAAAGTACCTTGGATGGGTTTCTTGCTCTTCGACACAGCTTTTATCAGCGCTTGCGTGCTCGTGGCTATCCCAGAGCATTCATCCTGCTTTGCTTTGCTGCTGCTGCTTCATACAGTGATAGATCTACTCTTCTCGATGCATGTCTTCCTGGTCCTCCTAGAGTTCGGCGGGCCCCCCTGGTGCTGAAGCTTGAGCACTCTCCTTTTACTCAGGCTCTAAACCTTGGGGCATTCCTAAACCCTAAACTCTCGGACGCATTCCTGAAAGATCCGCAGTTATCGACACTTTTCGGACGGCCTATCATCTGTTGGCTCCGGGCTCGTAATTTACAGGGTTACTTGGTTCACAGTAGATTTCACTGATGTACTTCCTCACCCTCGGAGCATTGGCTCGAGGTTTTACTATGTATTGTTCACCCTTCGAAGCATTTGCTCAGGGTTTTACTCTTTCCATTGTAATCTTCACCCCTTGAAGCATTAGCTCGGGGTTTTACTGCTTTTTCAGGTAGTTTAGCTATTTTTGCCCCATGCCTATTTTTAGCAGTTTTTTCTGCATCATCGGCATTGGTTGGTACTGCTAGTCTTAAAAAAAATTTGAAAAAATTAGCTATTTCTGCAGTTTGTGCTTCTCATGCTCCGTCGGCTACATTCGACCTAACGGTTATTTCCGTCGGTCACTTTTTAAGCCCAAACGGTCATTTTTAGCCCTACTTGCACTTTAGCCTACTAGCACTTTAGCCCTACCTGCACTTTAGCCTACTAGCACTTTGGACCCTTGGAAGCATATGCTCAGGGATTATTCCATTTCTTCTAGTATAAAAGCCATACCTTGGCTCACTTTTGCTCTCACTTGTAGTTAGTACTTTTGGAGAGTGTGGGGTCTGTCCACCTCTTCCTTAGCGCCACTGATGAGCTCTCACGAGCGAAACTAGTCTGGCTTTGCTATTGATCAGTACTTTCTCTTCATTTGTGTGCAAAAGTGTCTCTTCTCTCTATCTCCATCTCTCTCTCTCTCTCTCTCTCTCTCTCTCTCTCTCTCTCTCTCTCTCTCTCTCTCTCTCTCTCTCTCTCTCTCTCTCTCTCTCTCTCTCTCTCTCTCTCTCTCTCTCTCTCTCTCTCTCTCTCTCTCTCTCTCTCTCTCTCCGCTTCCTCTCACTCGCTTTACATGTGATTAAGATCTGTCATGATCCGTCTCTCTTTAGTTTACTACTCTGATTCGTTCATTGTATCGTTTATCTTCTTCTCTACTGCTACATATTTCTCTTAGTTGCTTAACCCTAAACCCTAAACCCTAAACCCTAAACCCTAAACCCTAAACCCTAAACCCTAAACCCTAAACCCTAAACCCTATACCCTAAACCCTAAACCCTAAACCCTATACCCTAAACCCTAAACCCTAAACCCTAAACCCTAAACCCTAAACCCTAAACCCTAAACCCTAAACCCTAAACCCTAAACCCTAAACCCTAAACCCTAAACCCTAAACTAAACCCTAAACCCTAAACCCTAAACCCTAAACCCTAAACCCTAAACCCTAAACTCTCGGACGCATTCCTGAAAGATCCGCAGTTATCGACACTTTTCGGACGGCCTATCATCTGTTGGCTCCGGGCTCGTAACTTACAGGGTTACTTGGTTCACAGTAGATTTCACTGATGTACTTCCTCACCCTCGGAGCATTGGCTCGAGGTTTTACTATGTATTGTTCACCCTTCGAAGCATTTGCTCAGGGTTTTACTCTTTCCATTGTAATCTTCACCCCTTGAAGCATTAGCTCGGGGTTTTACTGCTTTTTCAGGTAGTTTAGCTATTTTTGCCCCATGCCTATTTTTAGCAGTTTTTTCTGCATCATCGGCATTGGTTGGTACTGCTAGTCTTAGAAAAATTTGAAAAAATTAGCTATTTCTGCAGTTTGTGCTTCTCATGCTCCGTCGGCTACATTCGATCTAACGGTTATTTCCGTCGGTCACTTTTTAAGCCCAAACGGTCATTTTTAGCCCTACTTGCACTTTAGCCTACTAGCACTTTAGCCCTACCTGCACTTTAGCCTACTAGCACTTTGGACCCTTGGAAGCATATGCTCAGGGATTATTCCATTTCTTCTAGTATAAAAGCCATACCTTGGCTCACTTTTGCTCTCACTTGTAGTTAGTACTTTTGGAGAGTGTGGGGTCTGTCCACCTCTTCCTTAGCGCCACTGATGAGCTCTCACGAGCGAAACTAGTCTGGCTTTGCTATTGATCAGTACTTTCCCTTCATTTGTGTGCAAAAGTGTCTCTTCTCTCTATCTCCATCTCTCTCTCTCTCTCTCTCTCTCTCTCTCTCTCTCTCTCTCTCTCTCTCTCTCTCTCTCTCTCTCTCTCTCTCTCTCTCTCTCTCTCTCTCTCTCTCTCTCTCTCTCTCTCTCTCTCTCTCTCTCTCTCTCTCTCTCTCTCTCTCTCTCTCTCTCTCTCTCTCTCTCTCTCTCTCTCTCTCTCTCTCTCTCTCTCCCGCTTCCTCTCACTCGCTTTACATGTGATTAAGATCTGTCATGATCCGTCTCTCTTTAGTTTACTACTCTGATTCGTTCATTGTATCGTTTATCTTCTTCTCTACTGCTACATATTTCTCTTAGTTGCTTAACCCTATTCGTGTCTTTATGATAGCTAGCGAAGAAGATTCTGTGAGACCCCGGAAGCGTTCGAGAACTCCCTCTTCAGCTATGGAAGAAGCTCCTGATTTTTGGCAACAACAACAGATCATTTTGTATGCTCAAGCTCGTGCTGCCGGTATGCTGCTTTCCGAGGAAGAAATGGCTAATGCTGCTGCTGCTTCTACCTCTGATCATCCTCAGCCATCGCTGCCCGCTCTGAGCACCTCTTTTCAGGGATTCATCGCTCCTCCGCCCCCGGATCAGGCCGCCTTTGCCGCCTTACCGCCTGCTCAGGATGCGCCTCCCCTGCAAAACCCTGCGCAGCTTCTTCTTGCTGCTGCGCAGGTCCTTCCGCCGCCCTCTGCTGCTGCGCAGCAGTCCGCTGCCGCTTGCTACCCCTCCTCGCTCCAGCTCGCTGCCTCCTCCTCCTCGCTCCAGCTCGCTGCCGCCGCGTTCCAGCCTGCTGCTGCGTTCCAGCCTGCTGCCGCGCTGCAAGCTGCTGCGCAGCAACATTTTTTCAGTGCTGCGCAGCAGCAGTCCGTACAGCAGTCCGTACAGACTGCTGCTGCGCAGCAGTCTGCTGCTGCTGCTGCCGCTTGCCCCTGATCCCGCTGCCAGCTCCGCTGCCTTCGCTGCCACAGCCGCTGGTTTGCCGCAGCCCGACGCCGCCGTACCGTCGCCATTCGCTGCCACCGTACCGCCACCACCGTCCGCTGCCGCTCTTGCCGCTTTACAGCAACTACTGCAACAAAACCCCTCTCTGTTACAGCAGCTCGCTCCTCTTTTTGCTTCGCCGCAAGTTTTTTCCGCTCCATCTTCTTCTAATCCCGCTGTCAATCCCGCTTCTTTGCCATCTCTGCAATTGCCTAAGAACCAGTTTCTTCAAGAATTGGAGCATCCGTCCTTTTCTTCTGCAATTCAATCCATTCTGAAAGATTCAATGGCCACCTATAAGCGGGATTTCCGTAAATACCACAGCCTTCATGCTTCCATTGAAAAGCTTAAGAGCCAACTTGTCGCCGGTGAAACGCCTCATTCTTGCCGCATTGCTTTCCCAAAGCTGCAGGGTTCCGATTTTCATCAAGAGGCTTTAGAATCAAAAGTTCGGGATTTGACTCTAAAATTCCGCAACGGTCTTCACCTTGCTCTCCTTGAGGTAAAAGAAAAAGATCTTTTGAGTATCAAAAGCATTTTGGATTCGGCCACGGAAACTCTCAGACTTCGTCTTTTGGAAGTAAAAACTAAGTCTTGCCCTCCCGTTGACCCTTTACTCTCTCATTTTGGCTCTTCCACCTTTTCTTTGGCCCTTGAGTCTCTCCTTCAAGATGCCATGAACGCCTGGGATTTCTTTGTCTATACTCTCCATTCCGATTTTGCCATTTCTTCTGCTGTTCAAGAGAATGCTTTGAAAGATAGAAACCTTGCCCGTGATGAAGCCATGACTGAAGCACAATCCATCCCCTCTGATGTTGGTGTTTCCGAGCTCGTTAAAAAAGCTACCCTCTCTGTCAAGCAAGACCTTCTTAAAGAGTTAAAAGTGGAGATCAACAGACTTTTAGGCAAGCCCCAAAGCTCTTCTCCCACTCCTATCCTTAAGAATCGAGGCCGCTCTACGACTCCTCCTTCTTCACGTCGCAAGCCTTCTCCTAGCCCTTCTCGTCAGGGAAACGGGCCTCGCAGGAATGGGACTGCTCCCACCCCTTCCGCTGCATTGCATTCATCTTCCCGGAGCACCTTAGGCCCCCTTTTACCTCTTCCTGGTTCTCTCAAAACCAAGACACCCTCTCCCCAAAAGAGAGTTTCCTGGTCAAACCAAATTCCGAGGCAAGAGCAAGGTCAAAATCAAAATCGAATGGCAAATCAAAGAAGACAAGGAAATCAAAGAAGGCAAGGAAATCAAAGAAAGCAAGAAAATCAAAGGCAAAACACTCAGAGATTTCAGTACAGTGGCAAGGGACAAAATCCAGCTTCACCAAGGAACCGTTCTCCAGTCATGAAGGGCACCGTTCTCGGAAGCTCTTCTGGTGGCCCTTGATGGATCGACATGGCTATGCAGTCTTTCTCTTTGGGAGGTTCTCGACGTTCCAGGTGGATCACAGAATCACCAATACTGCTATTCATAACCTGGCTCATCGCACTCTTTCCTTCCATGAGAGGAAGCTTCTCAGTTATGGTCTCGGGTTTATTCCTCACCCCTCTCCTCCTTCTCATGACTCTGTTCTTTCTGCTTTTGATTCCTTTGCTCGTACTTTACGCTTGTCTTTTCATTTTAGAAACAGTGTGGATTCTACTCCTCTTTTTCGTATTCCTAACCTTTCCTGGAGTAATTTCGACCTAAACCCTGAACTTGAGAGTATTATTTCTATGGGTCGTGATATTATCCTTTCTCGCCTTTCTGCTGTCTCCAGAAACTCTTTTTCTCCTTTTCTTCATGGTAGGCTTATGCTAGCTCTTCGCTCGCTTCGTTCTGATGAGTCTATTGTCATTAAACCTGCTGATAAGAATTTAGGGGTTACCATTCTCTCCAGATCTTGGTATGTTTCTGAAGCATATAGGCATCTTCACGATACCTCAGTTTATCTCTCTGTTCTGCACATCCCTTGGTCTTACTTATGGAGTTTACTTGAATCTTTAGTTGTTCCTGCTCATGCTTTAGGCACTATTGATTCTGCTACTCTTAAGTTTATCCTTTTTGTGCCTGCTACTGGTTTTCGTGCCTGCTTATTTTATCTTCTTCCGAAGGTTCATAAGCCCGTTTTGGTGGGTCGTCCTATTTGCTCTAGCATTGGTTACATTTTTGAGCATGCGTCCAGATGGCTTCATTATCAGCTACTTCCTATTCTTTTGTCGGAGACTAATCACCTTGTGGATTCTCGTGCTCTTCTGAGAGACTTATCTTCTAGGCAGTTTAGTCAGGACATTCTGCTGTTTTCATTTGACATCGAATCTCTGTATCCGAGTATTCCTACTCAGGAGGGTCTTCGACGTCTTCAGTCTATGATTGCTGGCAGGCTTTCCTCTGTTCCTTTGGAAAGACTTGTTCTCAATCTTGCCTCTTTAGTCCTTGAGCATAACTACATTCAGTTTGATGCAGATTTTTGGCTTCAGGTCAGAGGTACAGCTATGGGTACCAGCTTTGCAGTTGTCTACGCTTGTCTCTTCCTTTGCAGTTTGGAGCATGATTTGGCAGTTTCTTCGACCCCTTCCTCCTGGCCTATCTACTTCAGGCGCTTCATCGACGATGGTTTTGGTATCTGGCAGGGTTCTCGCACTTCTCTTGAGCATTGGCTCTCTAGGTATGATTCCTTGGTGGACTCCATTCATATACACTGGCAGATTTCGGACTTCAGTATAGATATCCTCGACATTTGTTTTTCGAAGGATGCTGCTTTTCGCTCTTCTGGTATCCTTTCTTCCAGTTGTCATCAGAAGAGCCTTAACAGGTATCAGTATTTACCTTGGTCTTCCTGCCACCCGCGTCACCAGAAGCGTGCTTTCATTCTTGGCGAGCTTCAGCGTTATATTCTCAGAGAAAGTACCTTGGATCGGTTTCTTGCTCTTCGACACAGCTTTTATCAGCGCTTGCGTGCTCGTGGCTATCCCAGAGCATTCATCCTGCTTTGCTTTGCTGCTGCTGCTTCATACAGTGATAGATCTACTCTTCTCGATGCATGTCTTCCTGGTCCTCCTAGAGTTCGGCGGGCCCCCCTGGTGCTGAAGCTTGAGCACTCTCCTTTTACTCAGGCTCTAAACCTTGGGGCATTCCTAAACCCTAAACTCTCGGACGCATTCCTGAAAGATCCGCAGTTATCGACACTTTTCGGACGGCCTATCATCTGTTGGCTCCGGGCTCGTAACTTACAGGGTTACTTGGTTCACAGTAGATTTCACTGATGTACTTCCTCACCCTCGGAGCATTGGCTCGAGGTTTTACTATGTATTGTTCACCCTTCGAAGCATTTGCTCAGGGTTTTACTCTTTCCATTGTAATCTTCACCCCTTGAAGCATTAGCTCGGGGTTTTACTGCTTTTTCAGGTAGTTTAGCTATTTTTGCCCCATGCCTATTTTTAGCAGTTTTTTCTGCATCATCGGCATTGGTTGGTACTGCTAGTCTTAGAAAAATTTGAAAAAATTAGCTATTTCTGCAGTTTGTGCTTCTCATGCTCCGTCGGCTACATTCGATCTAACGGTTATTTCCGTCGGTCACTTTTTAAGCCCAAACGGTCATTTTTAGCCCTACTTGCACTTTAGCCTACTAGCACTTTAGCCCTACCTGCACTTTAGCCTACTAGCACTTTGGACCCTTGGAAGCATATGCTCAGGGATTATTCCATTTCTTCTAGTATAAAAGCCATACCTTGGCTCACTTTTGCTCTCACTTGTAGTTAGTACTTTTGGAGAGTGTGGGGTCTGTCCACCTCTTCCTTAGCGCCACTGATGAGCTCTCACGAGCGAAACTAGTCTGGCTTTAGGGTTTAGGGTTTAGGGTTTAGGGTTTAGGGTTTAGGGTTTAGGGTTTAGGGTTTAGGGTTTAGGGTTTAGGGTTTAGGGTTAGGGTTTAGGGTTTAGGGTTTAGGGTTTAGGGTTTAGGGTTTAGGGTTTAGGGTTTAGGGTTTAGGGTTTAGGGTCTAGGGTTTAGGGTTTAGGGTTTAGGGTTTAGGGTTTAGGGTTTAGGGTTTAGGGTTTAGGGTTTAGGGTTAGGGTTTAGGGTTTAGGGTTTAGGGTTTAGGGTTTAGGGTTTAGGGTTTAGGGTTTAGGGTTTTAGGGTTTAGGGTTTAGGGTTTAGGGTTTAGGGTTTAGGGTTTAGGGTTTAGGGTTTAGGGTTTAGGGTTTAGGGTTTAGGGTTTAGGGTTTAGGGTTTAGGGTTTAGGGTTTAGGGTTTAGGGTTTAGGGTTTAGGGTTTAGGGTTTAGGGTTTAGGGTTTAGGGTTTAGGGTTTAGGGTTTAGGGTTTAGGGTTTAGGGTTTAGGGTTTAGGGTTTAGGGTTTAGGGTTTAGGGTTTAGGGTTTAGGGTTTAGGGTTTAGGGTTTAGGGTTTAGGGTTTAGGGTTTAGGGTTTAGGGTTTAGGGTTTAGGGTTTAGGGTTTAGGGTTTAGGGTTTAGGGTTTAGGGTTTAGGGTTTAGGGTTTAGGGTTTAGGGTTTAGGGTTTAGGGTTTAGGGTTTAGGGTTTAGGGTTTAGGGTTTAGGGTTTAGGGTTTAGGGTTTAGGGTTTAGGGTTTAGGGTTTAGGGTTTAGGGTTTAGGGTTTAGGGTTTAGGGTTTAGGGTTTAGGGTTTAGGGTTTAGGGTTTAGGGTTTAGGGTTTAGGGTTTAGGGTTTAGGGTTTAGGGTTTAGGGTTTAGGGTTTAGGGTTTAGGGTTTAGGGTTTAGGGTTTAGGGTTTAGGGTTTAGGGTTTAGGGTTTAGGGTTTAGGGTTTAGGGTTTAGGGTTTAGGGTTTAGGGTTTAGGGTTTAGGGTTTAGGGTTTAGGGTTTAGGGTTTAGGGTTTAGGGTTTAGGGTTTAGGGTTTAGGGTTTAGGGTTTAGGGTTTAGGGTTTAGGGTTTAGGGTTTAGGGTTTAGGGTTTAGGGTTTAGGGTTTAGGGTTTAGGGTTTAGGGTTTAGGGTTTAGGGTTTAGGGTTTAGGGTTTAGGGTTTAGGGTTTAGGGTTTGGGTTTAGGGTTTAGGGTTTAGGGTTTAGGGTTTAGGGTTTTAGGGTTTAGGGTTTAGGGTTTAGGGTTTAGGGTTTAGGGTTTAGGGTTTAGGGTTTAGGGTTTAGGGTTTAGGGTTTAGGGTTTAGGGTTTAGGGTTTAGGGTTTAGGGTTTAGGGTTTAGGGTTTAGGGTTTAGGGTTTAGGGTTTAGGGTTTAGGGTTTAGGGTTTAGGTTTAGGGTTTAGGGTTTAGGGTTTAGGGTTTAGGGTTTAGGGTTTAGGGTTTAGGGTTTAGGGTTTAGG